>CM053618.1:47625800-47678536 GCA_028646535.1 Procyon lotor
GCAGGGAATCATCTCTATCTTTTGGTATTGGTTGAGTCCTGATTTGTGGCCCAGCATGTCGTCTATTCTGTGCGCTTGAGAAAAATGAGTATTCTGGTTTTTTAGGGTGGAATGTTCTGTATATATCTATGAGGTCCATCTGGTCTAATAAAAACACAGCTTTTATTTTTTGCAGTAATTTACAAAATGACTCAAGAAATTCATGTGGAAGTAAAATTGAAGTAAAATATCCTACACAACCATCAAAAAGAAAACAATAAGAAGAACAAAGTTAGAGGATTCCCAATTCATATTTTCAAAATTTACTACAAAGGCACAGTAACCAAGACAATGCTCTGGCATTCAGTTAGACATATTGATCAATAAAATAGACTTGAGGGTCCGGAAATAAATTTTTACATTTATGGCCAACTGATTCTTGACAAGCATAGGAAAGAATAGTTTTCTCAACATATGATTTTGGGACAACTGGATATCCACATGCAAAAGAATTAAACTGGATCTTTACTCAAAAAATTAATTCCAAGTGGATCATAACCCTAAAAGTAAAAACCATAAAACTTAGAAGAAAAAAATGGTAAATCCTTAATGACATTGGATTGGGCAATGGATTCTTAGATAGGACTCTAAAGCATGAGCAAAAGAGAAATACTGATTAAGTGAGCTTCCTCAAAATGTAAAACATTTATGCTTCAAAGACATCAAGAAAGTGGAAAGACACTAAATGTGTTAAAATATTTTTGTCATTATTTGATAAGGAATTTATATCCAGAATATATAGAGTTCTACAACTCAATAATAAAAAGACAACTCAAAATCATGAGTAGACATCTCTCCAATGAAAATATACAAATAGTCAATAAACATATTAGATGGTTCTCAACATTAGTCATAATGGAAATGTAAATTAAAACCATAATGAGATGCCATTTCATTCCCACTAGGAGGGCTAAAAGAAAAGGATAGAAAATACTAAGTGTTGACAAGGATGTAGAGAAACTGGACTTTCATTCATTACTGGTAATATTGTAAAATGATTTAGTCATTCTGGAATATTGCTTGGCATTTCCTCAAAATATTAAATATAAAGTTCCACATGACACAGCAATTCCACTCCTAAGTTATACACCCAAGAGAAATGAAAAACTGTCCATATAAGAACTTGTATGAGAATGTTCTTTGCACCATTATTCATCATAGCCCAAAAGTGGAAACAGCCTAAGATTGTGTAAAGATTCTGTCTTACTTGATGGATAGAACAAAATGTGATATATCTATACAATGGAATATAATTTAGCATTTAAGAAGAAATGAAGTATTGATTCATGCTACAACATGGATGAACCTTGAGAACACAATGTTAAGTGAATGAAAGCAGTCACAAACCATCATATATTTTATGATTCCATTTATATGAAATGTCTAGAATAGGCAAATCCTTAAGGAAAGAAAGCAAGTGTTCAGTTTCGGGAGACAGAGGGCAAGAGGAGAATGGAGAGCAACCGCTAATGGGTAGTTTCTTCTGGGGATGATGAAAAGATTCTAGAATTAGATAGTAGTAGTTGTTGCAAAACTCTATAAATATACCAAAACCACTGAGTTGCAGAGTTTAAAAGGGAGAATTTTGTGGTATGTAAATATCTCATTTAAACTATTATTGAAAAATCTATATGGAAAAGTTTAACAGGCAAAAATGGCCACACTTCACTCTCTCCCACCCAATCTCCTTGTACTCCCCTGAGCTTCCTCTTCTCCACCCTTCCTGTCTCTTGGCTGTGCTTTCCTTCCTCTAACTGAACTTTCCTCTCCCTCTCATTCATTCGCTTGCCTGGAATTCATGGTCTGGTTCAAGACTGAAATGTGTAAGGCCCTCTGCCACATCCCCTTGCTTGGCCTATGAGGACTCTGAATCACTGGGAGAAGTGACCAACCCACAAAGTTAAGGAGTGATAGTGTCAGGGGATCTACAATGAGCAGTGTTCTCTCCATGGCCCCTTGGGGCTTTCTATTCACCCGTGAAGGGAAAGGACCTGCTATAAGATCTCAAACTCCAGGGATTCTCCTCTTTCCCAGGGACTTCCTAAGCCACAGGTCAACTTCAGAACCTTTCAAACTAGACTTCCTTCATCCTCAGTGTCCTCTTCTTCTTTCCCCAGCATCCCCATTACAATCTCCTCTCCATCCTACTCCTTAACCTAACCACCTTTCTCCTTCCTCTAACTCAAGCAGCTTTCTTCAAACCCCCCTTCTTCTCCCTCATTTATCCCCACATCCCCTGTGGTATCTCTGTTGTTGTATCCCCAGGTCCCAATCTCCCAAATCTGGCCATAGAATAAGAAAAGATAGGTGGCTCGAGCATGTGATAGTCTCTGAAAGAATTAAAGGCCATCACTAAATCTCCCTGCAGAATATATAATAGATAAAAGTAATAAGTATCTCTTTAATGTGCATTGTTGGCTTCTGAAGGTGGAGGCATCTTTATTCCCTGCACATGTCTCATCCTCTTAATACTCCCAAGCTAGTATGAGTGATATCTAACAAAGGAAAACAAAAGTCAAGCTTTCACCTCTTTGAGGAGTAGTAAGTCCTCCCAAGAGCTTAAGAGTTGGCTAAGCATAAGACATCAGACATAACTGATACTTTAGACCAAGAAAGTGAATACTTTGCATCATTTCAGGACACACACACACACACATTCATCCATGACTAGTACTGTTTGGGGGTGGGTTGTTTGTAATAGATGACCTTTCCTCCTACAATTATGAGGATTTCCAAAGAACTAACAACTTCGGAACTAGGGGCTCTGGACTTCTGAATTAGGGGCCTTGCACTTTCACTTTGCACTGAGTCCCACAAATTATAAAGCCAGTCCTGGTTGGCTGACATTCGTGAGAAGAGGGGTCATGTGCTAAGTCAACTTCAGTCCTCTTCTTCCTCCCCTCCTGCTCTGCAACAGATTTCCCTGTTCTTTTACTCCTGATATGGGAAATAGAAAGGGAAAATGTGAAGGATATATTTTCCCCAGTTATATAAGTAATCAGGCCAGAGTTGTTATTCTATACTTCCCCAGGAAAACAAAGGTTTTTCAGGTTTTCTTTTTAAGGACCAAAGGGTCAATCATGTAAGATGCAAAATATAGTGTTTGTGTATGTGTGATGTCTGTGTGTCTTAAACGAGTAACATTCACTGTGTGCCAGATCTTACATCAAGAACTTGATGTAAATCATCTCATTCATTCCTCAGAACATACTATGAGGTATATGCTGCTATTATGCCAACTCACAGATGGAGAAAATGATGCTTAGAAAGACTAAATAACTTGTTCCAGATCACAAAACAAGCAAGGGAAACAACTCTATTGACTCCAGATCCAATCTAACTGCAAAACTCATGTACATGTTCCAACTCTCTCGGCTATGCAGCCTGTGCTGAAGTGGGTTTGCATATAACTTCCCTGAGAAACAACTATTGAGTGCTGACTATGTGCCAAGCATTTCTTATCTATGAATTTATTTAATCCTTACAACACTCTGTTACAGGGCACCTGAGTGGCTCAGTTGGTTAGGCAACTGCCTTCAGCTCAGGTCATGATCTCGAGGTCCTGGAATCGAGTCCCACATTGGGCTCCCTCTGGTCTGCGGGAAGCCTGCTTCTCTTTCTCCTGCTGCTGCTCCCCCTGCTTGTGCTCTCTCTGTCAAATAAATAAGGAAAATCTTAAAAAAAAAAAAAACAACAACAACAACAACCCAACACTCTGTGACATGGATACTTCTATTATCTCCATTACATAGGTCAGACAACAGAAGTTAAGCAAATTGTCTGAGGTCACACTACTAGGAAGTGTTGGAAATGGAGTCTTAAATCATACTATCTGGCTCTAGAATCTGACCTTTCAACATGACCTCTTTCTGCCTCGCTGTAGGAGAAATTACCCAACAGAACTCAATCCAAGATCTCTTCTGAGCATAAATCAGTATGGAAAAATTACCAGGTTATTTCTTTAAAATTAGCCTTTCTTCTAAGATGACTAAGGAATATAATATTCTGACATGAGAATGCCTCCTTCATTTCCAGGACTCGCCACTTAAGAACTGACCATCAGCATACCCTACAGCAGTCACTGTGTCCTTATCTCCCACCTTCTCCTCCAGAATTCTCATGTCATTCCAAGAAGATATGCCTTCTTTCTTTCTCCCTCAGTCTTTAAAAGTCTCTTAGCAGCAATTCTTGAACGTGTTAATGTAAGACACACGAGGAAACAGGCATACAGCCCACACACATTGATGGCCATCTCCTCACCTACGCCCACCAAGCCACACTGTCCTTCCTCTTGCCTGGGGCTTGCTAGGAAGAAGAGAATCAGCTCACTCTGAACACAAGCCATGGCCAAAGAGGGACAGTGGCCAGTGGGAGAATTTCCAGATGAATAAGATGACCTTCAGGTGCTCCTCCTGTGTTTTCTCAAACCACCATCTCTGCCTAGTTTTTTTCAGTGAACACCTTTTTTTCATAAGAACAGAGTCCTGCTTTCTCTCCCCAGAGTGGCCACAGTGTAGGAAACCACACACTGACCTATATGTTGTGACAACCCTGACATATGTGGTTTAGAAATGCACCCGTTGAGCAGGGGTTGGGTCACTAATCTTAGCAGTATCACTGTATTATTTCACTGGTTTTTCATGCAAGTTCTAGAGATAGAAGGGGTTTTTCCCTGATGGGGTGTGGAGGAAAAAGAAGAATGAAGAAGGGGAATTACTTGTGACATTCACTTTCCCACTGTACTAGATGACTTGGTAAGATAATTTCAAAGGACACCGATCAATAATATTAACAGTTCTGACCCCCAGAATGGACTGAATTGTTATAACATAGTATTCAAAGACAAGTTGGACTTTCCTCCAAAACACCTAGACTATGCCTATAGAAGGTTCTCAGTAGGTATCCGAATTAATACTGGCTTGCGTTAGTTTGTGCTAATTTCCTAGGTGCACATTTGTTCTCTACTTCCCCAGCTTGATTATAAGCTCCTTGAGGGAAGGAACTCTAACAATTCTGTTGCATGGGCCATTTTACCTTTCATAGTTCTGAGCATACTATAGGAATCCAGTCAAAGATGTCTTGGAGTAGTTGAGTATCCAAGAGATAGAAGTTCCTGCCTCAGAGCGCTCAGGATAACTCAGAAATTTTTCAGATTTCCAGGGGTATAAGCTATTAGTTTGTTCCCATCTTGAGATGGGAACAATGCTTGAGTTTGGGGCTTAGTATAAGAAAATAAAATCAACATTAGGTTCTTCAAATCAGACATTTAACTATACAAAAATTATAAGTGAATAAATAAAGTAAGACATGTATACACTCTGAAAGGGATATTTCACCCAGAGAACTTCACATCTGGCAAAGTTCTACTCTCTTGAGGTATACTGTATTTCCTTGAGGCCCAAGTGAATTTAAGAGTAGCAAGCATTATTTCTCATATCCTACCTCTTTTTAAAAAGATAATAAACTCTTACATTTGCACACAATTTTATATTTTTCAAGGTCTTTTTGTAGTCATTATAAAATCTGAGTTCTTATTGACCAAATGGGCGAAGGCAGGAAAATATACACCCAGAGAAATTAATTGATTTGCCAAATGTCAGAGGGTTCAGGGAAACTAGGATTAAAAAATCCAAAGGGTTTCTAGCACAGTATTATTCCTCCATGGTCATCCACTTTACAGACAACCATTCTTTTATCCAATTTGTTGACAAGAGGGCCTTGAATGTGAATTTCAATAAAGTTTACAGACATTACATATATGTTGTCACACATACCAAAGTCTCATTGTGTTAGTTTATGCTGGTTGTATTCATCTACCCAGATCTCAATGCATCTTATTTCTTTTGTTCAGTTTTATTCTTGACTGTGGTTTACAACTTCTAATTTATCACCTACATATTTTTCATAATTTCTGTTTTCTGGCTTTGTGTTTCAGCAATTTCTTTGCCTAAGTTATCATCCACTCAAGCTATTGTCCACTTGTTTAGACCAATCTGAGCGTGGGATGGGTGTGTATAGGTGTGCACATGTGTGTGTGATTTGACAACTAAGGTTTGTTTATTTGGCTTTGGCTTATTTACAATATCTCTTCTTACAAAAATGTGACTTTTTTTTTCAAGTAGGATGAACACATTTTTATGTTACATTTTCAGCTCCCAAGGATTTATTTTTTTAATGGTTCTTAGTTTGGGTTACACAAAAACAGAAGTACTTGTGTGCAGGCAGTTTATTTGGGAAGTGATCCCAGAGAAAGTGAGCAAAATAAGACAAGGAAAGGAGAAGAACCAATAAGGGACATGTTAACATGTGGGTTATCAGTGTGGGCGAGTGGGGCAGATCTTTCCTGAGGACTTTCTGAGAAAAAAACAGAATGCATCTCTGGATCATACCCTTTCCATTGACACATACACACACGTGCACACATACATGCACACACTCCCAGGTAGCATTTGCTCGCACTGAAGGTTGATCTTTGAAATGTGAAAAAAGGCCAACATCAAGAATCCAGATGGTCTCATATTTGTCAGCAAAGAAGTTCTGGCATGAGCTAATGAAATTGGCATACTGAGTTAACACATGCTTGACCATTCTACTCTAAGGATACTCTGTTAACCTGACTGATTTATGAATTTGTTTTGCTTAAGTTGACCAATCACTGGTAAGACTAGCTGAGACCAGAATGAACCTCAAATAATCCTTTTAAATTGTACAGAAAGGACCAAGTGTGAACAAAAGTAACCTCTCTGATAACATAGCCTCAATCTTCCCTCTCCATTCATCATGTTTACAATGCCATTTAATGAACATGTGGTCCCATGAAAAGACATGATTTCTGAATGTGAGTGCTCAGAAGGGAGAACACCTCCTTTTTTCCATATATCCAATTAGCATATTGCATTCATCCAAAGTGCCCTGTGACAACCTGAACTCATTCTTAAATATACCCAACCCCAGTCCTTCAAGGAGGCAGATTTGATTGTTTTTCTCCCCTCTCCTTGCTTGGCACTCTGCAATAAAACCAGCTAAAAAACTGGCCTCAGTGCTTGGCTTGCTGCATATCAGGCAATGGATTCTTGCCTGGCAGCACTAATAGTATAAAGAAAACTTTGCCAGAACGAGAACAAATCCACTTCTTCCCTTACATGATGATGGAAATAGTCAATGCTGTTTTATGATCCATGGGCAGAACTTTGCCCATTCTCAGACTCAATCTTCAAATGCTGAAAGAAGCTAAGGTCAAGATCAAAGATTATTAGTAGCTACTTAAAGCCAACACAAGTGCAATACTGTTTGAAGATAAACTCACAATAGAATTATCCCAACAATGAACTTATCAAAATCATCCTTAAGATGTTTGACTTTTAAGGAAAATAGCTTGACTTGTTCCAACTTGGGCAAAGCCTTCTTGATACCTATTAGGTAGTGCTAGAGCTTATGCCTGACTAATATGAACACCATCTGTGTTTTTGACCTTGATCTTTTCCCTGATATTGGAGATCCTAAGTGATGACATGGAGCAACAAATTTAGTTGTTCCTAGTACAATTCACAGATAATTTGTAATCTTGGAAAATACTGCCTTATTATGTTTTTAAGTAGTTAAATCCTACATCACCTATAAATCCTTATGAAAAGCCTCTTCTACTATTAGGAATCCTATTGCTTCTAATTAACATAACCAGCTGAAAATCTTCAAGTTTTCTTTCCTAGAACCTACATAGATTTCCACTTGAAGACACATTTATTTATCCTACAATATCTCAATGCCACATTAACATAAATGTTAGCACTTAGAAGGGAAGGTATCTGACAAAGAACATCAAAATAAAAGAAAAATGCTGCTGGGAGAACAGATAGCTTTTCTCTCCCAAAATTAACCAGAAAATAGTAACAAAGAAAGTAACCAGATGTTAATAAGTGATTACACCCAGAGGTAGATTTACAAATAAAAAAAAGTTGCCACATATTGTAATTCAAGACATTTTAGGAAAATATGTGTGTGAGCTCTGCCTCAAAGGACCATCCATAACTGACCATGTCTGTTTCACTTTCTAAGCCTAATTAAGAACTCAGTAGCAATCTGCAAGGTAAGGTGTTTTTCACAAACACCTTATACAACCTTCATAAGAACTTTGTGCAGTAAGTATCATTGTCTTGATTTTAAAGATAGCAAAACCAAGCTCAGAAACATCAAATGACTCACTTAAGGTCACACGTCCAGTAGAGGCAAATCTGGGACTTCTTCGGGGTCTGAGATCCAGACCGAATTCCCTTCCCACTGCACTAGGACCAGCTTCCATACATGAAGACATGATTCCTTTGTGTCCAGAAAGACTACTGCATAAATTGTCACTGAACAATTTTAAATATAGGCACAAGAAATGGAAGAGGGAGCAAAATAGCAGAAGGGACTTTTTTTTTTTTTAAGTTTGAGAACGCTAGTGGTTTCTAAGCAGTTGAACTAAAGACAATAAGGAATTTTTTTTTAAACTTTCTTCATAATAGTTCTAGACACCCCAGTAATCTTTGTCTTTCTGACTGACTTCCAGATCCCTCCATTTCTGACCCGGTGTACCAATCATGAAGTAGCTGGTATCAATTCTTAAATGGAAAAGTAGTTATGTCACATGAAATTTAGATCATCATATACTTGTTAACCTGTAATTAATCTACCCAGAATGAAGGAATTCTTCCCACTCTAATGAATACACATGGAAGTTAACTTAAGCTCCCTGAAGCCCTTTCTGATAAGCTGTCAAGTAGCCAAACTTGACTGAGAATTATTTCTGATATAATTGCCCCTAAATCCATCCATTTCTTTAAGCATTTCCATCTGAAAAAGGGGAGGGAGTGGTTTCTGGCTATTTTTGATGATAGAAAACATTACTGAATAGTAACAATTTCTTGGATATGGTGCCAAATACATAGAAAATAATAACATTGGAGAGGAGATACCAATGCTGAAAGATCCAACCCAAGCTATGCTCCAAAACCGTATTCTCTTTACTGCATCATCACATCTTCAAAAGCAGTTATGTCAACATGGCATCATTTCTCAGACTTCTCTGCAGGTTATGGTCACTTATCAGTCATTTCACTTCCACAGTAACTTCCCATTAAAAATCCCCAAAGACTGGAACCCGGGTGGCTCAGTCAGTTAAGTGTCCAACTCTTGATCTCAGCTCGGATCCCAATCTCAGGGTCATGAGTTCAAGCCCTACAATCATGAGTTCAAGCTGGGCCCATCCATGCCCAGCATGGAGCATAACTTAAAAAAAAAAAAAAATCCCCAAAGAGTCATAGAATCCAAGAATTCTAGAATCAGAAGGGACTTCTGAGATTGTATCTTCTTCCATGTATATAAAGATAGCAGTGAAATCTGTTTGTTACTATCTATATAAAGTTGAGGTGTGAATTTTCTTCTTTTAAGCAAGGTATGAATCAGAGGTGGCAAATTAGGGTGAAGCTAGACGCCCCTGGACTACCCTCACACTCAAATTCATCCTGGTAGAAGGAAGGGAATGGGGTAAAGGGAAGAGAAGGGAGCAAATCCATAATCTTACACATAGTGAGTTACCACAAGGTACTAAATGGAAGCAAGGGGAGATGTACGTGTGCCACGTGAAGAAATATCTCATATAAGATGACTACTAAGAGACATCAGGACTCAAGTCATGTTTTAAGTTTGCTTATGGCTCTGTTCCCGCTTCCTATGGGACATTATTCCCAAGGCAATTCATGCAATGAAGAAAAGCAGTCTGCTGACACATGTTAAATATGTGGTAAAAAAATAAAAAATAAAACATGAGAAGGAAGTAGTTTGCATTGTCCAAATCAATCCTCGTATTTCACAATGAAAACAAAGAACACAACTTCCAATACCTGATCCAAATCCTCCCATCTTTGCTTCTCAAATAAAAGTATAGAGTCCTCATGTCCATCCCCCTCTGCTCAAAGGTTATGCTGGACTACCTTGCTTTGAATAGGCTGCTTCCACCAAGAAATGCTCACAGAATACATCTGCTGAGTACTCACTATCCACAACCGATAAAAAAGAGAATGTTCACAAAGCTCACCTTGTGAAGGAGTTGGCGACCAGATGATCTGTTGTTATTCCTGGAGCCAGGTGTCCCCGTATTGTCATCAGCTGGATTCTCCCCTCTGCTGCTGTTAAGGGGAAGAAAAGTCTGTCTCTTCCTTCTCAGGACCAACTTAGCCTTCTCTCTTCACTGGTTCTGTCCACCACCACCATCTCATTTCTCCATCTTCACTCTTTGTCTTCCTTTCAGGCTCTTCCACTCGCCAAAGCAGCCATCACACTCTTTGCTCTGCCAATGTGATGAGGCACAAAACTCCTCTGATACACAGTATGTCAATGGAGTTCATATTGATTGCCTGGTAACAAAGCAAAATCAAAATATAAACAATTCAGTCATGTTCCATTTTAGAGAAGTTAGGTCACTCACCGAAGTCCGGCAGAATGTGAGCTCTTTCCAAATGTCTGCAGCCACTTCATTCCTAAATGTTAGAAAGAAACAAATATGCAGGGCTGGCCTTGCATGAAAGCAGTGGATCCCTTCAGTATAATTTGGGACCCAAAAGAGGATGCTGGAGATTAGGAGAGGATAGCAGGGCTGTGAATGGTGGAAGAATATATGATTCACGGAGATTCACAGAGCTACCAGAAACTTCAGAGATGATTTGAATGAACTGCTTAATTTTTACAAATGAAAATACAGAGTGCCATGGACTTTAAAAGATCATTCAAGATCACCTTGCTAGTTAGAAGCTGCCAAGAGTTAGTTCTCCAATGATGCAATTTTTTGGTTTATTTTTTAACTGTATTGCTTTTTAAAGAAAAGGGGGGGGCTTGCACACCAACCATCTACTATATACCCCATAACCAGATTCCTTCTTCCTTCACCTTAATAACTAGACTTCATTTTTCATCCACTGACCCATTGTATCTTATATCTGGAATACATGTGACTTGTTCATTTTACCTCCTTGGTTTAGTGATTTGGGAAGTGACTTTGGCCCCTCACCCAGGTCTGACTTTGTTTTTAGAACTTACTCTCTGCTTAATCCTTCAGCTCAAAACATGATGCCCCAAATAGCTCCCATTCTCCACCGTCAGCTCCTTGTTTCCCTTCACTCCTTATGACACTCAGAAGTGAGTTCGATGTGGCCTTGCTTCCCTCCCCCAGTCTGAGCTTACAGAAAACCCTGTAGGGTGGATGCTACACTTGCAGGGATTCAGGGCTGACCCTAAGCATGGATTCCTTGAGATTTCACTGGGTACAAGTCCTGTAGTACAGATCCCTTATATGTAACAAGGACCTCCACCTAGCAGCCTTAGTGTAAGTTCACACACCAACAACTCTGACCAATGCAAAGGAGGCCCACAGAAATCTGAGTTGTCACATCCTGAACAACTAATATTTCCTTAAAAAATGCAACCTATCCCAGGCTGTGACTGACTCTAAAGGAACCCAGGTGCCTCCACGCTACAGTTCTCTCTCCAGAGGGCAACTGGGGCTGGTTGGTCTTCACCAGGCTCACATTTCTGGTAACCTCTCTCATCTCTATGATTTAATCTCTTCCATACTTTCATCATTATCACTGTTCTATGCTTCTTCTCCTTTGCAACTTCCCTAATGATCTTTCCCACACTTTCAGTTACCCCCTGGGCACATCCACAGAATTGCTCCAGATTCAAAAGACTGAATTTAGCCACCCCACTCTCTGAATGCCTTTTACTCTACCATTTCTCTCCCTCAGTTACCTTCCCTATACTTGCTTTTTATCTGAACCAGATCCATCAATCTGGTGACCCCCTCCACCTTCTCCCAGATAGCCCTTCTAGCTGGCTCTAAATATTTAAACAATGCAGCACACCATTCCTAGGGACCCTCATCCATTCCTAATGGTCAGACACTATCAAATCTTGTCTCTAGCACAGATCTCCCCTTAAAGGTCACTGATACTTTACAGTAAAGGACCTGTCATCACTGAAGTTTTCACAGACACCAAAAGCTTGACATCTCCATAATTGAACCAAATATTTTCCCAGTAGATTTGTTCTCCTAAAATAGACTAAGTTTCTGGTATCTATTAGAGAGAGCATTGCTTTCATCTATACCATGACAGCTGCCTGCCTGTTTATAACCTAAACAGATATTTCAAATCATAAAGTATGCCTCATGGCTTACATGGCATACTGCTGCTACCTTAAGAAAGCACAGACTCAGATACCCTAGACAGTTATCAGCAATAACTCTTTAGTAGGGCTGCTTTCACACAATAGTGATAGAATCAATCAAAAATGGTTACAACTCTTAAAGCTATATCCATTGTCATCTACACATGGCCTGGCTGACAACGTTTTGGGTCTTTCCACCGTGAATCCTCATCGACTTGCTCTGTTATATGACCTGATAAATTTCCCTTATCTCTTGAGTCTGGCATTTCAGAAACAGCTTGCCTATAATCTTTGCTCATGAAATAGTTTCTGCTCAGTCATCTAGCCCAAGCCACACATTTCTTATGAGTTACTTCTTTACTGTCTGATGACCCACTTAAGAAACCAATGTTTGCAAGTTTACCATCACCTAATCCTTACTTATTTATTGCTTGAGTCCTTCACTATAAGCTTCACAAAGACAGTGACATTTTTGTTTCTGATGTTGTATCTTCAGTATCCAGAGCAGTAGTTGGTGGATAGTAAGTGCCCAACAAACAAATATTTGTTAAATACATGAAAAAGAAAAAATGATGACTCTCTGCTTTCTCGTTGGCAACTGATGATTGGAGGAGAAATGAATAAAAAGGATATTACTTTAGACTTTTAACAGCTTAAAATTAAGAAAGATGAGAGAAAAGAAAAATACAAGGGAGGAAAAGAGTCTAAATATAAATATGTGTATTAAGAGGTGCCCGGGTGTCGCAGTCAGTTGAACAGCCAACTCTTGATTTTGGCTCAGAAGTCCTAGGATTGGGGGTGGACTAGGAGTCCTAGTCCTTGGAATCCTAGGATTAAGTCCCACATCAGACTCTGTGCTTAGCAGGAGTCTGCTTCAGGACTGTCTCTCTCCTGCTGCTCCTCCTCCTGCTCTCTCTCTTTCTCTCTCTCTCTCAAATTTTAAGTCTTAAAAAAATAAAAATATGTATATTAAACAAATAAGAATATTAAATACATAGATATAAATAGATTTGGTGGTAAAAAAAAATTAAGTAAGGTAGGGAACACTAAAAATAAGAAAAAAGACTCGTGAAAAACAATGTGGAGAAGGTCAAGAACTAGAACAGCGCCTCGGTAATTAAGAAATACAGAACTTTGCATCCCATGGGGCGCCTGGGTAGCTCAGTCGGTTAAAGCCTCTGCCTTCGGCTCAGGTCATGATCTCAGGGTCCTGGGATCGAGCCCCGCATCAGGCTCTCTGCTCAGCAGGGAGCCTTCTTCCTCTTCTCTCTGCCTGCCTTTCTGCCTACTGTGATCTCTCTCCTCTCTGTTAAATAAATAAATAAAGATCTTAATTTAAAAAAAAAAAAACTTTGCATCCCTGATAATGAAGCTCTCCTTGGCTGGAAGTTGAATCCATTATAATGGCAATAATAATAGCCATCATTTATTGAACTAAAATTATGTGCCTTGCACTC
The DNA here is from genome assembly GCA_028646535.1 of Procyon lotor. Classification (NCBI taxonomy): domain Eukaryota; kingdom Metazoa; phylum Chordata; class Mammalia; order Carnivora; family Procyonidae; genus Procyon; species Procyon lotor. The sequence goes on from CM053618.1 coordinate 47,639,498, forward strand.
TAATAAATGCTTTAAACACAGAACTACAAAGGCGATTCACTTTGGGACAACCAGGAAAAAAAACAGAGATGAAATCAATTGAGCTGGTCATGGCTGATGAGAACTGGATAGAAGGAAATCAATCACATCTGGAGACTTTTCAATGTAAGACTTAACACTGAAAGTAGAAAAAACTCAATTGTGTAAGTTGTAATGATGCAATTCATTGAATTCGTGATTACAGGCAAATGGTGGTGTTACCTGTGACTCCCTAAACATTCTACAGTGTTTGTGGCACCCCACTTTGTGAAAGGTAATGGAGAGACAGAAATACCTAAGACGAGTCTCGGTCCTAGAGGCACAGACCTGAAAGAAGCCAGAGGGTTAAAGGCACAGGACAATGATGCCTACATAGGAGTCCAAAGTCGAAGTGACTTCCTGACCACAGGAGTAAAAATGATAACATTTGGAGAGGACATTAACAGGAGCAAAATCAAACACGAGCTTTTTCAGGGAGGGGGATTTGGAAGACAGCATCTTTTGTTTCAGCACCAAAGACAACTGAGCACGTGTTCTTATTTGAGGAAGTGAGGCTATCATGGGCTTTCTCAATCTCTATATCCTACATGTCTACAACTGCATCCTCTCCTTTCCTTTCCTCCAGTCTCTGGAAGAGGGGAGAAATTTCTCCTGTTTCTCAGTTTCTCCCATGTCCTTGTAGATCTTATTCTGTTCATTATTCAAATCCTCCTTAATCTACTACTATTATTATTACTATTAATAATATTATTATTAATAATATTATTATTATTAATATTATTCTATTATTCCTTAATCTCTACTATTCCTTAATCTCTATTGTTTATAAACTTGGTCATATCCTTCCCTTTCAAAACATATGTATTTGACCTTAAAACACCATCATCCATCCAAGATACTGCCTTCTGTTTGTTTCCCTCCTTTCTGAGGTCAAATTTATGGAAGGAACAGATTATGCCAATGCTTTAATTCGGTCCCTTCAGGCCCTACACTCTACAGAAGCAACTCCAGCAACATCCGCAAATCCAAAGGAACATTTAGTTGCCAAATGCAAAGGAACATTTCAATGCTTATCTTATTATTAATATTTTAATGCTTATATTTCAATGCTTATTATGCTGTTGCCCCGTTTCCCAAAGAGTATTTCTTAGTGCTATTATTAAGAGTAGTGATGGAAGAAGGAAGGAGAGTGATTCATGGTCAAATAAGCTTTGGACACTTTACTTTGGAAATTAAAACTTAAGGGTTCCTTTACAGCAAGACTTCTCAGAGACAGTAAGACCACTCCTTTTGATATTTTTCCTCCTCTGATTCTGATACTTCGCTTTTTGCTATCCTCCTATATCCATCCACTTCTCAATCAAACATTGCTTTCTCACCCGATCTTTAAAATTAGTATTTTGATTGTCTCTATATTAGGTCTCTTCCTTTGAGTGTTTTTTGAATAATCTCATTTACCATCTTGATTTTACTATGACTATGAAACACATAGATTCCTAAATCTATGTGTTTAATCAAGATCTCTCACCGCATTTCAGATCATACATCTAAAGGTCTTCTTAACTTTCCCACTTAAATATGTTCCAAATATCTCTAACTCAGTGTGTCCAGAACTTCTTCCTGAAACCCTGATCCCTTTCTTGTGTTTCCTATCATGTTGAGGAATACCACTATCCATTCAATTTTCTAAGCCAGAAAATCACCCAAGACTTTTTCCTGCCTTCCCTTCACATATTATTAGTCACAAATCCTACAGTTATCCAAACTATGTAAATACTCTACATATCTAAATCCTATAGATATCTAAACTATCCAGGTGTCTTCATTTACTGAGCAAGTATTTATTGAGCACGAACTACACACCAGGTACCAGTCTAAGTGCTTTATATACAGCATCAAACAAAATAGATAAGATCCCTTCTACCAGGAGACTTACATTTTAGTAGGGAGAACACAAACCATATACATGTGTTATCCGCTGAATGTGCCCTCCCCAAATTCACATGATGAAGCCTTAATCTCCAATTTCTCAGAATGTAACTGTCTTTGGAGATAGAATCTCTAAGCATGTAATTAAGTTAAAATGAGGTCAATAGTATAGGCTCTAATCTAATGTGACTGGTGTCCTTTTACGAAAAGAGATTAGGACAGACATGTGAAGACACATGGAGAAGAAAGCTATCTACAAGCCAAGGATAGAGGCTTCAGAAGAAACCAACCCTAGTGACACCTTGACCTTGAACTTCTAACCTCCAGAATTGTGAGAAAATAAATTTCTATTGTTTAAGCCACCCGATCTCTGGCACTTTGTTTTGGCAGCCCTAGCAATCCAATACAAAATGTACAAGTTTTAAGAAGAAAATTTTAAGGATGCGTGGGTGAGTCAGTCATTTAAGAGTCTGCCTTTGGCTTAGGTCATGATTTCAAGGTCCTCAAATTGAATCCTGCATTGTGCTCCTTGTTTAGTGGGGACCCTGCTTTTCCCTCTGTCTGCTGCTCCCCCTGCTGTTCTCTCTCTCTCTGACAAATAAATAGAATCTAGAAAGACAGAAGAGAGAGAAAGAGAGAGAGAGAGAGAGAAAGAAAATTTTAGATGGTGAAAAGTGCTAAGAAGGAATAAAACAGAGAAATGTGACACAAGGATTCATGCTCAGAGATAGGGACCAGCCTAGCATATTCTAGGGGAAAAAGGGGAAAAGATGGATAGAAGGAAAAGGTGACAGGAAATGAGGTCAGAGAAATAGGCAGGGTGAGATCCAGAAAGAGGGCTCCAGCACTGACCCAGCTGTCATTCTTGCACAAAATTAAGTAAGAGGAAGGAACACACTATCCTTACCTTCCCATATTGTACACAGTGCAGGAGAGAAAGCATTGAGTCTGTTCCCTGCTTTAAAACAAATCCTAACGTCTAAGACACCAGAGTCAGCCCAGAGGGCTTCAGATTCTTACCCAGAAGATTAGCGACTCCTGCCCCTTTGGAGAAAACATGTAAAAGGTAGAAAGAAACACAGAAACCACACCTCAGGTACTTCCCAGAATGTACGGAAGGTTTGGAGGGACTTCCTTTCCACATGGGCCGTAGAAGAATAGGGAGTGGGGAAGAAAAGAGTCTTCCTCTAGAATCCACCTAAATTTTCTGCTATTAATTTCAGAAATCATCACACTTTCAGGACTTCTACTAGTAAATAGCATGTAAACACGTCCACTCTACTCCTCAGCAAAGCTGAGGTGGCGTGATAAGCTGAGGCTGATAGGTGGAAAGGTTGTAAGCCATCTCGAAGAACCATTTCTCTGAGCTAGGTGATACAGGCTATTTTAAAAGACTCTGGTGCGCATAGTCCATCACAGGCCCTCAGAATTTGCTTAAAACTTACATAGACTTGGGCCGATTTTACACCAGTAGCCATAGCCAAATACCAGTAACAGCAGAAAGAGAAATAAACATCCATGGACTATCTCCTGGGCACAAGTTGTGGTGGCCTGGAGGACCAGAGTGTAAAGTTCTGTCCCAAACTTTAATGTATAGTTTGGAAACTGCTGTATCCAGAGCTTGCCTTGCTTATAGAGTTTTGTCTTCTAGATAGTAGATTTTTATACCACCAAACCTACTAGCCTTTATAAGATGAAAAGGTTTAGGGAAATTTTTCCAAATAATTATCCACAGATAGAACTAAAATCTAAATGGCAGACGGAATTCCAGAGAATTCTGAAGAACCCCTCACAAAGTTCCCATCTCCTGGCTCTTCAACACTAATCAAGGTATTGCTGTGAAGAGATCTGGCAAATGAAGCTAAGGTGACTAATCAACTGACCTTAACATAGGAAGATTTTCCTGGATTATCTGGATAGACCCAACGTAATCACAGAAGCCCTTAAAAGCAGGAGTGAAGGCAGAAGAGTCGGAAAGATGTGCAAGAAGAGGTGAGCAGAGGGCGATGCAGAAGGGGAAGGTTCGAGAGATTTGAAGCATGAGAAAACTGGGAAGTCGGGGGAACTCTGAAGACCAAGAGTCAGAGAATGCAGGTGGCCTCTAGAAATGAGAGCTGCCTCGGACCAGCTAACTGCCAACAAGGAAGCAGGTACCTTGATCCAACAGCTATATGCAACTAAATCTGGCTAAACTTTTGAATGAGCCTGCGAGCAGGCTTAGACTCAAGAGCCTCCAGAGACTTGCTGACGCCTTGGTTTCAGCCCTCTGGGACTCCAAGCAGTCTCGGACGCCATGATTGAACCCCTGAGCCACCAAAGGGGGAGAGGCAGAGGGAGAGGGAGAGGCAGACTCCCCACTGAGCAGGAAGCCCAGTCCCGGGACCCTAGGTTCATGACCTGCGCCAAAGGCAGACACTTAACCAATTGAGCCACCCAGGTGCCCCAAATGAGTGTCATTTTAAGTTGCTGGACTTGTGGCGATTTGTTATGGTAGCAACAGAAAATTAACACAACTTAAGAAAGTTAATACATTATAAGGCTAACAGAGACGCTGACTAGAGAAGGAGCAGAGGGTAGCTGCTTTGCACGATATTTTGCACAATTTTTTTTTAAGAGCACTGAATTTCAGGTTAGTGAATACCCTTGTCTTTCCTTTAACAAATTTGGTTGTCTCTTTCTGGACTCAATGCTAAGGAGAGATATATTTTCAACAAAGAATTTAAATTAAGCAAGGTCCTACCACATTCTACCTTTCGAAAATAACAGGATGCCTGGCAAGACAGAAATTAAGGGGCGCCTGGGTGGCTCAGTGGGTTAAAGCCTCTGCCTTCGGCTCAGATCATGATCCCAGGGTCCTGGGATCGAGCCCCACGTTGGGCTCTCTGCTCAGCGGGGAGCCTGCTTCCCCCTTTCTCTCTGCCTGCCTCTCTGCCTACTTGTGATCTCTCTCCTCCCTGTCAAATAAATAAATAAAATCTTAAAAAAAAAAGACAGAAATAAAGAAAAATGTCTTTGAGGATTCTGATAGATGGCATTATTGTACTTCTAACTATTCCAGTTTCCCTTTCTGTGGTGTCCTTCCCCCAAAGGACCGTATATCACTCTCCATGACATCAGGCTTAGCCGTGTGGCTTGCTTCGGTCCATTCGATGCAAGCAGAAGTGATGTTTGCCGCTTACAAGCAGAAGTTTAGGACCCAGCATGTGGTTTGCTGGGCTCCATTTCCTCTTCCACGAGCCTGGCAATGCTCCAGACAGAGGTGACACCGTCATGCTGGCTCCTACAGTAAGGAAGATGTGGAGTAGAGCCTCAGCTGACCAATGATGGAAATGTAATTGAGCAAGAAATAAACCTTTATTGATATAAGCCACTTGGATTTGCAGGTCATTTAGGATCACAGCACAACTCACCCAAGCTGACTGATTTAGGTGTGGTGCAAGAAACGCCAACCTCTTTAGTATCTAGGAGTCAGTCCACATGACGCCAGTTCCCTGAACACATGCTGTTCAGGGTGGAAACATCTGAAAGGTGCATCTGGTTATGCAAAGACAGGTTGAATACATTGTCCAGGGAGGGCAAACTTCTCTAATAAATGTTATTAGCTAGGGAAGCATAGGCTCTTCTACAATAGAAGATAGACACACACATACCCCAAACCTCAAGAACTCACAAAATAAACACTTATTTCTCTCCTGGACGACTCTCCTCTAAGTGGGAGCTCAGGGTTTGGGCTAGCCCCGACTTACAGCTCTACTGTCTTGGAATCCTTTACTTCCAGCCACACAGACACAGGGAAAGAACACATGGAAGATCCCACAAGAAAGGTTTCATGGCAAGTCCTAGGAAAGATGTGGCACATGGGCCCATATTCTCTGTCAGATCTCATCACAGGTCCCACCTAGACGCAAGGAAGGCTGGAAGGTGAAGTCTCCCTATGGGACCAGGAAGAAAGCAGAATGATTTTATGAACAGTTAACAATTTATTTCTGCCATAGCAGAGCAGTATTTTTTATAGGAGAATGGTATAAAAGACACTGAATTTTCATTTTTTTTTAATTTTATCTTTTCAGTGTTCCAAGATTCATTGTTCATGTACCACACCCAGTGCCCCGTGTGATACAAAGACATTGAATTTTTAGTGGCTTTGTAAGACCATGCTGACATGAGGGTGGTAACAGCCACCAGAAAAGGTAGGGAATGTTGACTCTGGTCTTTGAAGTCGGTGGCAGTTACTGGAACCCAACTAGACCTCTCAGTGTGGTCAGCTTGTTCCCTGGCGTGTTTGTGTATATGAACCAAAAGAACTTTCTGCGGGAGCCATATCCATAGGGACCAAGTGTAGATGAAAAACCACTGCAGAAAATAAAAGAAAAAGAAAAAGAAAAACCACTGCAGAAAACAGTGGAGGAATTGGACCACCAAAAGCTTCACTGCTGCAGTGGGTGAGCACTGCTGAAGAGATGTGCAGGGTGGGTTTACAGCAGAAATCCTGAGTGGTGGTGGGCAAGGGACTGACCAAACCCTGGTCATCTCTGTAACTAGCACTGGAAATGGGCTGAGTCCTTTGCACCAAGTAAACCCTGAAGTTACTAGCCAACTCGAGTAGGAGAGCCTCAAAAGAGAAATCTTGGTCTTCTTGCTGATAAAATATGTCACAGTTCAAGCAAAAATTTAAAAGCAAAAAGATGTCTCATGGTTAATGTTTGTTGAGCAATTCGTTCAGTTTAACTGAAGAGAAAGACAGCGTGAAGATAACCGAGGACAGGAAAGAGAGCTTCAGAATGGAGGACATCTAACACCCGAAAGCAATCTATACTATTTCTCTTTCATTTTTAACAAATAATCCCTGGCCCTGTAGCAGTGCAAGACAGACAGATCAGCTGGGCAGACCAACACCCACTGAGAGATGGACAGCTTTGTGTGAGGTGATCCCACTGAGGAAATTCAAGGACTAGAGAACAGAGCAGCATTTCTGGTCTGTGTTTTGAGTCATGGGCAGAGGTGAAAGGATACCCTTTCCAGTATGTAATTAAATTACTGTGCAACTGTGGGGGTGTTCGATCAACTTCTTACACAAACAAGATCTACATGTGAGAACACGTTCAAAGGTTGAATGCGGAGCTTCACTGGAGAGAGAGCAGCAGGTGGGCAACCAGCCAACCAACCACTCAAGGAGGACCCAAATGCACGTTCTGAAGCCCACTGGGCACCTCACAACCTCCCCCATCTGCTCAACCCACTCAGACACAAACCTAAGAGAGGTATCTCTCACCTGTGGGTTGCCCCTACGCAAACCCCAACTGCACATCTGATCTAATCTGGAGAAGCCTTTCATATAGAGAACACACTTGTTCAAACCAACCTCGCTCATGGGAAAATGGCGTCTCTGCTCAGAAAGCATGATTTTCCCTTGGGAACTATCGAATTATTTGCTCTCACTAAAAGGGTAGAATCATGGACTTGTTTTGAAAAGCTGACTACTGTCTCTCACTGTTCATCAGATCAACTGTTTGACCCAAGGGGTCTGTGATTATTGTGATCATCTAGTTGTAACCCAGACCCCCATATGCCCATGCTGGCTAGCAGTTACAGTGTCTTTCTTTGACCTCCTCAGCCCCTTAACTTTGTTGACATGAGCTCCAATATCCCAAATCTTACCCCAGTGTCTCCTGTTCTGCTGAATGAGGGCTGGCCTCTCTCACTGTGGGCTCTATCCTTACAGTTGTTACTTGTGTGTGACCACTTGGCAGTGGCCCTTTCTCCCACCAGAGCTAACAGACCATCTGCAAGCTTTGCCACTGACTCCTACTTCCTCGCCCTTGCCACTGCAGATTTTCTGTCCCAGCTCTGGGTCAATCTCCAAAGAAAGTATTTTAATTCACATTATTCTTTACCATAGACCCAGGGAAATGTTCTCAAACACCAGGCCAGAATGCATTAGAGTAGCACCTTCCTGAGATTAATCCCAAAGTGATCCTCTTGGGCACCACAGGAATCTAGTCTTCCTTTACATGGCACCCAGCATAGCGCTAAGCCCTGGGTAAGAGCAGGTCAACAAGGTACTGTCTCTGTCCTAAAGGAACTCTCTGCTTCTAAGCTACTCTTGCCTGAATTTGGTAGGCACACAAGCCAGTTATCAGGCTACTTCTTGAGCAAGTGCAGTCTTACAGATACTCTAAATTACAGCACGGAGTAAGAACAGTTCTTGGTAAACCATAATTATTGGAAAGAACCAAGGAATTCCCCAGCTGGTATTAGGGGTAGCACCTAATTCTGGATTCTTTTGATTGAGCTTGAAGGAAAGGGAAAAACAGATTGTTCATCTGGTTATTTGGTTTTCCCTTCTGACAACTTGCCAGATCATTGCTTTTGAGAAGAAATTATGATCCCAAGGCAACTATGTTTTCTGTGTAGCCCCCTAGAGGGTGACATATAAGTGCCAATGAAACAAGAATCTTCCGGAAATCTTTCAGGAAAAAAAAAAATAGCTGAAGTAATCACATTGTATCAGCATTCAACTACTTAACCTAGAACAATAAGCTATAAAGGGTGAAGGCAATGAAGGTATATTAATAGTACAGTAGCTTTAAAAGTTAGTCCTCACAATAACCCTAGGTACTTTATTACAAAAAACACCTAGATTCTTCAGAAATTTCCCAAGGTCAACTAGAGAACCAAGAAGAGAACCTCACTTTTATAATTTATGCATATCATAAACCTGGGGAATACTAAAGGGTGAACTTGACCTAAACCCTTTCATACGTCTTCCCTCCCCTCTTCTTAAGATGTGAGTCTTATGGAAATAGGCATGTTTGGAACGATGTGGCTCAATAGCCACATCATTCCTGTTGAGTAACACTGAAGGTTTCTCTTGTGGTTTTGTTATTTGCTTTTCCCTGAAGGCATTTGAATATGCCAGTGTTTTCCTCAACCAAACGGGAAGCAAGAGAAGTTATAGATACAGCTAGAGGAAGGATGGTGGTATTGATCAAGACTGGCAAAACAAACAGACTTCTCAGGCTCGTGAAATATCCCTGGACTACCGAGCTCTGGAATTCAGCTGCAGGTCACCCTCTTGTCCTGTTCGGAGTCTATACATTGTTACTAAGTGATTCTCCCTAGACAATATGGGGTCTCTGTTAGGCTATGTCTCAGCCTCCCCAATTACAGTTTCTGTACCCCTCACCACAGGTTTCTTCCATTCAATACAGAGCTACCTTCCACTATAAGATAAAGGTCAGAGTCAAAACCAAAGAGTTTCACAAAAACAATAACCGCCTTGTTCTCCACAACCCCTCTCTACCCCATAACCTCCCCAAAGGGAAAAAAATGCAAGAAGGGATCTTGGTTTGAATGGAAATTGATTAAACTTTTTTTTTTTCCAGTTTCAACACTATTTTTTTTAAACTCTTGGTTTCTAGTGACCTTTCAAATACAGAATAATTAAATGCCGAAGTTGTTATAATTGAAAAACCTAAATTCAGAATGCATCCAACAATTTTGCTAACTCTGATTTGGGGGGCATACAAGACTCTGACATTTTAGAGGCTCCCCACCGTCTACCAGCATTGCTGTGTCTTGCCAGGGATGCTGATGCCTTTCAAATAATGAAAGAACTATGACTCACCATTCCAAGATTTCTCACAAGAACTGTATGCTGTCTCTGGAAATTTAGGAAGGAATGTTCCAGAAATGTGTTGAGCTATAGAGATAGATAGATAAGTGACAGATTAGATTAGATGACAGATGACAGATAGATGATACACTGGATTAAAGAGACAAATAGATGCAGATACAGGTCTAGCTTTCTCATACATCTCCAGCAGAGCTCAGATGTAGACACAGCTATCTACCGCTGAACATATTTCAATATGGCACACGTGTGCGCGCACACACACACGTTCAGATTCTGCTGCCGTCTGAATATCCCTAAGCATTCCAGACTTTTAGAGTAAGAGGTTTTTTTTTAACTACTCTAATAAAATGGCACAAGTACCCAAGTTCCACACAGAGGACATGCTTCACCCACAGGACTGGGAAAGGGGATGATGTCTACTCCTCTCCATTAGCCTACTCAGCAACCTTATTTGCCGTGACTACCTGAGTCTCAATTCTGGGGCCTGCTCTGCTCTTCTAGCAGTGCCTTGCCTACGTGGATACCAATCTTTTTCTTTGCACCCCCTCAAGCACCACTAACTTGAATGTATATGGGTACCAGAAGTTTAATGAAAATTTAGGGGCACCTGGCTGGCTCAGTCAGTGAAGCATATGACTCTTGATCTCAGAGTTGTGACTTCGAGTCCCATGTTGGGCATGGAGCCTACTTAAAACTAAAAAAAAAAAAAAAATTAATGAAAATTTAGGAAGGGGTACAGAAGAGCTAAAAAAACATACAGAAATATTGGTCTTTGCTGACCTCAAGTTCCTTCAGCACCTCCACCACAAATAACACTCTACTTGCCAAGGATTTCCTCAGGTGCCCTATTGGATGCCTCCTCCTTGGACGTCCTCCCATCTTTCATATTTGGAACCTCTCTCCCAGGCTATCCAGATATGTGCCGTCCTCTCACTCTCTTATGCAGGACAATTCACCTCTTCTTCTGTCTTCCCCTCTCTCCCCAGGACACTTACCAAAAAGACCCACCGAAGTGATTTTTCTAAGCAAAACACTGTTTACTTAAAATGGATTTGTGCTACAGGGAAAGTACAAATACCTATGGTCAGTTTTTGTTTAAAATGGCATTTCTTTTCTTTTTTGCCACAAGCACACGCACACACACACACACACACACACACACACACACACACACCCCTAGCAGAGAGATTAAAATTATTTTGGAGGTGTTCCAATAAAATATGAACGCCTTCCCAAGGCCTGTAGGACCCAGTCTTCACCTTCTTTTCTGGCTTTACCTCTTTTAGCTCCCCCTCTTGCTCCCTGTGCTCTAAATACACTAGTTGGAGCCCATAAACTCATCCTTCCCCAAGAGCCTGCCATTTACCTATCCCTCTTCATGGGGCTGGTTTCTATTACTTTACATGTTTCGGCTTCAATGCCATCCCTGAGAGGCCTCTTTAATCATACTATTTAATATAGGTTATGATGTTACTCTCTACTGAATCACTAATAACAACCTGAAACTATTTGATTACCCATTTATCTGTACCTCCAGTGGAATATAAGCCTCATGGGGCAGAGATCACAATTGTGTCATTCTCTGTTATATCCCCTACGAATTTATACGACATATGATAATAGCAACATAGGGCTGAATAGATGAGTGAATGAAGCACATTCTCCTTTAAGGTGTTGTGCTAGGAACTTCATGCGTAAGTATAAAAATATACTTGTGCTTCTAGGATCTTACCCTCAAACAGGAGGAATAAGATTTATAAATAAATGATGACAAAATGAAATGTTACCGTAATTCAGAAGAGGAAAAAACACTAGATAAGATAACCAAAGACTTCTAGATGAGTGGGTATTTGAGATAAACACCGAGAAATGGGCAAGATCACAAAGGATGGAAATTGCAATATTCCTGGAAGAAAAAGCAAAGACAGGCACATATGAAGTGCAAAGCACCCTTGGAGGGGGTGACGTATTAAATGAACAGTTTTGCTTACAGGAGGTTTGTGTTACGTGAGTTAAGTGGGGAAATGCAGATTGGGACCAGATTTTTGAAGTTTGTTGACTACCAGAATAAGGAATTCAAACTTGTAGTTTCCTAAGAGAATATGGACATGATTAAAGTAAATTTAAGCAAAGGGAATCTTGCGCTGGCATATAAGACCAGTGGACCATGTATTCATTTTCCAGGGTTGCCATAACAAAGTACAAACAAACAGTACCGCAACTTACACGACAAAAATTTATTTTTTCAGAGTTCCTGAGTCTAGAAGATCAAGCTCAAGGTTTTGGCAGACTTGGTTTCCTTCCAGGCCTCTCTCTTTAGCTTGCAGAGGGCTACCTTCTTCCTGTGTCCTCACATGGTCATCTCTGGGTGTACATGTGATGAGTGTCGTCCTAATCTCCTATTAGGAAACCAGCCCTATTGGCTTAGGGCCCACCCTAATGACCTCATTTAACTTATAACTTTTTGAAAACGATTTTATGTATTTATTGGAGAGAAAGAGAGAACACGAGCAGGAGGAGGGGCAGAGGGAGAGGGAGAAGCAGACTCCCTGCTGACTGGGGAGCCCGATGTGAGGCTCAATTCCAGCACCCTGAGATCACGACCTGAGCTGAAGAGAGGCGCTTAACCAACTGAGCCACCCAGGCGCCCCTTAATAACTTTTTAAAAGCCTTATATCTTCAAATACAGTCACATTCTGAGGTACTGGGCATTAGAACTTCAACACATAAACTGGGGGTGGGGGAGGGGGAGGAAGAGAGACAATTCAGTCCAAATCAGAAAGTGAGGGAGGAGAGAGAGTAATTTTTGAGACTGAACGTAAGCATGTCTCATCTTCCCTTTCTGAGCATCATGAGGCCCCTTCCTCCTCTGCTCATCCCAAAGAAATTTTGAGGGGTCTTGAGTATATTCAAGAAGGAAAGGAACTCTTTACTTCTGATGTAAGGAAATGGAGCACAATGACGTCTGATTAGTAAACATTCTCTGCCTTCCTTTTACAATGAAGTTCTTATAACAGTTGAAATTGAGTTTTTAAATCTCAAATGTTTGATCTATGAAGACCCTGAGGAAAAAGCTTTTCTGGGCCTTTGTAGGAATGGTTAACTTTCTCCCCCACCACAGACTGATTGTTACCTAAGGAATCCTAGAATCTCTGTAAACAATTATATGTGTGTTTTTCTTATTGGTTCCTAGACAGGCCCGTCCCCAACAAACGTAGTGAATGAAATTTGTGTTCTAACTTCACTCCTGACTCCACCTGAGGTCCACACCCTTAGTTTCCCAATGCCTCATCTGTCCTATATTCATTTGTACTTTTTTTCATTTTTTTTAAGATTTTATTTATTTATTTGACAGAGAGAGAGAGAGATCACATATAGGCAGAGAGGCAGGCAGAGAGAGGGGGGAAGCAGGCTCCCTGCTGAGCAGAAAGCCTGATGCGGGGCTCGATCCCAGGCCCCTGAGATCATGACCTGAGCTGAAGGCAGAGGCTTTAACCCACTGAGCCACCCAGGCACCCCTACTTTTTCTTCATTTTTATAAGCTTTCTTAAATCCTTTTTGTACCAAGATAGAGTATTAAAAAAAATAAATATTAGGGGCACCTAGATGCCTCAGTCAGTTAAGCATCTACCTTTGGCTCAGGTCACGATCTCAAGGTCCGGGGACAGAACCCTCATCAGGCTCCCTGCTCAGAGGGAGATCTGCTTGTCCCTCCCCCACTTTTGCTCTCTCTCTCTCTCTCATCCAGTCTCTCTCTCAAATAAATAAATAAATAAATAAATAAATAAATAGAATCTTTAAAAAAAAAACTTAAGAAAATAAATAAATGAATAAATGTTGATTTAAGAACAATGGCAAAATCTGGCACTAACTTTCATAATTTTACTTCATAGTAAAAGTCCTGCAAATCACGGTTCTCGCTAGACGTATGTCTATAGCCATAAAACTAATGATAAATTGACAGGAATAAATTGAAAAGGAGGAGAAAGAAGAGGTTCTCCTGTTGTAGGAGCCTATGTCTCATGGTCAGGCTCTCCCTGACTCCCCAAAGCAGAGGCTCTCTATAATCCTCCGATGAGGCCCAGCTGGCAACTCCATTCACACACTGAATTGTTCCCTCTCTTCACTGCCCCTCACCATCAATCCTGTGCTCATTTCTCTGATCTCTGTTAGCCAGGAGGTGTCTCTTTTGTTCAGAGCCTAGGATTTAAACCTGGGCAGTGTTCATATGGGTGATATTCCAGTGAATCCTATGAAACATACCAGCTCACATTCTGACTGTACTTAACCTTTTGTAACATCCTAACATCAGGATCTGTCTTTTGTATACATTTCTCTCCATGTAAGCCATCAGTTTGAAGGGAAGATTTTATCTTTTACTTTTGTGAGCCTCTCAGAACTGTCACCATACTAGGGACAGAGAACTTCATCATAAATTCTTACTAATATAACTGAATTCAGTGCCTCTAAAAATGGCAGAAAAGTTAGAAATAGCAACAGCTAAAGGAGAAAGGGAAGCTACAGGTCCAAGAAATAACCTCAATTAATTTACATCTGTGTGGAAGCTTTACTGTGAGACCAGAAAAAACCACATGGGTGATGACCACAGGACACTTAAGACAGAGGAATCCAGCAGGAGGAAGGAAGGGGGTTATTGCTCACTGTGCTCTTTGGAGAAATATTGAGCCTCAAACAAGAAAAATTTGCAGTCAAAAAAAGCCATAGGCTATATAAGTAGGAAGAACGTACAGGAGAAAATAAAAAGATTGGCAAGAAAACACACATTCACTGACTACCACTGCCAGGCACATATTATTTAATCTTCTCAACAAACCTGTGAGGCAGGCACAGAAGCAAACAGGCTGCAACAAGCAAACAATGTCCTAAACTCACACAGCTTGTAAATTATGAAGCTGAGAGCTGAGGCCCAACCCATGTGATAAGAAGGCACAAGCTCATGATTCAACACTGCACATTGGACTTAAAACGTGAGGGGATCAGAGAGAGATGTAAGCAGTGTGAGGTCAGCAAGTTAAAAGAGAAGGATATTAAAAGGATAGGGTGAAGTACAAGGTGTTCAAGGTGGAAGTTTCAGGTTGAAAAATCATGAACACCAGGTCTATCCAAGAACATACACGTCTCATCAGAATGGAGCTACATCTTAAAAGGCACCAATCACCTCCATGATGGCCACTTTAGTCCACAAAATCTGATAATTCAGTGTTCCTCCCGGTTCCTGTGATAATTCTCTTTAAGTTCTCACAGTTGAGAGAAGTTAACTTTTCTCATTAAAATGAAATTTCCCCGTCTTCCTCTTTCATAACACAGTAACTGGGCACTCCCAGGAAACCAAGAAAACTGCTTATTTGTGTAGCATACTTATTTTTAAAAAGACAATCCCCTAAGAGAAAAAACAAGCCACAAATGGGAAGAAAATATGTGCCAAGCAAAGGAATTGTATCCAAAGGAATAAAGAACTCAATGTTCAACACTAAGAAAACAACTCAATTTAAAAATCGGCAAAAGCTCTGAGAATACACTTTACTAAAGAAGATACACAGATGGCAAATAAATATATAAAAAGATGCTACACACCATATGTCATTAGAGAATTGCAAATTAAAACAATGAGAAACCACAACACGATAATTAGAATGACAATAACCCAAAATGCTAACAACATCAAATGTTAATTAGGATGTGGAGCAACAGGAACTCTCACTCACTGCTGGTAGGAATGCAAAATGGGACAGCCACTTTGGAAGACAGCTTGACGGTTTCTTAGAAAGATAAACATAGTCTTGCCATATGATCCAGCAACAGTGCTCCTTGGTATTTACCCAAATGAGTTGAAAACATGGTCAGACAAAAATCTGCCCATGAATATTTACAGGAATTTTATTCATAATTGCTAAAAATTAGAAACAACCAAGATGACCATCAATAGGTGAATGGATAAACAAACTCTGGTATGTTCATAAAATGGAATATTATTCATCCATAAAAAGAAATGACCTTAAATGCATATTGCTAACTGAAAGAAGCCAGTCTAAGAAGGCTACACACTTTATCATTCCAACTATATGATACTCTGAAAAAAAGACAAAACACTAGAAACAGTAAAAACAGTCACGGTTGCCAGGGCTTCAGGGAGAAGCAAGGAGGGATGAGTGGGTAGAACACCAAGAACTTTTAAGACGGTGAAACTATTGTGCTTGAGACTCTAATGGTGGATACAAGACATTATGCATTTGTCAAAAACTATAGAACTACACAACACAACTAAACAATTAATGTGAACCTTGGACTTTAATTAAGAATAGTATATCAATGTGAATTCATCACTTGTAATGAGTGTATCACACCAATGCAAGATGTTAATAACAGGGAAAACTGTGTATGTGTATTTATGTGGTTGGGGTTAATACAGGAACTCTCTGTGCTTCCTGCCCAATTTTTCTGTAAACCTGTATTTGTACTAAAAATAAACTCTGCTAATTAAAAACAAGAAAAGAAAAAAAAAACTACCAAAACATGTATGTTTATTGGGCTCAATAGCTAATGGTGTGAAAATTGAACCTATAGATGTACATATTTGATGGGCATTTGGGTAAGTTTTGGAAAATTTTAATCTTCCTTTGTCCACTGAGGCTGTGTCTTGTATTTGAAACAAGTCTTAAAGCTATTTGTCATTTGAAAATGCTTTTTTGATGAATACATCTTTTATATATATATATAATGAATCCACCAAAAACAACTTTCCTCTAACTCTAAATTAGTGGATATTTAAAAAAAATTAAAAATAAAAAAAATAAATTAGTGGATATTTAATTTCAGTGTTTCAAGTTGTCTTAAGAAAGCAAGCACATTCTGCTTCATAATCATGAGAATAAAGGGCTTTCTTCCCTCAAGAGAATTTGTTTTGATTTTGTTTAAAACAGAAATCCCTCTTTTGGGAAACCTCACCTCACTCCCCCCTATCTATCACATTTCTTACCAAGGGTTCAGGAGCTACTTACCTTTGTAGCACCAAGACCAAAAGAAAAATGAGAAAATGACTATGGTCACATTGCTCAAACTAGAAATACAGTAAATTCAAGACAAATTCCACTGTACCCTCTCCCAAGACACACAAAAAGAAAATAACTCTAATGTTCACACTGGAGAATGATCCTTTGCTTGTTATGACTTTGTGTGGTTTCATAAAAGGCGAGGGACAGTCATTGTGTCACAGTGTGTGTAAAAACTGGGAAGAGAGAAGAGGAAGCAAATAACTCCTGGAAAGCTACAACCCAAGTAAAGAGAGAAACTCAGGGGACTGGGATGCTGGGGAATTTCCTCCAAGGCTGGAAAGCAGAAAACTGAGACAACACCAGATTTCAAATCCCTGGTTTCCAGCACATCCAGGTTAGAAGTTGAAGTTAGAAGTTGAAAAGAGTGCTGGTAGAAGAGTGAAATATTTGTGTTCAGAAGTCCTCTCTTTTACAGGTTTACTTCTTTGGCCAGTTTTCCACTAAGAATGGACGTTTGCTTCCTGTTTGATAGTGTTGCTCCCAGTGGTTGTATGGAGCAAACGATGAAGATGAAGAGATTCAATATTCCAGTCAGAGTTAAGGCTTTGTAAGACCATTCGAACTGGGATTATCAATCCCTTTCAGAGTTCTGATCCAGTCTACCAGGCCCCAGTGAAACCACCAATTCCTCTCTGGAACCAACAGGACAATCGGGCAAAAGATGGACAGCTCCGCGCTAGGTCTGCCTTGTCCCTGGGTAACACCCAGCCCTCTTGCTCAGCCCTTCAGTAACGCCCCTGACCCGGCTACTGCATTGCCATGAGTAGCCAGCCTATCCTTCTCATGCTTGGGTCTCTGGACACCTGAGGTCTCTCCAGTTTCTCCTCCTACCTATATTATAGCCAGCTTACAGGCAGCTACTGCATATGTAGGTACTGCTAGGGATGGCCTGAATGCTTTGTGTTCATTTTGAAATAAGAAGGTGTGAAGTAAGTAGGGACAAAGAAAGAAAAGTTAATACCTACGAAGCAGCAAATTGAGAGGAGTTAAAATAGAGAAAACAAGGTCTCAAAAGAGAATGACCTAAATGGCTAGTTCTCAAAATGGAAAAGCTTCAAACTCACTTTTTGAAATCTTCTCTAAAATAAATGCAGAGACCAGCCCAGATCTACTGAATTAAAAAGGCAGGGGCTGATATCGACTACACTTAAAGTTTAAAAAATCATTTTATTTTATTTTTTTAAATGGCAGGGGGTGGAGAGAAGAGTGTAATTTTTTTTTTTTAAGCTCCATGGTAATTCAGATTTCCAACCCTGCCTAAAGCCACTGGTTAAATACAGATGGAATTTTTAACTGAACCAGGGTATTTGGTTTTTGGGGGTTTTTTTTTGTTTGTTTTTGGCTATTTTCCTTGTGTTTTTTTTTAATAAAGTATGAAATAATCAGGTACAAAGAAACAAAAGTCATTCAAACACATGAAACAGAAAATTAAAATACTTCTGTGCATTTTGAAATTGAACAAATTTTCTTTTGAGATCTTTAAGAGTGCTTCTAAAACTTCCTTCTTAACTAAGGAAAATATATGAGAATTCATGAAGTTTTACATTAAAAAGACAATTAACCCAAGTACACAGAGAAGAGAATTCCCAAGTTAATTCTATAGTTAATCTACACTTACCTCCTTTCTGTTTTAAATTTTACTGCTCTAATATTTCTGACATTCAGAAGTACAAAACAATTTTCTTCAGGTCAGCAATCTGAACATTTATAATCATACATACTGAATATAGATACATATAGGAATAGAAGGTTTAAGAAACTGAATGGAATCTGGATTGATCCTCTGGAAGTTTAATTCTGTGATTTGGCTTTTTCTCTTAAAAGCAAAATGTTTCCAAAAATGACTTAATGGATCATTCTTTTCAGTTGTACAGCTATTCATGAGCATTTATAGTGAATGAACTTTAGAAAAAAGCTGCTATGCATGCGTGTGTGTGTGTGAGAGAGAGAGAAAGAGAGAATATAAGAGTGAGGGCGAGTAGAGGTCAACTGGTACAACACCTGTAGGGTCTGTCCCCCATAGATGTTTTGACACCGTATTAAACATTCTGAAAATCTCCTTGGGCTTTAAGCCTCTTCTACCGTCTGATCCTAGTCATAGGTGAGTTTACTGGCATCACCCAGTAAGAAAAGGCAAATTCTGTGTGGGAGTAGAGGTGATTGACAAGTAAGACTGGAGACTTGGGGGGCTGAGTAGTCACAGCTGTGGTTTAACTAACAATTTCAGTTTTGAGTTGTTAGGGCCCCCAACAACTGAGAGCTAGAAAAGTGATATTTGGGGGAGAGAATCTTCCAGGCACTAGCTCTGAAGACCTCCCACCAGAACCCTCAGATCACCTAGAAGCAGGAAATACTCTGGTAGAACTGTTGGCGCCTCAGAGTCGCTGGCCACTTTCTTAAAGGCCACGTTTCAGAGCTGGAGTCTGGCTTCTCTCTTGTTCTCTGGTTCTCAACCGAAGTTTTCTTTTCCTCCAAGTCTAATTAAGGTAATCAGAAAAAGTTTAGTCTATGTGATTTCTAGTGTTTATTTCTTGGAGTTTTTACTTTATAAGTACAAACAATCCACCTGTCAGACTGTTACTCATTCTTTGAGACCCTGTTTAGGTTTCACTGACCTATAAATCCTCCTCTAACTACCTTCAGTGGCTAGATGCTCATCCTTCATGCAACCGTTGAATTTTATGGTTATCCTCATTACAGGAAAACACATTATATTGAAATTTATGTCTATCTTCTTGAGACAAAGTCATGTTTTATTCACATGATACCTCCACCCTTTAATTGGATCTAAACTCAATATACTTCTGGGCAAAAATAAAGTAGTGAGAGAGTAGACTAGAATGGAGAAAGGACAGAAGAAGGGGAAAAAGGAAGAAAAGGAAAATATTTCTTTAGTCTTATGTTCAATTATTTCTAGATTATGAGAATTCAATTCATCTTACACTCACATAAAGAGTTACTGGAATGAACCAAAATACACTTTCACTCAATATAGGGGAAAGAGTGGTTACCTTTTGTTGCTAGGAGGCCACACTCAGAAAGAGATCATGTCCTGGAAATGCCTCAGATCACCATGTCTAGGAGTTCTCTAGTTTCCTCCCGATAAAAAAGCCCAGGCTGCTTTCCCAACCAAAACCTCTTAGGAATGGCCTCAGATATGCATCCTATATATATGGGATATATATATATATATATATATATATATATATATATATATATATACACACACACACACACACACATACACACACACACGTATACATATGTATATCTGGGGCCATATATGTATATATTGTATGTATATATGGCCCCAGATATGCATCCCAGTCTTCCAAGTGAACAGAAGAACAAGACTCCACATGTAGCACTTGTTCAATAAATACTTAACAAAGTTATACAAGAATGCCTTGAAGAAAGAGACAATAATTATTATTTTCCTCAATTACTTGAGGAAAAACAATACATACCAACTGCTTTAGAGCAGACTGAGGTCAGTTCTCCAAGTTAGAACTGCAGCCTAGTCTCTTTCTAGGAAAAAAATGAACTCACAGTGAATAAACAGCTGGTTTTAGCAGAATTAAAGAAAAGTTTTGAAAAAGGGACCACAGAGGAATGATCTTAAAAAGTTACTTTACAACAAATATGGACTTGTGTCTGCTCTTCTGAAAGACAAATGACTAAGAAGTTCAGAAATTTAGAATTCTAGCTCTGTTGTTGATTAAAATATATATATATATATATATATTATATATATATATATATAACTTTAACCAAGTCAGTTTTCTGTGCCTCTGTTTCTTTCTCTCTCCAAGCGGGATAATAATCTCTGAAATATCTCAGGATTGTTGTAATTCCGACAATTGTGTGGTCCAATGCTCAAATTTAATCTTCTAAAAGATCTCTAACAACAGTTCTTAGAATAGAGACAATTAAAAAAATGTGGAATAAATGAAGTGAGTGGGATAGAATGAATTTTTCTGTATTAGTTTTCTAACTTCGAAGCAACCAGTTCTTCCAGGGAGATGTTTTGATCAGTGAGATGAGAAGTATTCGGCAACTCCCCATCGCTTTCCAAAGCTCAGGTCATTGTGAGAGCTTTTTGTTGTTGTTACTGTTTTCACCAACCCCATATGTTAAAGACTTTTCCTCTATGACATGCTTTTAAAATTCATGTTGTTTTCATTCCACATTTCGTGGTCAAGATAATGATGGTAGGAAGGAGGTAAATAGAAAAGAAATGGTCAGTCTGAAAGGCATTTCTAGTTCTGATTTCCTCCTGACTATCACATGAGGTCACTAAATTGTAAGGAAGGGCATTAAAGCAGGAGCATCACAGATATAAGACTCCAAGTAAGTAACAAATGTTTGGGTTATGAAAGGCACAAGCAAAACTTTAATTTGTCAAAAAAAAAAAAAAAAGCCCTTCAATAATATTGCTATAACAAACTTTTGCCAAACTCTTACCGAGTACAAGTTGATCAACTCAAATTTAACAGGATGATAAAGCACGAATTAATAGGCAGCAGGTAGGCTAAAGAGCTACAGATGGACCAGCAAGGAATAGAAAGAAAACTTCTGATAAATCAAGGAAAATGACAGAAATAGAATGACAGAGAAAAGAATGCTGCCTGCCTGGAAAGGAGTTAATTTCCTTTCCTCAGAGGAGTTAGGTA
Source organism: Procyon lotor (assembly GCA_028646535.1). Taxonomy (NCBI): domain Eukaryota; kingdom Metazoa; phylum Chordata; class Mammalia; order Carnivora; family Procyonidae; genus Procyon; species Procyon lotor. Next base: position 47,660,827 of record CM053618.1, read on the forward strand.
GACCATGTCCTTCCAGAGGATAGTATTAGAGTATTGCTACCCATGCAACCCAGGAGAGTGGCCAGGTCCTGTGGTGCTCCCACAGAAAAGACCGTTCTGCAGGAGAGCCCGACTGATGGACCAGGAAGAGGAATAGAGTATAATGATTGCAGTAGAAGTAGACTTGGTTTTTCCATACTAAAGTAAGCCAAGAAGCAATAATGAATGATGCTCGGTACAATTTTGAGATCTGTTGCTCCATTTTCCAGCTATTTCCATGAGTGCTTGGAAAAGAAGCATTATTATAGTCAATGAACCTAATCACATAGAAGAACACATACCGAACTTACGTTAATAGAGGTAACATACACTCAAAGCTGAATCGGGTGCAAATCCTCCCTTCAAGGAGTTCACACTCTAAAACAAGAGTTCAGAACCTCGAGTCTATAAACAGAATTAAAGGAAATCTGGGGCACCTGGGTGGCTCAGTTGGTTAAGCATCTGACTCCAGCTTAGGTCATGATCTCGAGGTCCTGGGACTGAGCCCCACATAGGGTCCATGCTCAACAAGGAGTCTGCTTGTCCCTCTGCCCCTACCCCAGTTTGTGCTCTCTCACATTCTCTCTCTCACAAATAAAAAAATCTTAAAAAAAAAAGAATTAAAGGAAATCCGTTAGAGTTGAAAAAGTATTATTTTCACTAGCTTCTAACTAAAATTTAGCATTTCCTTTGATTATGAAGGTGAGCAATAAACTAAACCTCAGTAGTATTAGCAGTAATTGTGACTTTGTCAGCAACTGAGATCACAGTTATTTCCATAGTCATCACAATAATTGCAGATATTGTAAGCTACCGACCTAACAAATACCCAGGAGCCATTTATGTTCACCATGACTGAAATTATTACATCAGTAATCAAACCCACCAGTTAATCTTATTTAATGCATCAGTCAAGAAGCACAAATATCATGACAGCCTCTATTTAGAAGTTTCTTGTTATATTTTGATAACTAGACGTCAATATAATTGGTTTCTTTTATAACCCTATGTTTATTGTTTCATAAATTTTAAATCACCTCTAAAATCATCTTTTTAAATCACCTTTAAAAAGGGGCTCATAGTTTTCACCCAACGGTCAAATGGTTTCATGTCACAGGAGATTAAGAATTCCAGGTCTGAGAGAAGTCAGACAAGAACACAGCTGCTGTCCCACCCCGTCTGGCATTAAATGTGGTGACTGCCTTTTGATGGATGTCTGGTTTCCAACCTTCTATTCGCTTCTTTGAGCTATTCCAGATCCTTCTAATAAGTTCCTTTACTGCTTATGTAACCTAGAGTTCACATTTGTTAAGTGCAATCAAGACTCTCAACTAGTACAGTATTTAAATGGTATTTGTATATTGTGATTTTAATAAGTATATTTTGTAGAAAAAGCACATAGCCATCACAGGCTAACTCTAAAATATTACCAGTTTAGTAAGTCTCCTTACTGAATCCAATCTGCCCAATAGACGCTTCCACCTACCTTACAGCAACTGCCAAATGCACTGAAAATGGAATTACATTGAAAATTCAGCCCCATGAGCAGTAGCAATTTTTATATACTTATAAAATATAAACTGTCTTGAATATCTGACAATGACTTAATGTGTCTTTTTCCACTATTGGGATTTCCATATCATTCTCTTACTAGTATCCAAATGACTTAGCAAGACAACAGATAGTGACTGATGGGTCAGTGATGGAGAATTCAGGAATAATTCTATTTTCTCTTCTCGAAACCCAAGAGGAAAGAGAAGCAATCACCTCAGTGTGGCACTCCCATGACTTGGATGTCCAAGAGCAGAATTAAACTGAGATTCTACAAGAAACACGGCACACAGGTTTCATCTCACAACACCCATCAGGATCTAGAGGGAGTGGCTGTCTGGACCAGTGATGAGAAGTGTCTTGGGGCTCCTCCTGGCACAGCATGAAAAAATGCCATAGTTAATTAACAAAACTTGTCAAGGGCACAGAAGCGGTGACATGAGCGCTGGGTATTTTCCACCCTAGTTCTATACATTTTCATGAAAAATTACCCAAACGGGACCACAAAGCAGAGTTAGACTAGAAGAAAGCCATTCTTCTATTGGCCAAGGCTTTCCAAACCCAATTTTGATTCTCAACAGGCCTGCTGGGCTTTTTAGGGCCTGGACGGGTGGTGTGGTATCCCAAGCTCGTTAGTAGACATGAAGAATTCAAGATGTAACGATAACCCGTAATTCTCTCGGAAACTTCCCCATCCCATACCGGCTGACCAAAGGCAAATTTATTTCAGTCCTTCTGAAATAAGATTTCAGATTCTGGATTTGGAAATTCTGAGCTCCAAACAGTGACAATAAGGAAGGCTTCAAACACTGGTAAACATTCAAGGATTCAAAAGCAAAGGCCTCTTCCTGGTTGACCTTGCTTAGAGAGATGACACGAACCACTCCCAGAAACCAGCGACTGCCTACAGCGGTAAACACTCTGGCGTTGGTAGCCTCTGCTGTTTCTTCTTTCTAGTCATACAGTCCTTTTGTGCAAGGGTCACTCTTACTCCCAAGAGGAAAGTCAACATGACTCACTTGGAGAAACTGAAAGCACACCATGTCCACATGAGCAGGGCTGCTTGCTGTGTAACCACAAAACCACATCAGAAGAAGTCAGCTGCTCAGGAAGGAGGAGAGGCAGTGGGCTGAGCACACTCACCCCCAAACCAGACGGCCAGCCTTCCTTCGAGAGGACCTGCAGGCTCCCAGCTAGGCAGAGGACTGGGGCGGGTCACAGACACCCACAGCCAGGGCCGTCAGGGTCACTGGCTCTGGTAACTAAACACTGAATCAAGGGCCTTCCCATGGCCTGGTCATGAAGCTGTGGGCTTGGCCTGAGTTCTTTCCCTTTCCTTTGGCACATCCTTCTCCTAGGTTTTAATCCTCTTCCGGGGCACCCCGTGCTCTCTTGCCAAACCATGCATCAAGTGATCTGGGGGGAGGGCTCAAGGGCCCTCCCCCTGGCTGGGAAACTGTCACGACTCTGTGATCGAGAACCCTAATCATTCTCCCCGAGGAGGTATGAGACACGGAACCCGGCTAAAGCTTTAATAGGCTAAGGAGTAGCAATCACTCTCATTAATCAGAACGGAGGTGTGTTTGGTCATTTTTTGTCGTTGCTTTTGGACAAGACTCTCATTTTCATCTGTATTCAGACATGACTATGCAATGGTTTTGTTTTTGCCTCGCTCCACTGTGGTCACAGGGTGGCCTTGTCAGGTGTTAAGAGTTCTGTGAAATCGCTTCTGTGCAACAGAACACCAAGGCCTTGTGTGACTATAGGACCAGCCTCCCCCTTCCCCCCACAACACCGGGACCGAGCTGATAGCACCAAGCCTGCTCCTGGCTATGAGGGGATGCTCTGCCTAAAATCCCAATCCTGCACTATAAGGGCCCACTCCCACCCTTCCCCCCACCTTTCACCTAAAACCATTCTGTTCCCCATTTCTCCCTTCAGAAAATTCACTCTTTCAAAGTAGCATAAACAGAATGAATCCCCTTTAATATTCTCAAGAGTTAAAGGGATTGGAGGGGCGACGTGTACGTGTACCATAGCAGTGACCTTTTAGAGATAAAAGCTGACCCCAGCTAAGCCATAAATGGTGAGACTGCTAAACTGTGGAAGAGATCACATGTAAGATTTCTCTGGTTAAATCAAAGAGGCAGCTGGCTCCTTTGCCAACAGAGAGCTGCACCTGCTTTTCACCCCTACAGTTGAACTTTGAGGTTAACCAACTCGGCGAGGTTCATTCATGTTGCCCCACTCTTGATTTCCCTAGGCCATCCACAGCCTACCAGCCTCTCCTCTCACCCAGAATCTCCTCTCATCTGGCTGACCCGGCCCTGCTAGTTCTTACATGGAGATGCTATTTTTCGAATTCATATTGGAGCTTGACCTGCCAACCCTAGAGAGTTGATTTTAGAATAATAACGACTGTCCTGAACCCTCTCTCTCTCACTCTCTCTTTGGTGTTATAACTTGAGAGGTTTATTGTAATGCTGTAGGTGACATCCGTTTTTTCAAAATCACCGCTGTTAATACTGTCTCTGTACAGGAAACAACTTCATTAACCAAAAATGGGTCTATTCAAATAAAATCTACTACCAGGATGCCAACGTTGCTTAGCTAATGGTGGAAATTTTACAGGCCTCACGCTAATTATGATCTCAGGTCTTAGACGTTTGATAATACAAAGATTATCTTTCCACAGGGGTAGTTAAATTTTAGTCATATGCTTATTTCTTCCTGGAATGGAACAATTACAACTATTTAATAACAAAAAATACAATTTTGAAGTAAGGGACTTGCTTTTCAGTTTCTTTCTCATCAATACAAAGTAATCCGCGGGCTGGCCACAGAACATTCTATAGCAGAGGTGAGAAAATTATGATCCGTGGGCTGAAGTCTGTTTTTGTAAACAAAGACGAACTGGATCCCAGCTTCCCTCCTGTGCTACATATTGTCTCTGGCTGCTTATGACTACAAAGGCAAAGCTGAACAGTCACAAAGGAGACCTTACAGTCCCCTGGCCCTCTGCAATGAAACTTCTGCTGACAAGTTGGTTTAAACGTGGCTTGGTCTCTTATCTTGTGTATTTGATCCCATGATAAAAATAAAATGTTATATATGCTATTCAAAATGTACTCTTCAATTACAGTTTTCTTTACACATTAAAACTTATGCGAAAGCGACATCTTAAAATGGTTTACTTTGTCCTTCCCAAGCCACCCGGTCTTGTCCTTGCCTTTCAGCTACTGGGCAGGCTGAGCAGGGTACTGGGCTCGTGACTTCTCTTCATGTTACTCTGCTGCCACCTAGTGAAAAATTTATAACCAAACAAGCCCCTACGGTTGCCACAGACTCAACATCTACAAGCTGCTCGCACCGACCCAAGGAAGCAGACACAGTTGTCAGCCCAAAACACCCCGTAGGCATCCCGTGCTCCTGAAATAGACCTGTCCGCTAGGATTTCCAAGGGAAACCGTTCCCCCTCATCCCTCTCGCACCGTGAGAGGAAACTGCTCACCGGGAAGAATCTAGTTCTCTGCTAAGAGTCCACCGAGACTAGAAAAGAAATAAGAACTAAAAGAGTCTGGACCTGTGGAGGGGTCACAGTCAGCCCTGCAGGGTAAGCGAACTAGAATTCTTAGAGACCTCTCGTTGTTTCTTCATAGTTTGTGTCTTTGGGTTTAAGAACTAAAAGCTATGGTGACATTCATATTTAAAAAAAGAAAAGAACAAATATCCATTTATTTACCTCTGCTTACGTTGGGCCAGACATTTTGTTTAATCTTCAGAATAGCTCTCTGAGAGTACATATTAACATCCCCACTTTACAGAGACGGTAATTGAGGCAGAGAAAGGCTAAGCCATGTGCCCAAAGTCACCTTGCTAGTTCAGGGAAGAGTTTGGACTAAACCTCAAAGTCTGGCTTCAGAATTTGCCCTTTAACTGGTGTGTGTTTCTGACTCTTTCTCTGCCACCTGGAGCACTGATCCGTGGAGGAGAGAAAAGGGGAAGGAAAAAACTTTCCGGTCTCTTCCCCGAGTCTGCATCCTGTGTCTCTCTGTCAATCCATTTCTCAGGCACCTTAGAGTCCTTGGACCAGATTCCCAGTTTCCATGGCCTCTAGCAATAGAGAATTCCAATCATTTTGGGTTTTGGTTTTTTGGGGGGTTTTTCTGAGGGGGAGCATGGGGTTTTGGGGTTTTCTGTGTGTGTGATCCAGATAGCTCTAATAAGGAGTCAGCAAGAAAAAACACAAAATCCAAATTCTTCCCCAGTTCTAAGAAGAAATAATAAGCGATTATTAAGATCTGGATGTAGCCATGTCAGTAGAATAAATATAATGTAACCTGAAAGCACAGATAATAAATTTAAAAAAGGAAATTACTCTCAAAAACCAAAGTAACTTCTGAATCATGCTTTGTGTGCCCAGATGAATCGTTGGAGTCATGAAAAAGCTCACACTGGTGTATCTGAGCCATATGAGGACCCCAGGAATGGATGGCTAGCATCTCAGCCACCTCCCCTGAGTGGCCAGCCTGGTGGTCACGTGGATGGAGAAGGCGGATGGGAGAGCTCACTGGCGAGAAGGGTTGGGAAGTCTTGCTCTGAGAGATATTCCCAGGGGAACCTTTGTACACATGGAAAGGGGAATTCAGAAAGGAGGAATTCCCTAGAAGGTCATAGGACTGGCTCTCAGCCATGGCAGAGACCAGGAACGAAACCCATAGATGACTCCGGAATAGAGGTCACGAATGACTGCCCAAGGGCCTACTCTAGCCCACACATGTGTCTTGATTGGCTTACTCAGTGCTTTCTAACTTATGAGTCAGTGCTAGCATTTAAAAAAAAAAAATCAGAGAAGTTCACATAAATTGATATTTCTAAGTTATCTTTAAGAATTGGAGGATCTAAAAAAAAAAAAAAAAAAGAATTGGAGGATCTAGTAATTCAGAGCCCACATTCCTACATGCTAACAAGCTTGAGTTCATCCAGGCCCTTTAAAGTACCATGTCTGGCATGGTTCTTACCAGCCAATGCACTCATGGAGCTTTTCTCTGGGAACCTAGAATCATTTGAGTCCTTGGCTGCTGATCCAGCAGTGGCTGCACGGGGCCCTGGGACAGGCTGCTCCACCACAAAGGACAGTATATATTATAACTAAAAACTGCCAGCCTACTTAGCACCTACTTAGCACCCAACCAAATGGGGCATGACCCATCAGAAACCACTCCAGGACTAAGGTCCTTCTCCCCATTCAAGAAATCCATAATTTGATCCCAACTTCTCTTCCCAGCATATTATCCCATTATTTCCTTTATAGAGCCTACACTGCAGCCGCACCTCAGTGTTTACGTTTTTTGAATATTATTCCCAGATTTGTACCCTCTGTTTGGAATGTCTCCTCTCTAACCCCCAGATACTACATGTGTCCAACCTATACGCATCCTTTGAGGTCCAGCTCAAACTCTGCTTCTGTGAAGCCAGTTTCTATAGTCATGAGCAATCCCTCCTCCTGTCTCCCTGTAGTATTAGGGTATATGCCTGCTGTAGGATTACCACAGTCTGATTCATATACTATGAGTCTATCATTTCCACTTGTGAGTTCCTGAAAGGTAGGAACTGCCTCTTATTATCTTTGTGCCTCACTCCCTTTTCACTCCCACTCCTTAGTTCCTGCTAAAGTACCCTACCGAGAGTAGACTATCAAAGATTATTGAATATATTTCTAAAAAAGCAAAAATAATGTGGTGTATATATATACAATGGAATACTACTCAGCCATAAAAGGATGAAATCTTGCCATTTGCAACGTCATGGTTGGACCTAGAGAGCATTATGCTAAGTGAAATAAGTCAGACAGAGAAAGAAAGACACCGCATGATTTCATTTACATGTGGAATCTAAAAAACAAAACAAAAACCAATAATAAAGCCGAAACAGATCCATAAACACAGAGAACAATCTGGTGGTTGCCAGAAGGGTGAGGGGCTAGGAAGATAAGCAAAATGCATGAAGGGGAGTAAGAATCCTAGGCTTACAGTTATGGAATGACTAAGTCATGGGAATAAAGGTACAGCATAGAGAATGTAGCCAGTGGTACTGTAATAGCATTGTACACTGAGAGATGGTAGCTATACTTGTAGTGAGCATAGCATAATGTATAGGGTTGTTGAATCACTATTTGTATACCAAAACTATTATTTGTGGTATACAAATGTGGTATACAAAACTATTAGGGCATCACCTATACCTCAATAAAAAAAAAAAAAAAAAAAAATCAGAGTGGGCATTGATTTCTACTGCCACCTAGTGACCATAATGTAGCATTATCCCTAAAGACTGCCATGATTTCTTTAGGCATGTGGGAACCACAAACATTCCAAATCCATTCATCCATTTTCTCTCTTTTTTTTTTTAAGATTTTATTTATTTGACAGAGAGAAACACAGCAAGAGAGAGAACACAAGCAGAGGGAATGGTAGCGGGAGAAGCAGGCTTCCCGCCGAGCAGGGAGCCCAATGTGGGGCTCAATCCCAGGGCCCTGGGATCATGACCTGAGCTGAAGGCAGATGCTTAACCACTGAGCCACCCAGGCGCTCCCATTCATCCATTTTCTTTCTTCCCTCTATTTCTTCTTCCTTCCTTTGTTTCCCTCCTTTCCTTTTCTCATTTTCTTTCTCTCTTCCTTTACTCATTTAGCCTTTCACTCAACAAGTAATCTTTGATCATCTAGGTGACAGACACAATGAACGATTAAGAATCAATATAGAAGTGAAAAGGAGATTGGGAAGATGGCAGAATAGGAGGATACTAAGCCCACCCTGTCCCATGTTTACAACTAGATATCCCTCACATCTGTGTAAATAAGGTGGAGAGAGATCCCAAGACTGGCTTTGAATGACACACTGGTTCAGATGGATCTAACAGACATATCCAGAACATTCCATCCTAAAACAGCAGAATACACATTCTTTTTCAAGTGTACATGGAACTTTCTCCAGAAAAGATCACTTATTAGGCCACGTAACAAGTATCAACAAATTCAAGAATAGTGAAGTCACACCATGAATCTTTTCTGACCACAACACTATGAAATTAGAAATCAACCACAAGAGGGGTGCCTGGGTGGCTCAGTCATTAAGCCTCTGCCTTAGGCTCAGGTCATGATCCCAGGGTCCTGGGATCGAGCCCCGCATCGGGCTCTCTGCTCAGCAGGGAGCCTGCTTCTCCTGCTACCATTCCCTCTGCTTGTGTTCCCTCTCTCGCTGTGTTTCTCTCTGTCAAATAAATAAAATCTTTAAAAAAAAAAAAAAGAAATCAACCACGAGAAAAAACATGGAAAGCACAATGATACATGGAGGTTAAATAATGTGCTACTAAACAATGAATGGGTCAACCAAGAAATCAAAGACAAAGTTGAAAAACACATGGAGACAAATGAAAATAAAAATACAATGGTCTAAAATCTTTGGGATACGACAAAAGCAGTTATAAGAAGCAAGAAAAATCCCAAATAAGCAACTTAACCCTACATCTAAAGAAACTAGGAAAAGAATAATTTTTTTAAAAAAACTAAAACTAGTAGAAGGAAATAATAAAGATTGGGTCAGAAATAAACAAAATAGGAACTAAAAAAAAAAAAGTAGAACAGTATCAATGAAACCAGGAGCTAGTTCTTTGACAATATCAACAAAAATGATAACCCTTTAACCAGACTCATTTAAAAAAAAGAGAGAGAGGGAATGGACTCAAATAGATAAAATCAGAAATGAAAGGGAAGAAATATAAAAGATTGTAAAGAATATTATGAAAAGTTATGTGCCAAAAAATTGGAAAACCTAGAAGAAATGGATAAATTCCTTGAAACACATAACCTTCCAAAACTGAATCAGGAAGAAATAGAAAATTTGAACAAACTGATTACCAGCAGTAAAATTGGATCAGCAATCAAAAACTCCCAGCAAAGAGAAGTCCAGGGCTGGACAGCTTCACAGCTGAGTTCTACCAATCATTTAAAGAAGAGTTAATACCTATTCCAAAAAACAGAAGAGGAAGTAGAAGTTCCTAATTCATTCTCTGAACTCAGGATTACCCTGATGCCAAAACCAGAAACACTACAAAAACAAAGAACTACAGACCAGTATCTCTGATGAACATGGATGTAAAAATCCTCAAAAAATATGAGCAAACCAAATCCAATGATATATTAAAATTCATTCACCAAGATCAAGTGGGATTTATTCTTGGGATGTAATATTTGCAAGTCAACCAATGTGATACATCACATCAACAAAAGAAGGGATAAAAATATAAATGATCATTTCAATAGATGCAGAAAAAAATATTTGACAAAGTACAATATCCATTCATGACAACAATCCACAACAAAGTAGGATTAGAGGGAACATATCCCAACATAATAAAAACCATATACGAAAAACCCACAGCTAACATCATACTCCATGAGGAAAAACTAAGAGCATTCCCCTAAAGTCAAGAACAAGACAGGGATATCCACTTACCACTATTACTTAACATAACACTGGAAGTCCTAGCTACAGCAATCATACAAAAGAAAGGAACAAAAGCCATCTAAATTGGTAAGGAAGAAGTAAAACTTTCACTATTTGCAGATGACATGATAGTATATATAGGAAACCCTAAAGACTCCACCGGAAAAACTACTAGGCCTAATAAATAAATTCAGTAAAGTTGCAGGATACAAAATCAATGTATAGAAATCTGTGGCATTTTTATATACTAATAATGAAGCAACAGAAAGAGAAATTAAGAAAACAATCTCATTTACAGTTACACCAAAGATAATAAAATACCTAGGAATAAACTTAACCAAGGAGGTAAAAGACCAAAAACTATAAAACACTGATGAAAGATATTGAAAATAGGGGGCCTGGGTAGCTCAGTGGGTTAAAGCCTCTGCCTTCAGCTCAGGTCATGATCTCAGGGTACTGGGAAGGAGCCCTGCATTGGGCTCTCTGCTCAGCAGGGGGTCTGCTTCTCCCTCTCTCTCTGCCTGCCTCTCTGTCAAATAAATAAATAAAACCTTTAAAAAAAAAAAGGGAGGAAGAAAGAAAGATGTTGAAAATGACACAAATAAGTGGAAAGATATCCCATATTCATGGACTGGAAGACAAATATTGTTAAAATGTCCATACTACCCAAAGCAATGTACAGACTTAATGCAATCTCTATTAAAATACCAATGACATTTTTCGCAGAACTAGAACAAACAATCCTAAAATTTGTATGGAATCACAAAAGACCCTGAATATCGATAATAACCTTGAAAAAGGGGGTGCCTGGGTGGCTCAGTCATTAAGTGTCTGCCTTCAGCTCTGGTCATGATCCCAGGATCCCATGATCGAGCCCCACATTGGGCTCCCTACTCATCAGAGAGCCTACTTCTCCCTCTCCCACTCCCACTACTTGTATTCCCTCTCTTGCTGTGTCTCTCTCTGTCAAATAAATAAAATCTTAAAAAAAAATCTTGAAAAAGAAAAACAAACCTGGAGGTATCACAACCCCAGATTTCAAGTTATATTACAAAGCTGTAGTAATCAAAAGTGTAACACTGGCAAAAAAAAAAAAAAAAATAGGCACATAGATCAATGAAATAGAATAGAAACTACAGAAAAAAACCCACGTTTATATGGTCAATTAATCTTTGACAAAGGAGGAAAGAATATGCAATGGGGAAAAGACAACCTCTTCAACAATTGGTGTTCAGAAAACTAGACAGATACATACAAATGAATGAAACTGGACTACCAGCTTACACAGTACACAAAGATAAATTCAAAATGAATTGAGGACCTAAATGTGAGACCTGAAACTATAAAAATCATAGAAGACACCACAAGCAGTAATTTCTCCAACATCAAATGTATCAACTTTTTTATAGATATGTCTCCTGAGCAAGTGAAATAAAAGCAAAAACAACTATTGGGACTACATCAAAAGAAAAAGCTTCTCTACAGCAAAGGAAGCAATCAACAAACTAAAGACAACCAACTGAATGGGAGAAGATATTTGCTGCTGACATCTCTGATAAAGGGTTAGTATCCAAAATATATAAAGAACTTGTACTGCTCAACACTCAAAAAAAATAGATAATCCAATTAAAAATGGGAAGAAAACATGAACAGACATATCTCCAAAGAGGACATCCAGATAGCCAACAGAAACATGAAAGAGAGCTCAACATCACTTGTCATCAGGGAAATACAAATCAAAACTAGAATGAGATATCACTTCACATCTGTCAGAACTGCTAAAATCCAAAATTCAAGAAGCAAGTGCTGGAGAGGATGTGGAGAAATAGGAACCCTCATGCTCTCTTGGTAGGAATACAAACTGGTGCAGCCACTGTGGAAAACAGAAGAGAGATTCCTCAAGAAGTTAAAAATGGAACTACCCTACTATCCAATAATCAAACTACTGGGTATTTACACACAAAAAAATCAAAACCATTAATCAAGGAGATACATGCACTCTTATGTTTATAGCATCATTATTTACAATAGCCAAATTATGGAAGTAGTCACTGATAGTACGTGTCCACTGATAGATGAATGGTTAAAGAAGTGGTGATGTATATCATTATATATATATGTATGGAATATTATTCAGCCCTAAAAAATGAAATCTTGCCATTTGAATCAACATGGATAGAGCTAGAGTATACAATGCTGAGCGAAATAAGTCAGTCAGAGAAAGACAAATACCATCTGATTTCCGTCATATGTGGAACTTAAGAAACAAAACAAACAAGCAAGGAAAAGAAAAAGGGAGAGACAGACAAACCAAGAAACAGACTCCTAACTACAGAGAACAAATTGATGGCTCCCAGAGGGGATGTGGGGGTGGGGGTAATGGGTGAAATACATGATGAGGATTAAAGAGTACACTTATCATGATGAACACTGCATGAGGTACAGAATTGTTGGATTACTATATTGTACACCTGAAACTAATATAACACTGTATGTTAACTGTACTGGAATTAAAAGAAAAACTTAATAAAAAAGAAATCAACACAAACAGGAATAGATATAGAGGACTCCCATTGCCAGCCACAATGGAATAAGCTCACTGCAACCAATATCTCCCACTAATCAGTGGGAGATAAAAACTGGAGATAAAAACCTAAAAACTGGACAAACACACAAAAAGCAACTCTGAAAAGTTAAAAATAACAAGCAGATTAAGGAGGAAAAACAAAAAAAAAGGGGGGGACAGGAGGAAAAACTAAATTTGAAAAATCCATACAGGGGTGAGTTTTCTTGGTATTTTTATTCTTTTGTTTTCCCACTTTGACCCAAGGAATTTTTTTTCTTTTTTTTCTTTCCAGTTCTGCACCAAGGGCACCCCAAATCATGATCCTGCCGTGTGGGAACCACATTGCAAGAGTGGTCCCAGCATCTAAAACTTTGAGGAAAAACAAACAAACATATCTCTGGTCAGGGGAACCAGAGAAAGGGAATCTTGTGATTCAGAAAGAATGGAGGAATTATTTGTTTTTTCCCTCTGTTTCTCTTACTACTTTATCTTGAGGGTTGCTCCAGTCCTAAAGAATTATATGAAATGTTTTCACACTAGAATTTCAAGTTAAACCTTATCTTTCTAGTCAGATGACCAGGAAAAGGAATGCCTGAAAGCCAGAGCATTTGGTAGAAAAGCAGGAAGAGAGATCTGGAGAAGATCTCCCACTGCAGGGGATAAAACATGTCCTGAATTCACTCAAGTGCAAATGCACAGGACAGACACAACGCAGCTTAGCAAGGACCTTGAAAACTTAGCTAAATTAGGACCACCATCCAGAGAAGGTAAAATAAAACTTGCAGTCTGAACCTAAAATGAATGATTACCTCCAAAAATAAAAAAATCAACTTTCTCCAGAGAATTTCAGCAGGGCCTAGAGTCTCCCGATATAATACCAGAAATGCCTGGATAAAGTCCAAAATTACCTGACCAAAAAGAAACCAGGAAAATCTGATCACTTTTTTTTTTAAAGACTTTATTTATTTATTTGAGAGAGAGAGAGAGAAAGTGAGAGCATGAGAGGAGAGAAGGTCAGAGAGAGAAGCAGACTCCCTACAGAGCTGGGAGCCTATGTGGGACTCAATCCTGGGACTCCAGGATCATGACCTGGGCCGAAGGCAGTTGCTTAACCAACTGAGTCACCCAGGTGCCCCACTTTTTTAAGTATTTTTAAAAATTATTGTTATTAATATATAATGCATTATTTGTTTCAAGGGTACAGGTCTGTGACTCATCAGTCTTACACAATTCACAGTACTCCCCATAGCACATACCCTCCCCAATGTCCATCACCCAGCCACTCCATCCCTCCCACCCCCCTCCACTCCAGCAACCCTGGTTTTTTCCCTGAGATTAAGAGTCTCTTATGGTGTCTCTCCATCTCTTTTGTCTTGTTTTGTCTTGTTTCATTTTTTCCTCCCTTCACCTATGATCCTCTGTCCTGTTTCTCAAATTCCTCATATCAGTGAGGTATTATGATAATTGTCTTTCCATTGATTTATTTCGACTAGCATAATACCCTCTAGTTCCATCCACGTTGTTGCAAATGACAAGATTTTGGGTTTTTGATGGCTGCATAATGTTCCACTATATATACACCACATCTTTATCCATTCATCTGTCAATGGACATCTGGGCTTCTTCCACAGTTTGGCTACTGTGGACATTGGTGCTATAAACATTGGGGTGCATGTGCCCCTTCAGATACATTACATTTGTATCATTGGGGTAAATACCCAGTAGTGCAATTCCTGGTTCATAGGGTAGCTCTATTTTCAACTTTTTGCGGAACCCCCATACTATTTTCCAGAGTAGGTGCACCAGCTTGCATTCCCACCAACAGTGTAGGAGGGTTCCCCTTTCTCTGCATCCTTGCCAACACCTGTCGTTTCCTAACTGGTTAATTTCAGCCATTCTGACTGGTGAGGTGGTATCTCACTGTGGTTTTGGTTTGTATTCCCCTGATGCTGAGTGATGTTGAGCACTTTTTCATGTGTGTCTGTTGGCCATTTGGATGTCTTCTTTCCAGAAATGTCTGTTCATGTCTTCTGCCCATTTCTTGACTGGATTATTTGTTCTTTGGGTATTGTGTTTTATAAGTTCTTTATAGAATTTGGATAGTAGTGCTTTATCTATGTCATTTGCAAATATCTTCTCCCATTCTGTCAGTTGCCTTTTGTTTTGTTGACTGTTTCCTTTGCTATGCAGAAGCTTTTTATCTTGACGAAGTCTCAATAGTTCATTTTTGCCCTTGCTTCCCTTGCCTTTGGTGATGTTTCTAGGAAGCAGTTGCTGCAGCTAAGGTCTAAGAGGTTGCTGCCTCCTCAAGGATTTTGATGGATTCTTATCTCATATTGAGGTCTTTCATCCATTCTGAGTCTATTTTTGTGGGAGGTGTAAGGAAATGATCCAGTTTCATTCTTCTGAATGTGGCTATCCAATTTTCCCAATGCCATTTGTTGAAGAGACTGTCTTTTTTCCATTGGATATTCTTTCCTGCTTTGTGAAAGATTAGTTTACCATAGAGCTGAGAGTCCATTTCTGGGCTCTCTATTCTGTTCCATTGATCTGTGTGTCTGTTTTTGTGCCAGTATCATACTGTCTTGATGATTACAGCTTTGTAATAGAGCTTGAAGATAGAAATTGTGATGCCACCAGCTTTGTTTTTCTTTTTCAACATTCCTCTGGCTATTTGGGGTCTTCTCTGGTTCCATGAAAATTTTAGGATTATTTGTTCCATTTCTTTGAAAAAAGTTGATGGTATTATGACAGAGATTGCATTAAATGTGTGGATTTCTCTAGGTAGCATAGATATTTTCACAATTTTGTTCTTCCAATCCATGAGCATAGAATATTTTTCCATCTCTTTGTGTCTTCCTCAGTTTCTTTCATGAGTATTCTATAGTTGTCTGAGTACAGATTCTTTAGTTAGACTTATTCCTAGGTATCTTATGGTTTGGGTGCAATTGTAAATGGGATCGACTTCTTAATATTTCTCTTTCTTCTATCTTATTGTTGGTTTATAGAAATTCAACTGATTTCTGTGCATTGATTCTATATCCTGACACTTTATTGAATTCCTGTATGAGTTGTAATGGTTTTGAAGTGGAGTCTTTTAGGTTTTCCACATAAAGTATCCAATCATCTGCAAAGAGTGAGAGTTTGACTTCTTTGCCAACTCAGATGCCTTTTATTTCTTTTTGTTGTCTGATTGCTGAGGCTAGGACTTCTAGTACTGTGTTGAATAGCAGTGGTGATAGTGGATATCCCTGCCATGTTTCTGACCTTCGGAGAAAAGCTCTCAGTTTTTCCTCATTGAGGATGATCTTCACTGTAGGTTTTTCATAGATGGCTTTTATGATATTGAGATATATACCCTCTATCCCTACACTGTGAAGAGTTTTGATCAAGAAAGGATGCTGTACTTTGTAAAATGTTTGTTTTGCATCTATTGAGTATCATATGGTTCTTGTTCTTTCTTTTATTAATGTAATGTATCCCATTGACTGATTTGCTGATGTTGAGCCAAACTTGCAGCTCAGGAATAAATCCCACTTGGCCATGGTGACTTATCCTTTCAATGTACTGTTGGATCCTATTGACTAGTATTTTGGTGAGAATTTTTGCATCCATGTTCATCTGGGATATTGGTCTAAAATTCTCCTTTTTGATGGGGTTTTTCATTTTAGGATGAGGGTAATGCTGGCCCCATAAAATGCGTTTGGAAGTTTCCCTTCCATATCCATTTTTTGGGAAAGTTTCAGGAGAATAGGTATTAATTCTTCTTTATGTGTTTTGTAGAATTACCATGGGAAGCCATGTGGCCCTGGGCTCTTGTTTGTTGAGAGATTTTTGATGACAGCTTCAATCTCCTTACTGGTTATAGGTCTAGTCAGGTTTTCTATTTCTTCCTGGTTCAGTTTTGGTAGTTCATGTATCTCTAGGAATGCATCCATTTCTTCAAGACTGCCTGATTTGTTGACATAGAGTTGCCAACCTATGTTCTTATAATTGTATTTCTTTGGTGTTGGGTGTAATCTCTCCTTCTTCATTCATGATTTTAATTTGGGTCCTTTCTTTTTTCTTTTGATAAGTCTGGCTAGGGGTTTATCAATCTTATTCTTTCAAAGAACCAGCTCCTAATTTTGTTGATCTGTTCTACTGTTCTTTTAGTTTCTACCTCATTGATTTCTGTTCTAATCTTTATTATTTCTCTTCTCCTGCTGGGTTTAGGCTTTCTTTGCTGTTCTTTCCCCAGCTCCTTTAGGTGTAGGGTTAGGTTGTGTAGTTGAGACCTTTCTTGGTTCTTGAGAAAGGCTTGTATTACTATATACTTTCCTCTTAGGACTGCTTTTGCTGCATCCCAAAGATTTTGAACAGATGTGTTTTCATTTTCATTTGTTTCCATGAATTTTTAAAATTCTTCTTTAATTTCCTGGTTAACCCATTCATTCTTTAAAAGGATGCTCTTTAGCCTCCGTGTTTTGGAGTTCTTTCCAACTTTCCTCTTGTGATTGAGTTCTAGTTTCAAAGCACTGTGGTCTGAAAATATGCAGGGAATGATCTCCATCTTCTGGTACCAGCTGAGACCTGATTTGTGACCAAGGATGTGATATATTCTGGAGAATGTTCCATGTGCACTAGCGACAAATGTGTATTCTGTTGCTTTGGATGGAATGTTCTGAATAGATCTGTGATGTCTCTCAGGTCCAGTGTGTCATGTAAAGCCTTTATTTCCTTGTGGATCTTTTGGATAGATGATCTGTCCATTTCCATGAGGGGGGTGTTAAAGTCCCCTACTAGTACTGTATTATTGTTGATGTGTTTCTTTGATTTTGTTATTAATTAGTTTATATAGTTGGCTGCTTCCATGTTAGGGGCATAAATATTTAAAATTGTTAGATCTTCTTGTTGGACAGTCCCTTTAAGTATGATATAGTGTCCTTCCTCACCTCTTATTATAGTCTTTGGCTTAAAATCAAATTTGTCTGATATAAGGATTGACACCTCAACTTTCTTTTGATGTCCATTAGCATGGTAAATGGTTTTCCACTCCCTCGCTTTAAATCAGGAAGTGTCTTTGGAT
>CM053618.1:47687266-47723039 GCA_028646535.1 Procyon lotor
ACCAGAGGGGGAGATGAACCATGAGAGACTGTGGACTCTGAGCAGCAAACTGAGGGTTTGGGAGGGGTGGGAGTGGGAGGCTGGGCGAGCCTGGTGGTGGGTATTGAGGAGGGCACGTATTGCATGGAGCACTGGGTGTAGTGCATGAACAATAAATCTTGTAACACTGAAAAAATAAAATAAACATTTTTTTGGGGGAAAAAAAAGCTGTGTTTTTGATAGGTGTTGTGTTGAATGTGCAGATCAATTTGGGGACTATTGCCATCTTAACAATATTGTTTTCTGATCTGTGAACATGGGCTGTCTTTCCATTTATTCATGTTGCTTTTAATGTCTTTCAACAGTGTTTTATAGTTTCAGGGTATTAGTTTTATACTTTTCAAAAAATATATTCCTAATATTTTATTGTTTTTTGATGCTATTACAAATGGAATAACTTCTTAATTTCTTTTCCAAATTATTCATTGTTAGTGTATAGAAGTGCAATTGATATTTGTATATTTACTTGTATCCTGCAGATTCTCTGAAACTGTTAATCAGTTCTAATAGTTTTCTCAGGGATTTCTTGGCAAGATTATGTCATATGCAAGTAGAGATAGCTTTACTTCTTTCTTTCCAATCTCATTTCCTATTGTCTCTTTTTCTTTCCCAATTGCCTTGATAGAACCTCTAGTGTACTCTAGGACAGAAGTGGTGAGAAGAGATTTCTGTGTTTTATTCCTGATCTAAAAGGTAAAGCATTAATTATGATGTTACCTGTGGGTTTTTCATAGGTAGCCTTTATCAGAGCAAGGAAGATCTGTTCTGATATTCATAGTACATTGAACATTTGGAATATGAGTGGGTATTGGATCTGTCAAATGCTTATTCTGCATCAAATGAGATCATCTAGTTTTTGCCTTATGTTTTGTTAATATGACATATTACATTAATTTGTTTTGTATGCTAAACCAACCTCACATGCCTGGGATAAATTCCACTTCATTATGGTATGTAATACTTCTTATTTGTTGCTGGATTTGGTTTGTTAGTATTATGTTGAGTATTTTGATTCTGTATTCCTGGTGGGTATTAGTCTGTGTTCTTTTTTGATAATGTCTTTGTCTGATTTTGATTTCAAGGTAATACTAACCACATGGAATGAGTTGGAAAGTGTTGTCTTCTCTATCTTTTGGAAGAGCTGGTGAATTGGTATTATTCCTTAAACCTTTTATAGATCTCATGAGTAAAGCCATCTGGGCTTGGGCTTTTTCGGAGGGAAGTTTTAAATGAAGTTTTAAATTAATACCTTTATTTGTTATAATCATTCAGATTTTCAATTTTTTCTTGAGTCAGTTTTTATACTTTGTATCATTCTAAGAATTTGTCTACTTCATTTAAGTTATCTAATGTGTGAACACAGTTGTTCCCAGTATTCCTTCACTATCCTTTTTTCTCTCTAAAGTTGTACTGATATTTTCTCCTTAATTCCTGATTTTAGTAATTTGAGTCTTTTTTAAAAAAGATTTTATTTATTTGAGAGAGAAACAGTGAGAGAGTGAACAATATGGGGGAGGGTGGGAGGGGGAAACAGACTCCCCTGAGTGGGAAGCCCAATGAGGGGGCTCAGTTCTTGGACTCTGGGATCATGACCTGAGTCGAAGGCAGGTGCTTAACCACCTGAGCCACCCAGGTGCCCCTGTAATTTGAGTCTTATTGCCTTCTCTTTGTTACTCTAACTAAATGTTGCCAATTTTGCTGATCTTTTCAAAGAGATGGTTTTTGGTTTCATTGAGCTTTCCTGAGTTTTTCTATTTTTTATTTCATTTCCTTTCTAATCTTTACTGCATTCTTCTTTCTGTTTCTTTTGCATTTAATTTACTTTTCCTTTCCTAGTTTCTTAAGGTGGAAGGTTAGATTATTGATGCCTTCTTCTTCTTCGATGTAGGCATTTACAGCTAGAATTTTCTCCCAGGCAGTTCTTCACCTCAGTTGCATCCTGTAAGTGCTGGTATGATGTATTTTATTTTTATTCCACCTCAAAGTATTCTCTAATTACCTTTGTAATTTCTTTTTTGATCTATTGGTTACTTATGAAAGCATTAATTTCTACATACTGTCATTTTCTTGAATTTCCTTTTCTTATTAATTTCTAATTCCACTATAGTCAGAAAACATACTTTGTATGATTTCAACCTGTTAAATTTTTTTTAAAGATTTTATTTATTTATTTGACAGAGAGGAGAGAGATCACAAGTAGGCAGAGAGGCAGGCAGGGGGGTTGGAGGGGGGAAGCAGGCTCCCCGCTAAGCAGAGAGCCGGATGCAGGGCTCCATACCAGGACCCTGAGATCTTGACCTGAGCCGAAGGCAGAGGCTTTAACCCACTGAGCTACCCAGGCACCCCTCAACCTGTTAAATTTATTGAGACTTGTTTTACAACCTATTTTATTATATACTTTGTGGACTGTTCCATCTGAACTTGAGAAAAATGTCTTCTGTTGGTGGTGGAGTATGGGGAGACACAGATGTTTGATAGGCTTTCTTGGTTTTTGTTTTGTTCATCTTCTAATTTCTTGTTGTTCTTCTCTCTTGTTGCTGTATTCAATACTGAAGGGGAGTATTGAAGCTTTCAATTACTACCATTGAATTTTCTATTTCTCCCTTCACTTCTATGTTTTTGTGCACTGTATTTTACACAGTGTATACTGCCATTGGGTGCATCCATGTTTATAATTGTTATATCTTCTTGATGGATTGACTCTTATTATAAAAAATACTTTTGTATCTCTAGTAACTTTTCTTACAGAGCATATTTTGTCTGATAGTGGTATAACACCTCAGCTTTTTAGGTTACTGTTGGTGTAGTATACCTTATTCCATTCCTCTTTCTTTAACCTATTCATGTGTTTTAATCTAAAATGTATCTCTTGTCCACCACATATAATTTGGTCATGTTTTTTGTTTGTTTCTTTGTTTTTAACCAATTCTTCCAATATCTATCTTTCAAGTGAAGTGTTTAATCCATTTACATTTAATGTAACTGCTAATCAGGTAGAATTTATATCTTCCCTTTTGTTATTTTTTGTTATTTTCTAGTGTACCATTTTAATTCACTTGTTCTTTCTTCGATTATATATTTTCAAGTTGTTTTCATAGAGATTTCCCTGGAGTTTACAATTGACTTCTTAACTTAAAACAATTTTGTTAAAACTTGCTCCGTTATTGCTCCATTCTTTCCACACTCCTTTGTGCTTTATTATCATACAAATTACATCATTATATATAAGTCCATCAACATAGTTTTATAATTATTAGTTCACATAGATGTCTTTTTTTATTTTTTAATTTTTTTGCAGTTGTCTTTTAAAGCAGATAGGAGAAAAAAGAAAATTATAAACAAAAATACATTTATACTGTCATTTATATTTACCTATGCACTTAATGTTATTTATGCTCTTTATTCTTTGTGTGGATCCAAGTTACTATCTAGTGTACTTTAACTTAGCCTAAGAGGCTCCTTTTACTATTTCTTGTCGTGTAGGTCTGATAGTAAGTGGTTTTTGCTATCTGAAATTATCTTATATTCTTGATTTTGAGGGGAAGTTTGCTGGTTATGGAATTTTTTTTTTTAAGTTTCTGAGGTAGAATTTAGTCATCAGTTACATATAGTACTCAGTGCTTATTACACCAAATGCCCTCCATAATGCCCTCCATAACCCAGTTACAGCTTTCCCCCCACACATCTCCCCTGCCGCAATGCTCAGTTTGTTTCCTGTAGTTAAAAGTCTCTTATGGTGGGTACCTGGGTGTTTCAGTCAGTAAAGCGTCTGCCTTTGGCTCAGTTCATGATCTCAGGGTCCTGAGATTGAGTCTCGCATCCAGTTCCCTGCTCCATTGTGGGGCCTGCTTCTCTCTCTGACTCCCTCTCTCTCTTATGAATAAATAAATGTAAAAAAATTAAAAAAAGAATCTCTTATGGTTTATCTCCCTCTCTGTTTTCATCTTATTTTATTTTCCCTTCCCTTTCCCTATGTTCATCTGTTTTGTTTCCTAAATTCCACACCTGAGTGAAATCATATGGTATTTGTCTTTCTCTGACTGACTTATTTCACTTGGCATAATACCCTCCAGTTCCATTCATGTAGTTGCAAATGGCAAGATTTCATTCTTTTTTTTTTTTTTTAAAGATTTTATTTATTTAGAGAGAAAGCATTAGAGAGAGAGAACATGGGGGGGGGTCAGAGGGAAAAGTAGACTCCCTCTGAGCAAGGAGCCCAATGTAGGACTCAATCCTGGGACTCTAGGATGATGACCTGAGTTGAAGGCTGTTGCTTAAGCAACTGAGCCACCCAGGCACCCCAAGATTTCATTCTTCTTGATGGCTGAGTAATACTTCACTGTATATATTTCATCTTTATCCATTCAACTGTTGATGGACATCAGGGCTCTTTCCATATTTTGGCTGTTTGGACATTGCTGCTATAAACATTTGGGTACAGGTGTCTTTTTGAATCACTATGTTTATATTCTTTGGATAAATACCTAGTAGGATAATTGCTGTGTTGTAGGGTGGCTCTATTTTTAACTTTTTGAGGAACCTCCATACTGTTCTCCAGAGTGGCTACAGCAATTTGCATTCCCACTAATAGTGTAAGAGGGCTCTTCTTTCTGTGCATCTTTGCCAACATCTGTTGTTTCCTGAGTTGTTCATGTTAGCCATTCTGACTGGTGTGAGGTGACTTCTCATTGTGGTTTTGATTTGTGTTTCCCTGATACCAAGTGATGTAGAGCATTTTTTCATGTGTCTGTTGGCCATTTGTATGTCTTTTTTGCAGAAATACCTGTTCATGTCTTCTGCCCATTTCTTGACTGGGTTTTTTGTTTTTTTGGGGGGGTGTTGAGTTTGATATTTTTTTTTTTTATAGATTTTGGATACTAGCCCTTTTCCTGATAAGACATTTGCAAATATCCTCTTCCATTCTATAGGTTGACTTTAGTTTTATTGATTATTTCCTTTTCTGTGCAAATTTTTTTGTCTTGATGAAGTCCCAATAGTTCTTTTTTGTTTTTGTTTCTCTTGCTTTTGGAGATGTGTCTAAGGAGTTGCTGCAACTGAGGTCAATAGGTTGTGGCCTGTGTTTTCTAGGATTTTGATGGATTCCTGTCTCACATTTAGGTCTTCATCCATTTAGAGTTTATTTTTGTGTGTGGTGTGAGGAAATGATCCAGTTCCATTCTTCTGCATGTGACTGTCCAATTTTCCCAACACCATCTGTTGAAGACACTGTCTTTTTTTCCGTTGTATATACTTTCCTGCTTTGTCAAAGATTAATTGACCATAGAGCTGAGGTTCCATTTCTGTGTCCTCTATTCTGTTCCTTTGATCTATGTGTCTATTTTTATGCCAGTACCATATTGTCTTGATGATTACAGCTTTGCAGAATGGCTTGCAGTCTGGAATCATGATGCCTCCATCTTTGGTTTTCTTTTTCAACATTACTTTAACTATTTGAGGTCCTTTCTGGTTCCACGCAAATTTTAGAATTGTTTGTTCCAGTTTTGTGCAAAATGATGTATTTTGATAGGGATTGCATTGAATGTGTAGCTTGATTTGGGTAGCCTAGACATTTTCACAATATTTGTTCTTCCAATCCACGAGCATGGAATATTTTTCCATTTCTTTATGTCTTCTCAGTTTCTCTCATGAATGTTCTATAGTTTTTAGAGTACAGATCCTTTACCTCTTTGTTTATGTTTATTCCTAGATATCTTATGGTTTTTGGTCCAATTGTAAATGTGATCTATTCCTTGATTTCTTTTTGTTCTGACTCACGGTTAATGTATAGAAATGCAAATGACTTCTATACATTAACTTTAATATCCTGTGACTTTGCTAGATTCCTCTATCAGCTCTAGCAATTTTGGGTAGAGTCCTTTGGGTTTTCTTCATAAAAATCTCATGTTGTGTGTGAAAAGTGAGAGTTTGACTTCTTCTTTGTCAATCTGATGTCTTTTATTTCTGTTTGTTGTATGATTCCTGAGGCTAGGACTTCTGGTACTATGTTGAACAATGGTGGTGAGTGGACATCCTTTTTTTTTTTTTGTTTTTTGGTGAGTGGGCATCTTTATCATGTTCTGGACTTTAGGGGAAAAGCTCTGTTTTTCCCCACTGAGGATGATATTTGCTGTGGGTTTTTAATATATGGCGTTTATGATATTGAGGTATGTTCCTTCTATCCCTACACCATGGAGAGTTTTTATCAAGAAAGGATGCTATATGGGGCACCTGAGTGGCTCCATGGGTTAAAGCCTCTGCCTTCAGCTCAGGTCATTATCTCAGGTTCCTGTGATGGAGCCCCGCATCGGGCTCTCTGCTCAGCAGGGAGCCTGCTTCCCCTTCTCTCTCTGCCTGTCTCTCTGCCTACTTGTATCTCAATCTCTCTCTCTCTCTCTCTTTCTCTGTCAAATAAATAAATAAAATCTTAAAAAAAAAGAAAGGGTGCTGTATTTTGTCAAATTCTCTTGGATATATAATCCTTGCTTGAGTCTTTTTCCCCCAGCACTTTGAATATGTTGTCCTCCACTTTTTGACTTCCATAGTTAATCTCATTCATTTCCCTTTTATGTGATGAATCATTTTTTTTCCCTTATGGCTTTTGAGAGTCTCTGTCTTTTTATATTATGACTATCATGTGCATAGGGGTGCTTCTCTTTCAGTTTTTCCTAGTTAGATTTTATTAAAGTTTTTTTTGATGTGTTGTATTGATTATAACAATCATAACTATATATATATATATATACATTATGTTGTTTTTCATTGAATTCTGTAAAATTTCAGCCACTATTTCTTCAAGTATTCTTTATATCATTTTCTCTCTATCCTCTTAACGGAGCTCCCATTATGTTTATATGCTTTGTGATGTCCCACACAACTCAGAATATGTTCATTTTTCTTTATACTTTTTTCTGTTTGCTCCAGATTGAATATCTTTTTTTTTTCAAAGATTTTATTTATTTGACAGAGAGAAACACAGCGAGAGAGGGAACACAAGCAGAGGGAATGGTAGCGGGAGAAGCAGGCCCCCTGCCGAGCAGAGAGCCGGATTCGGGGCTCAATCCCAGGACCCTGGGATCATGACCTGGGCTGAAGGCAGACGCTTAAGGACTGAGCCACCCAGGCGCCCCCAGATTGAATATCTTATCTTGAGCTCAATTTACCTATCTCTAGTTTGTGGATTCTTTCACTGTTTGTTCAAATTTTTAAGCCCCTGCACTAAGTACTTTGTTATTGTACTTTTAATCCCTTGAATTCCTATCTGATTCTCTTCCCTCTCCCATAATTTCTGTATCTTTATTGATATTGTTATTTTTTAAGATTTTTATTTATTTGACAAAGAGAAAAAGATCATAAGTGGGCAGAGAGGCAGGCAGAGGGAGGGGGGAAGCAGGCTCCCTGCTGAGCAGAGAGCCCGATGGGGGGCTCAATCCCAGGACCCTGAGATCATGGCCTCAGCGGAAGGCAGAGGCTTAACCCACTGAGCCACCCAGGCGCCCCTACTGATATTATTTTTTATTTGTTTGACAATCATTTTTACTTTTGTTATATGATTGTGATTATTTTTAATGAATTTAGAATAGCTTAAAATCTTTGCTTACTTATTCCAACATCTGGGCTTTCTTAAGGGGATTTTCTAATGACTACTTTTTTTTGTATATTTGGGACATCCTTTCTGGGTTTTTTTTTTCATATATTTTCATTTTGGGGGGGAATATTGGACATTTACAGAAAAGAGATTTGGGGAGAGGATATTGTACTTGGGAGTTGGAGAGTAGGTGGACTTGAGAAAGAAGTAAGTCCAAGTTGAAAAATGTAGACTAATGTAAGGAAAATAATTAAAACTACTAATAATTTTACTCTCCAAAAATAAAAGGGGGGTTTCCTTTTTTGTTTTTTGTATAAATATATCCATATAGTACATATTCGTACAGCTACCCACTCAAGCAATACACACGTGTATATAGACACACATAAGCATGTTATGTCTGTGTGAGTGTATTTTTAATCAAATTGCTATCATATGGTGGGTTTATGCCTTTTCCTTACATTATGATTATGGCTGCCCTTGACACGTATTTAAATAATAAGATCAAGTAATATAATTTTTTTTTAATTTAGTATGACCCTAGTACATAGGGATGCCTAGTAATACTGTCTGTGTATAAAAAGGGAGCTTCATGGTGTGACTTTTTACCAACTCTGTGGTCTCAGCTGGCCTCCTCCCTCTGCAGCTTCAACTAAAAGGGACCCAACTGTAAGAGATTTGTTTTCTGTGACATTTGCTATTTGTTGCTGGCTCACCGTTTCGATGGGGGAAGTGTTATGTTAAAATCTGTAGGGGCAGTAGACCATGCACTTTTTGACACTATTACTCATCTCTCTCAGGGAGAATGTCACTGAGTGTCACTTCCCCCATTCTTTTTAATGATATATTGGAGCTGCCCAAGTCCATGCCGTCACTCATGTGGCAAGTGGCAGACTTGACACCCTCAGGGAAAGTGGGGGAGGAGGTGTCTCATCTTCTCCCCACTCTTTACCCTTTCTTCTTAGTGTTTCTGTGTTGATGTGAGCCCTTTAGGTTGCTGTGTCCATTGAGGAGTCTGGCAGGAATGTTTTGCCTTATAGCTCTGTGGTGGGAAACCTTGTTCATTTTAGATAATTTGAGAACATTGCTGGATTGTTGGGTTCCAGAAGGTGAAGCTGTTAGCAGAAATGTTTATGTTAGTTTCAGTTTCTGCCCATTACTCTGTGAAACCAAGGCATGGGGTAAAATTTCTCGGTTTTATTTTCTTGTGTTCCAAGGCCTTTCTGTACAACCGCCCCAACATTTTAATGCATGAGAGGACTTTCTTTGCAAACACAGATTTGAGCTTAAATTTAAGCTATGTTTTCTCATTAGATCGACAGCAGTCTTGAAGACACCATTTCCTCCCTGTGTGCAGTGGCCTGCCTCCGCACCTCAGACCCTCTTTTCCCACAGGATAGAAGGCTTCTGTGGTCAACTGTGCATGCAGAACACTAGATTAAACCAGTTTGCACAGTTTTCTGTACAAGTGAGTCAACACACATGCACTTTTGAGTCCCTCTGGATACTGCACATTGGTTGGACTCTACAGACGTGGGACCTCTCATGCTTGTACCAGTTACTCTCTTACTGTGTAGCATCTTTTGGGCCTGGGGTGGTGAGAAGCAAACTTTGGGAAAGGCTGTCTGTCTTGAGTAAGTTCTAATCTATTATTTTAAAATGTAATAGGGTGATTCTACCCTGTCTTATATTCTACTTGATGGAGAGTTGTCGTCTGACAGAATTTGTGTCTAACTTACGTAGTATTCAGGTTAGGCTAGCTTGGTAAGGCAGCACAATCAGAGGCAGATGAAGGGAGCTACCTAGCCCCAGCCCTGCCACTCCATACACACCTGTTTCCCCCTTAGGACTCAGGTTCCCACTAGTCTCTCTGGGACCTGAGAGCAAATCTGAGATGGTGTCCAAGAGTGCCAGTGACAGAAATACCTGGCCAAAGTTCTGGCTACCTCTGATCTGCTGACAGCTATGTGTCTCTACATAAATTACTTACCTGTCAGCCTTGGTTTGGCCATACAGGGTTATTGACAAGGATTCTAGGTGCTGAAACA
This sequence comes from Procyon lotor, assembly GCA_028646535.1. Lineage (NCBI taxonomy): Eukaryota > Metazoa > Chordata > Mammalia > Carnivora > Procyonidae > Procyon > Procyon lotor. The sequence continues at coordinate 47,696,939 of CM053618.1, forward strand.
TTTTAAAATTTAGCACCATGCTTTAGCATATAGGCAATGTTCTATGAGTGATAGTTACTATTATCGAAGAGGGTCACGTTCATAAGAATAGCCCAAATGTTGTACAGCCCATCAGCCCCCTCATTCTCTTGCAGATTCCCTTTGTCCTTTCCTCCTCTTCCTCAACAGTACAGTTTCTCGAACACTTATGTCTTGAGTGGTATGTAATGAGAGCACTTACTTACGTTGTGGCATATAATCCTTACCTTATTGTTACGTCAGTTGTTTTCTTTCACTGAAGTCTGTTTTAGCCATGCTGTTTAAGATGGCTAACTACGGGGCGAACTACGGGGCGCCGGGGTGCCTCAGTTGGTTAAGTGTCTGCCTTTGGCTCAGGTCATGATCCCGGGGTCCGGGGATAGAGCTTCCTGCTCAGGGGGAGTCTGCTTCTTCCTCACCTTCTCCCCCTGCCCCCTGCTCGTGCTCTCTCTTTCTCTCTCTCAAATAAAGTATTTAAAACAAATAAATAAATAAAATTGGTAACTGCAACCCCCACCAAACTTAATCCCCTGCCTCCCCCAACAGGACTTACCTTCTAACATAGTGCATATTTACCATGTTCATTTATTACTTAAATTTTGTTTAGATCCTTCTTTAGAAGATAGGCTCCATAAGGACGGGGAATTTTTATAAATCTCTCTCTCTTTTTCAGTTTATTTATTTATTTATTTATTTATTTATTTATTTATTTGACAGAGGGAGACAGTGAGAGAGGGAACACAACAAGCAGGGGGAGTGGGAGAGGGAGAAGCAGGCTTCCCACTGAGCAGGGAGCATGATGATGGACTTGATCCCAGGACCCTGGGATCATGACCTGAGGCAAAGGCAGATGCTTACCGATTGAGCCACTCAGGTGTCCCTAAATCTCTTTTTGACTGACACATACTAAATATCAATACAGCACTTGTACATAATAGATGCACAATCAGTATTTGTTCAACAAATTTGTGAACAGTATTGATTGAATAACAACAACAAAAAATGTGTGACCATGAAAAACTCTTATTTTATAGGTAAAGGGAATGAATTCTGATAAGTTATGTAAACTGACTAAGTGATAGCCAATAGGGTTTGGAATCTGGGTTTGAATCAGTCTGAAAGCCCAGTCTCTTGACCGTCTTTCTCTCCTTTTGTCACCTAAGGACGCTTGGGGGTTTTTCAAGGGATGTTTCCTATATGCTCACATAAAAAAATCCTATTCTTCTTAGGTAACACAACCAATGTCCTAGCCCTTAGGTGACAGAGCTAGGTGTTCTGTATTGATATGGAGTTTTCTTTTTGTGTGACTGTCTTTTAGAAGCGCTCTGGAGTGGTGGTGTTGGTGCCTCCGTGTTTCCCTCGCTAAGTCTTCAGTGTGACTCAAAACCATGAGTGCGTGGACTAAACCAGGTGGGGTCCAAGCAGCAGCCCCCATGATTTACCCTCACTCATATCTTTCCCTTCCTGTAACAGCTAAGATTTAGAATTCATCATGGGTGTGTGAATCCCTAAACAATATGTTGTGTAGTTTTCGGCAGCTGGGTGGTGAGTGTAACTCTATTTGCTTACAGAAAGTGCAGTACTGCCACTACCGCTGCTCCCAGGAGATGATAATCTGAATAGAATTTCTGGATTATAGTTTGGCTTTAGTTTTCTGAGAGTGTATAAAATCCCCACATTTGTGGGTTTGTGTCCTTTGAAAGCTTCCTGACTATATAGTTCTGGTTTTAGGAAGGAGAAGAAAGAGAAGCGTATGTTAAATCTGTTACCTTAATCTAGAACCTCCAAAAATGGAATTTCCTTCTTTTGTCTGGAGCTCATTTAATCCTCTTCAGGCGGAGCTAGTGTTCATTCTTACTTGAATTAGTTCAATCTGATAATCAGTTCCTTCAGGTAATGCTCAGTGTGGTCACTGGGGAGCACACGTAGGGAAGGAGGTCTGAGGGGAAGACTGAAGCCCAGGTAGTGTTCCTGTCTAACTGGCATTTTCCTACGGAGCTGGTGACTGGCATGGTGCTGCCCTCTTCTCTCCTGCTTGCTCAGAAGCTGGCCACGCTCCTTTGGTTGGTCTACCTTATTCCCGGCTTCCGCTGGCTGCGGGCCTGGGTGTCCACCATGTTCTCTGGTTATCCCCTGGCCCACAGATCTGCCTCAGCCTCAGCAGTAAGGTCACTGGCCACTGTCACTGTGCAATCAGTGGCCAGTCTGCTTGATCTCAACTTATCCCCAGGCCCCATGGGAAACAAGGACTGCTTTGGAAAGCTGAACTTGAGATTCTTTCCACTCTTCCTAATTGATGTGATCATATGTGTCAAATTAGTGCAGAGAGTAATTAACTCTCCACATCCTCAATGGGGAGGAGGCAAATAAGCAGCTGCTCTTGCCCTCAGGATTATGCTAATGTCCCTCCCCCTCTGTGCCTGGAATGGGGGATAGTGGGACTACTTGCTCTCCTGCCTCTCTGACTTACTAGAAAGTGAGGGGGGGTGGCCTTCTCTTCTACTTCCAGAATCACATATCCCGTTTGTCTTTGAGTAGTATCCTTTCCACACGGCAGGTGATCTCAGTAAGCGTTGGGTCTTAATGTGAGTGAATAAAGGAGTTTGGAGAAATTCTCTTTCAACACCATAATAATAATATTTCTATTTTGTTTATTAGAAGCTAAATATTTTCTTGTTTTTCCTCTTTGCATTTCCTTTTTTCTTTTTTTAAGATTTTATTTATTCATTTGAGAGAGAGAGAGAGCATGAGAGGGGAGAAGGTCAGAGGCAGAAGCAGACTCTCCGTGGAGCTGGGAGCCCGATGCGGGACTCAATCCTGGGACTCCAGGATCATGACCTGAGCCGACAGTAGTCACTTAACCAACTGAGCCACCAACACACTGCTCCTCTTTGCGTTTCTTTTATAAAATATCCTTGTAATTCTCCAGACAAATGGACTCCTTGGGTTGACCAACTCCAAAGTGGCAAAAGAGAAAAGCAGATATTTTTCAAAATATAATTTGCTGTACCCTGATGAGTATAATTACATTGGTGTAAGTTAAAATGACTCTGAAAACCTGGGGTTGGCTACATGATGAGTGCCTGGAGAATGTCCTGGACTGTGGGGTCCTGCTTACTGAGACAGGATTTAGGGAGGACAGTTACTACCTGTACATTAGTTGTGTGAAATAGGGCCATTTCTTAATACTTCATTTGTAAAATCGGGTTGCCAAGACAATGAAGTAGAAGGTTTATAAAGAACTTAAGAGCTTCATAAATAGTTACCATTACTGTTACTAATACTAGTCCTATTAATGTTGCATTCAGAAGGAGTCCATTTCTTTGATTTTAGCTTAGTGTTCTAATTTTGCTGATTTAGGGTGTTCCTGTTCCAAATAATCTAGAATTCAGCAGAAACGTCTTTGGAATGGCAGATAAAAAGATGTAGGGAGAAGCCAACACACTAAGAATTGTTAGAAATAATTAAGGACAGTGTTAATGAACAAGTGAATGGCTGCCTTTGATGAAGGTTGCCCAAGCCTTGTCAACTTTGCTCTATTTTAATTGTTTGTCCCTGAGTCGGTGACTTTTTTGGTTAGGTGGGCTTAAGGAGTAAAAGAACTTCTATAAGTATGAGAAATCTTTTTTAAACTCTCAGCTAATTTCATGGGGTGAGTAAAATATCTGACTTGATATCTTCAACTTAAAGCATTTTGAAGAGGTTGAACATGCCAGAATCTTAAGAAAGATTATGTTGGGGTCATGGGATTTTGATTGATGTTTTTAATGTTTTTTTTCCCCCCTTGAAGTCTCCTAAGTTTTCTTTATGACATGTTACTTTTCCTATCAGAAAAAAAATGATAAACATAAAAGCAAAATGGTAATATAGAACTGAATTTTTATCTTAAGATTCACATTCTAATAACCACCTTAGATTTGATCCTTACCAGACATGTTTCCTCTTTGACTATTCCATTCGAGCTCAATGTACATTTTTAAAATAGAATTTGAAATGGCTCAATTTACACAAACTAGCATGCTAAATTTGGGGCAATATGGTGTTGCTAAAGATGAGCTTGGGAACAAGGACCCGAGTGGGTTTTTGCATTTCATCAACTTCTGGAACTTAAAACAGAGATTCTCATAGGGATGCTGCCCTGAGGTGTGAATGAAGCCTTAAAGATTCTGTATGTGTTTTTTGTTGTCTGCTGTATATATATATATATATATATATTAGCATTTATATATTGAACAAGATATCAATATGTGAGTTAAAATAAAAAGACATTTTGAAAAATTAAGCAAGTCTTCAACTGTACAATAAGGAGAGGGTCTCTGAGGTCTCTTCCAGCTGCAGAATTCTTTTTTTGTGTTTCAACCCAGAATCTACTGGTGGGAAATTGAGAAAAATGCTATTCTCAGGGCTGGCCGTAAGGGGGTGCAGTGACTCCTCATAGAACCGATGCTCAGTAAGCCTGAAAGCAAAATGATTACACTCCAGAGTTGAGTTATTCCAGGAGATGCCTGACCAATTTATTATGCTTCTAGTTCCTGGCAAGAGCAGAAACTTCATAATTTTCCATAATTTAGACAAAGATGTGTTTTGAACTGTGACAAAGGCAGTGCCAGTGCATGTGACTTTATTTCTCTTCTAGTCTTGTGACTGAAAGAGGTATTTGAGGATTGAACTCTGTATTTGTAGATGGCTTTCTTTTGTTGTCTCTAAAGCCATGAATTAAATAGCAACACTAGTATGCTGTGTGCCTTAATCACTTCTCCCTGAGCCTTAGTTAGCTGTCTCCCGGTCCTCCATCCTCTCTACATGTGCCCTAAATCTTCTTCCCTTCTCAGCTAAGTTACATCTCATGACTCTCTTTCATCCATTCTTAAACTCATCACAGTTTGGAGCCCACACTCATTTCTAGGTCACCGGTGAACTTCGGTATTGCCGAATGAACTTAGGTATTGCCAAACCTAGGATGCTTTCTCAGTCCTTGTCTTACACACTATCTTAAAACTCTCTGTCATTTACTTCCTTGACTCCAAACTGTCCCGACAGTCTTCCTCCTATTTTAACCATTCCTCTCTGGTCTTTATGGACTGTTCCTTTTCTGTGTGTCCATTAACCACCGGTGAATCCCCCTGGGGTTCTAAAGTTCATTTCTCTCTTTACACACTTTGCCTGGGGGATCTCATACCGATCTATCATCATTTTATCTTGCAGTGGAATGATGATGAGTGCTAAATTTTTATTTTTATCTTTGACCTCATCTGTGATCTTTAGTCTTCAGATATCCTATAGGAATCACAGACTCAGCATATCCAAAACTGTCCTCATTGTCATTCTCTGCTCACCACCTCCAGTCCTCCCCACCAATCCCCCCACAATGTGCTACGGCTCCTTGGTTTTTAGCTTAATTACTGTCACCACTGCCCAAGACTTAGCGGTCAGTGAAACTTCTCAGTTCCCTGAAACTTCCATGTCTAGGCATTCAACAAGATCTAATGGTTTTAGCTCTTAAATATTTTTTCAAATCTGTGTCTTCAGTCCCCATCCCACATACCAGCATCTTCTTACAGTCCCTTATCCTGTCTTTCCTGGAGCCTTGCAATGTGTAGTCTCCTGTCTTCTGTCTCGCTTTCCTTAAATCTGATCTTCTACAAAGTAAAGAGATTTTGACAAAACCCAGTCGTTTAACTTTGTTGTTTAAACATTTTTAGTGGCTCCTCATCATTTACAGATCAGAGGGCAAAGCTATTTATTTATTTATTTATTTATTTATTTATTTGACAGAGAGATCACAAGTAGGCAGAGAGGCAGGCGGCGGGGGCGGGGGGGAGAAGCAGGCTCCCTGCTGAGCAGAGAGCCCAATGCAGGGCTCGATCCCAGGACCCTGAGATCATGACTTGAGCCAAGGGCAGAGACTTTAACCCACTGAGCCACCCAAGCACCCCCAGAGTGCAAAGTCCTTAAGGTCCTTTACAAGCCCCTACACACCTGGCTCACTCTCTCTGGTTGCTTCCTGTCTTTATCTCCCACCAGTTCTTGGTCACAACATTATAATCTAATGTTACTGCTTTCAGCTCCTCATCCCCCTCTTACAGATTATGTCTCTGGCTATATTTATTTTGTTCCCCTTTTCTCAAACTCCCTTCCCATCTTTCTTTGTCTTACTAGCTCTTACTTATCTTTTTATATTCTTGTCACATGATACCTCCTCTGGGAAGCTTTCCCTAAACACACTTCTTTTTTCTCAGTCTCACAGCACTGTGTTGACTTCCAACTTAAAGCTTCACATATTTGAATGAAATGATATATGCACCTGTCCCTTCTAATGAGCTCCAGCTCTTGGAGAGGAGGGATCAAGTCTCTTCATTTTTCTCAGTAGAGCATTGTGCATAATGAGTATTTAATAAATTGTTGTTGAACACAGTTAGAGATTTTTGAGGCTCAGGGTCCTCGAGGGTACTCTGTGAAGTCTACTCCAATTCTAAGAAAAACAAACTATGGTTTTAGCTGGAACCAGCTTCCTTGAAGAGAGAAGACTTGAGTTGTGCTGTGAAGAGATGGGTGTTGGGGTTTGGACTGATCAAGAAAAGTGAGGGATATAATCAGACAGAATTAATAAGCATAGGTGAGAAGTCTTATGTGGAGGATAGTACAGAAACAACACTAAGCAAACATCGTGTTTCCAATGTGGAGTAGTGGGAGATGAGTTAGGACAGGCAGAATCGACTTATTGTAAACTTCTGTTGAGGGGCTGTTGGATCTCAGGCTTATTTCCATAGGCATAAGGAAGCACTTGAGATTTTTGAACAGAGAAATGACATATTCAGAACCGTACTACAGCAAGAATAATCCAGCACATGATACACAACAAGTTGAAGTGGGAAACAGTTGGGAATCAGTGGGGCCACTAGGAAATTATGATGGCAATTCAACAGGTGTCAAATGATGAGTGCCTGGACCAAAATGGCAGCAGTCTGAAAAAAAAAGGAGAGTTAATTTTTGAGCCATTAGAGGGAAAATTAAGAGATTAATTACTGTAGTTACACAGAGAGCAAAGAATTATGACATTCTCAGATAAAAGAGCAGAAAGTTGGAGATACAATTAACAAAAAAAAAAAAAAGAGAGAGAGAGAGAAATTGGAAAGGAAGGATGGTTTGTGGGGCAAGTGGTTACTTTGCTTTGAAATCTTTAAATGTGAGATCTTGAAACTTCACAATACTTCTATTTACAAGGTGTGCTTAAGAGGTACTATATAAATCTGAGTGAGCAAATGGTTTCATCAGGCATATGAAACCATAGTACTGACTTATGGGACAGACTGAGTCAGGAGCAATAGTACAGATTAAGGAATTATGTAGGAGCTTAAAGTGTGAAAAACACTGGAGTATGTGAACTTCTAAGGAAGAGGTGTGGGGAGAGAAAGGTAGAGGCCCTAGTTGTGAGCCTTGGGAGACTTCTGTCTTTGAAGAGCCAGTGAAAACCAGTGAGTGTGTAAGAACAGCCAGATACAGACTTGCAGCTCTGAACCTAAACAGACTATACAACTCATTTGCATGCCTCTCAAATAGACCAGAGTTGTCTGAACCAACCAGAAGGCAAGTTTCCAATAATGAAAAATATTGTTTACGACATATGGCATATAAGTAGCAAGAATATTTGAAAGCTTTTGTTGGTTGTTTAGAGAAAAATGAATATTCCAGTAGAAAAATGGACAGGTGGCATAAGGAAATTTCTCAAACGAATAGAAAAATTTAAGAAACATGCAAGAATGTTCAATTGCACTAGAAAAAAAAAGATAAAATATTATGATAGGATTTTGTTGCTTAGCAAAATCTCCAGAGTTGGCAATGGTATGGGAAACAGGCACTTGGTTGAAAAATAAACTTATACAAACCTCTGGATAATGATTTGGTGATCATATTTGACCCAGTGATTTGGTTCAGTGTGTCTTTGAAACCTAGAAAATAAGGGCACCTGGGTGGCTTAGTGGGTTAAAGCCTCTGCCCTTGGCTCAGGTCATGATCTCAGGGTCCTGGGATCAAGCCCCGCATTGGGCTCTCTGCTCAGCGGGGAGCCTGCTTCCCCCCCCTGCCTGCCTCTGCCTACTTGTAATCTCTTTCCTCTCTGTCAAATAAATAAAATTTAAAAAAAAGAAAAAGAAAGGAAACCTAGAAAATAATTGCTTGACATAAGAATATAAATGTAAAAAAAGTGTTCCCCATTTCAGCTTTTCTTATTATACAAGGTATACCATAAACTCATTCTTCCTGATCTTAATGGTTATTAAATTATATACATTTATTATTTTTAACTTTTATCCTGAGTATCTCATATTGCGCTTCTCATAGTTCTAAATTATTTCATATGTTATGCTCTTACACATCGATTGTTTTCTATCTGCTATGTCTACTGACTAGTTTATGGCATTTAGCTCTCCTCATTTACAGTTGCACTTTCAGTTGCACCTTCAAATTCTCTATCAGCTTCAGATTTGCTGAGTATCATTTTGATGTGGTAGACTGCCTGGTCTCTCCTTGATGTAGCATGAAACTATCTTTTACATTTCATCAGTGTCTTGCACGCCAAATGATTGCACACAAGTCAATCTTTTTTCATTTTTTTCAAAGATTTTATTTATTGATTTGACAGAGAGAGAGATCACAAGTAGGCAGAGAGGCAGGTAGAGAGAGAGGAGGAAGCAGGGTCCCTGCTGAGCAGAGAGCCCGATGTGGGGCTCGATCCCAGGACCCTGGGATCATGACCTGAGCCGAAGGCAGAGGCTTTAACCCACTGAGCCACCGAGGCGCCCCCCTTTTTTCATTTCTTGAGAGAGAGCACACATCAGCAAGTTTAAGAGCAAGTGCAGGGGGAGGGGCGGAGAGAGGAAGAGAGAGAGAATCTCAAGCCGACTCCAAGCCCAGTGTGGAGCCTGAGGTGGAGCTCGGTCTCATGGCCCTGAGATCATGACGTGAACTAAATCAAGAGTCAGACTCTTAACTGACTGAGCCACGCAGGCACCTCACAAGTCAATCATTTTTTAAGTCTTTAAACTCTTAAATCTTTGAAAAAGCAAACAGTGGTTCAGAAATGCATAAAAACACTTTAAACTGTCAGAAATGCACTCATATTTGGTCGATCTTTTTATACTCCAGGTTAAGTTAAAAATGGATGACTTGTTTCATTTTACATGTTCTGGAAATTCTGAATCTAGTTTCTAAAAAGAAAAATAGTAAGAAAATACATACTTAGTAGCTTGTACCACTCCTCATGAACAGCAAATAAACCCATCAACTGCTGGATCAATATTTACAAAGAAATTAAGTTAATACTAACTGGTAACATTTTCATTTGCTTGAGTGGTCCCTCCTGACCTTTGGGAAGTTATTCTAATGTTTCCTACATAATAATAAACATAGATAGATGATAGATGATAGATAGATAGATAGATAGATAGATAGATGATAGATAGATAGATGATAGATTAGATAGATGGCAAAATATCTTGAAACTTTGGGAGATCTATAAATTATGAATACAAAATAAAATATTTTACTTTTCTAAGAATCATAGAACGAAGTATGAAGTTTAGGTATTGCCTATTTGGACATTATTTGACTGTGTTATTGCCAAGAACCAGGAGTGAAATAGAAGCTCTATTATTAGTCACTAGATATCTGTGAACTGGTTAAGTGTCCAGGTTCATTTTAGGTTTATCCTAAAGTCTCACTACTACCCATTTTTACTAAACTAGATTTCTCTTCCTAGGGCAATGACATTTGTTCAGCATATTGCTAAATGCTTCTTAAAAATACTGAGCAACACAACTTCATAGAAAATATTTTCCATTCAACTTATTGATTATAATTTGACTTTCCATCTCACATTATTTTTCTACGTAGAGAGAAAAAAGTACTGGAAAGAATGGGAACTGTATGTTTCTACAAATCTCATTTGAAGTGTGACCCTAACTTAGGGAAATGTATTGTTTCTCAGAGCTATGCTGGGCAGAAAAAGATTGTAAAGCACTGATCTAATGTCACAAGAACAATTTGCTGGACAGTCCTAGCCATTTACAGCCCATGACTACAAAGGCTGTAGAAGACACCAGAGAGAACTTGTTATAGGTCCGTTCTGCCTGTCTCATAGAGATGAAGGTAAAGATTTCCATTCCAGTTTACCATTTTTTTTTCTGAAATGACATGCTGTTTCTACTGTGCTTGTATAATGCTAATATTTCACTGAAAATTCAGGGTCGCAAATCCTAGAGTTCTGTGTGGCCACAGCCACTTCCTGGGATCGTCCCAAGAGAAATATACTCATAGAGGTCCAGGAAAGGCAAAGCACATTCTGCATCTCTATAGAACTCTTGGCACAAACTATGATAGAGTTACTTTTTTAGTTAATCGGGTACCTCTTTGCTCAAGCTCCCACCAGAGTGAACTGTGTCCCCTGCCCCTGCCCTACCCTTATCCAGCCTTGCTTTCTGTACCATTCCAATCTCAAGACTGGGAGAAACAAATTCAAGGACCCGCAAGGTAGAGAATGTCTTCTTAGGATCTAGCATATCTGTATTTAATTATAAGTCTCAGGGGAATGTCCTCACCCACTCATTGGAAAAAGTCACCTACCGAAGCTTGGTCCTTTAATCTCTTGGCTGGATCAAGAGCTCTTGCTCCTGGTACTTCTATAAATACTTCTGAAGCTAATCCAAAAAGGATAGGTATAGGAAGTAAAGAGGAAGAGGCCAATGTGTGATAACTGTTGAGAGACAGGATAGTGGCGATATAGGAGAGCAGTCAAGACAGCAGGTTCTGGTGCTGGACTGCCTGGAATAAAATCTTTTTCTGTCACTTTATGACTTAGTCAAGCTACTTAATGACCCTGTGCCTCTGTTTTCACATCTGTGAAATGGGGATAATACTACGTGGCTTAATAGAGGCAAAGCTCTTTTGGAATATACCAAATATTTAATAAACATTTGCTATCATTATCCCAACATATTGGGTGGCCATTCTGTTGTAATTCCACATGGTTGTGTTTCTAGAAAATGGTCATCAGTGTTCAAAAAAACAAATTTTCTTTGTGTAGTCATGGACCTGGGTAGACTTGTTTGTCCTAACCACATTCCTAATCAACTGATTTTGAAATTAGGCAGCCAACATATTAAGTTATAATGGAAGGTGTAATTGGCAGTGATCTAGAATGTTTTGGTCCGATCGTTTGGTCAAGTTCTCTCCATGCAGAAGAATTACATGAGACGGGAAGTCAACTTATAATCAGTAGGTTGAATGGAAAACATAAAATTAGATTAGGAGAGGGATGCCTGGGTGGCTCAGTTGTTAATCATCTGCCTTCTGCTCAGGTCATGATCTCAGGGTCGTGGGATGAGGCCCCGCGTCAGGTTCCCTGCTCAGTGGAGAGCCTGCTTCTCCCTCTCCCCTTACTTGTGTTCCCTTTCTCGCTGTCTCTCTCTCTCTCTGCCAAATAAATAAATAAATAAAATCTTAAAAAAATTAGATTATGAGAATATTATGTGGGGCACTCAACACTGATGATCAAGTGTATCCTACATCTCTCAGAGCAAATATATAGATTGGTAAGTCAAAGTGCCATCTTTTTCAGATAGTACAGAAGACAAAGGGAAATCATTACTTCTTGGGCTTCTCTTTTCTAGACTCCAAGCAGTCTGTCTCCTTTTCCATCAATGGGTTCCACTTTTAGAATATGCTACAAATACACTAAAAGGGTTGGGTTTCCCGATAAATTAGTTGCAGGCATAGTCCGGACTTGTTTTTTCGGTATTTACCTGCTATTTTTTTCTGGTTCAATTTGAAAGTTCCCAAATCTCCGTCACACAATTATAAACACTCCCATAGAACAATGATCTTAAATGTTATGAGCACAGGAAGCACCTGGGCATTGCGTTGAGCTCCAGAATCGGATGCAGTAGATCTGAGGTGGGGCCTGAGATTCTGATTTTTAACAAGCTTCAGGTGATGTCAGTGTTTTGGCCTCTAATTTTTTTTTCTTGTTTTACAGTTAGAGAAAAATATAATCTCTAAGTTCCAGAAGGAGTATGTGAAGTGGAGAGGGGCAGTCATTTGCTGTTTTACACAGGGAACTTACTTCTCTTCTGTGTACCGACAGCATACAATTTCCCTGATCACTTCATTAGACTTTTTTTTTTAAAGATTTTATTTATTTATTTGACAGAGAGAGAGAGAACAAGTAGACAGAGAGGCAGGCAGGGAGGGGGGGAAACAGGCTCCCCACTGAGCAGAGAGCCCGATGGGGGCTCCATCCCAGGACCCTGAGATCATGACCTGAGCTGAAGGCAGAGGCTTTAACCCACTGAGCCACCCAGGAGCCCCCACTTCATAAGACTTTTGTTAGAATGTTTGTTACAAGGTGCTTTGTAAACTGTGAAGTTATATAAACTACATCATTATGTTTTAATAAATAAATCCTCCTCGCTGTGTAGATTGTCCATGGCAGAAGAAACTGCACAATAAAGCAAGGCCTATAACTTACAGCATCTGCCCTTGTAAGTGATAAGAGTTCTCGTTCGAGCCCATTGTTGTTCTCTGTCTGTGGTGTCTATTCCAGCACAAAGTGCCACTCCCAGTGAGCACATATTTTTATTCCTGTTTCCAGTTTCTGTGCAGATGAGTCCTGGTCCCTTTGATGAAACTGCCAAAGTGTATTTTTTATACATATCACAATTCCTCTTTTAAGTCAGGTTTTAAATATCTGCTTGATATGTGGTGAAAATCTCTTCCACTAGTCTCACTTGACGGAGACCATACTTGCTCTGTTTATACACATTATTTTTAGACATTGTTGTTGAATTATCCTCTTCATAACTACCATTTTTTTGAGTTCCCAACATGTCTTTGTGCCATGAATTGTTATATATTTCGCATACATGTGTTGTTTTCTCTAACTGTTGAAATAAACCTGGGAAGTGGGGATTTTGTATTGAGGTCAGGTTCAACTAACCTGTAGTAAAATTACCCCCCAAATTTCAGTGGCTTCGCAACAAAAAAAGCTGTTACCCGGTCGTGGAAAGACCAGTGCTCATCAGGAAGGAGTCTTCATCTTAGGAGGCCATCATCTTGATTTATGCCTAGCTCTGAGTGATTGTGATATGTAGAAGTCAGTGTTATCAAAAGAAAAGTTTATTGCTATTCGTAGTTCCCCTGGAAACAAGAGGCATGGCGTACCATGTAGGACCACGCGGGGAAGTGCCATAGTTGGGTCAGGAGGCAGAAGCAGGAGCATGGGGAAAGCATAGGCCCAGAGCCATTATTGTGTTTTCTGTGGGGAAGTAAGGCAGGGGCAAGGGAGAGGCTAGTGTGAATAATGTTGATGGGTTCTGGGCTGTAAGGTTGGTGTCTCTAGTATTTGTCTGGTAATTGGCCCTGGATGATTTAGGGCAGGGGACGTCCTGGCTTGGTATGTATGAGTTAGATAAAGAAGATAGTTGGAGGTATGAACTTGGGATTGGTTGGAGGGTTTTTAATATGATTTTCATGCACTCAGGAAAGCTGAATTCCAGAGGGAATGTCAACAACTTTGGCAATCAGTTTGTCTGGATGAGTCTGATCAATAGGTGCAACAAAGACAAATATGGAATCTAAGAAAACAACACATCTCAACAGATGGCCTAAGTTTACCATATCAGAAAGAGAGAAAGTTCCAAAGGGAGTATTTTTGAAGGTCAGGTCTCCCTGTTCATAGTCCAATTCTAATGGCTCCAACCTCCCTGCTTGGAAGGCTGAGATGGAGTCTTTTTGTTCAGTAGGAAGTGGAGAAGATAGGATTTGAATATATATGTTGCCTCTGCCATACTATAATTACCCCCAATTTACAAAGGAGTAAACTGAGGTTCTGGCGGATTGTGATTTGTCCAAAGCAATCATTTTACAAATAGGAAGACCAGGGCTTGAATTCAGGGGTTCAGAAGTCATCTTGCTCTGTATCACACAATCTCTGAACTGAATGTAGTAATAACCCTGGCCGTGGGAGAACAGGCTGGTGGATCATATTTTACATGATGATAATTGAGAGGGTACTGGGGTTATAATTACTGTGACAGCCATAACGTAATTGAGCTAAGAGTTTAGGAACCAGCCAAGTCTTATTCTGCCATTCAGAGCATTTACTACAAAGGAAAGTGCCTGACTTTTCAGTTGTATTATCAAATTTTGAAGATTGAAAGCCAAGGGGATTAAATCAGCCTGGTTAATAACAGTAAAGGCCTTTAATTTTTCTCTGAAGAGAGACAGATAAAGAGCAAATCTTATCACTAGTAGGTACTTTCTGGTGAAGCAGACTGCTGAGCGTCTGGTCCACCATCCCCAAGGTTCCCACACCACAGTCTTGCCAGTGCTACCTTGATAACATGAGTAGAGAGTCATCTTCACCATTGTCGATGGTGAGGTCAGGGAGGGTACACTCCAAAACACTAGTCCAGAAAGCCCCAGTTTTCACCACAGTGAGTTCCTGGAAACTATGTCATAAGACAGAAAGCATATGAAGTGGATTACATTTTATCAAATAAACAATGCTACACATCAGGTGAAGGCTGTCCTACTGATCATCAAAGCATTAAGTATCAGTTAAGTTCACATATATGATTAGATGATTTCTGAAAACAAGGATATATGAATTTCTATTATAATTTAAAAATAGTAATGTCACATTCGAGATTTTATAAAATGAACCCAAATTAGAAGTCCCATTGAATCTGAAGAGAATTGCAATGGAGTATAAAGTGTGTTACACATAAATTATATTTCTACCGTTTTGTTATATTTGATCCCAAACCGTCTGCTAATTTTAACAATTAGTAATTTTGTTTCAACTTTATAATGTAAAGTTTCATTGAGATTATCTAGAAGACTCAAGTCTCTTTAAGAATCTGTCTAAGGAAATGTGAGGTAAAATTTTATATATACATATTTTGTCTTCTATGAATATTAAGTATATATTTTCAGAATCATTCCATGGATTTTTTGAGTAGAAGAGCTGTACTCGAGAAATGTGGGGCAGTCCACAATAAGGAAATGGCAAGGATCGGCCCAGTACTTAAAGACAGTCCAACAAATACTGACAGATTTCTCCCTTAGGTTTAGCAATAGTTTATTTCAGACATTGGTTGTTTCATTTAGTGTGTCTCATTTCCCAAATAAATCATAACAGATGCTCTGCTAACTAAAATATTTCCATATTAAAATCCCATCTACTGGGGCGCCTGGGTGCCTCAGACGGTTGTGTCTGCCTTTGGCTCAGGTCATGATCCCAAGGTCCTGGAATTGAGCCCCACATCTGGCTCCCAGCTTCAGAGGGAGCCTGCTTCTCCCTCTCCCACTGTCTGCCGCTCTCCCTGTTTATACAATCTCTGTCAAAAAAAATAAATAAAATCTTTAAAAACAATAAAATCAAATCATAAAATAAAATCTATCAATGACCTAGCAGTTCTACTCCTAGATATTAATACAAGAGAAATGAGAACTTACATCTTCACAAAAATGTGTTCTTGAATGTTCTTGTTATTATTAATAATAGTCAACATGTGGAAAAAACTCAAATGTCCACCAGCTGATAAATTTTTAACAAAATGTGCTGTATCCATACAATGGAATGTTATTTGATCATAAAAAGGAACAAAATACTGATATATGCTACAACATGAGCAAACCTTGAAAGCATTATGCTAAGGAAAAGAAACCAGACACAAAGGACTGCATTTTATATGATTTCATTGAGATGAAAAATTCACAATGGGAAAATCTATAGGGACAGAAAGTAGATTAGTGATTGCCAGGGGCTGAGGACTGGCATGGGAATGGAGATGATGGCTAAGGGATGTGGAGTTACTTTCTGGGGTGATGAAAGTGTTCTCAAATTTACTGGAGTGATAGTTACACAAATGATGAGTTCTTAATTGTACATTTTTAATGAGTAAATTGTATGGAATGTGAATTATATCTCAGTAAAAACAATAACAAAACACTCCATCTGCCAGACAATTCACCCCCCTAAGTGGCACAAAAATCCTTTTAAATATTACATATTCTGATTTTAGGATCAAAAATATGGCTTTTGTAACAACATTCTTGGCACTCTGGTTTGGAAGAGACAATATAGATGATATCGTCCCAGCTCACATAGATTTTAAAATATTGTTGAGGAGGTAAGTCTTATATCAAGGAACACTTAGGGAAATCCTGCTGGTTATCATCTTTATGACTTTGGGGGGTTCTGTTTTTGTTAGGCCAGAATTGTTTCTGTTCCATGTGATGTACTTTTTAATATATTCATTCCACAAACATTTATAAGTGCTACATTCAGGATACTATGCTTATAAAGGAAGACCACCGTTTCATCTTCTATCTCTTCTCAAAATGCCATGATCCAGAAGGATGAAAATTAGGAATGCTGAGACTACCACCTTCGGAGCCATCGTGGATGCCAGAAAGGGATCTGTCACTAGACTCTGGGGGACCCTGACTCAAGTTGAGCATAACTGTGCATTGGCTCTGTTGTCCTGAGCAAGCTATCTATCTTTAAACTGTAGTCTGCTTCTTCTGTAAAATGTGGAGGCTGGATTCTCTCAGGTTCTTTCCAACTCTGTATCCTAGATACGTTGCGGAGGATGTTAATCTAGGTCATTTTAGAAAGCATTTTCCCCTTTGTACTGCTTTTAAGGAAAGAAAATGAATACATTTTGAAAGAGAAACTCATCTTATAGTTTGTTTAAAAAAATGTACATTTGCCAGTGCGATATGAAACCATAAAGTTTTATGGTCTAAGAGTTATTACCTCACCTCTTACACATGTGTTAAGTACATCACCCATCTAGTCGAAAAGTGCAACTTCTCTCTACTCCCAGAAGGTGTTAGGATTGTATCCTTTGCCTATTGTACTACATTTATTTACAATTTTAGGAAGAAGAACATTAATAATGAAACTTAAATAATCACCCATAATGTTACTGGTTTCCATTTACCCCATTATTGAAGACTCATTCATTTATCTCTTGCCATCTGTTGGCATTTGATCAAAAACCAAAAGATGCAAAAATGAGTCATGGCTTTGTGAGTCTTACTCTCTCTCTGTACCCTTTACCTTTATGGCTGTGAGTGAGAGAGAAGGTGTGTCATACCCAAACCCACTGATAGCCAGTAACGGAGGAAATGGAAGGGAACTCTACAAAGCCCAAGGCAAGAATAGGTATCTGTTATGGTGACAAGCCTGGAAAATGAAAGTTTGGTGTTGTTTTTCTCTGGCAATTATTTGGATTCCCCATTGTTATACTCCTTAGAGAAGCAAAAGCAGGAAAAGGAATTTTGTCTGGTACACATTCTCTGAGATAATGGGTGTTTCAGGTGCTTTTGTGAATGTTGACTTCTGGAGCCATTAGGCAAAAACGTTATTATGGGCTGTTTGTGTCCTTCAAAATTCGTATGTGAAGTTCTAAACCCCAATGTGATGGCATTTGGAGGTGGGCCTTTGGGAAATAATTAGGTTTAAATTAGGGGAGGTCAGGAAGGATCCTCATGTTAGAATTGGTGCCCTGATAAGAAGAGAAATCTTGTTCTCCATGTACATGCACGAAAGAAAGTGCACAGCGTGAGTGCACAGCGAGAAGCCTGCAATGCAGGCAGAGGGCCTTCACCAAGAACCAAATCTGCTGGGACCTTGATCTTTGACTTCCCAAACCTCGAGAACTGCGAGAAATTAGTGTCTGTAGCTGAAACTACCCAGCCTGTGGTATTTTGTTATAGCAGCTCCTTAAGATTGTGTTTGCTCATTGTGGATGAGCTGCTTTGGCATCTATAGTTCCCCAGGATATAGATTCACAGTGAACAATATTGTTTTCTGCCTCTGGGACTGGTAAAACCATATGACCTCTCTTCCCGCCGTGTACTTGCTGAAATAATCTGCTAGGAGCAGAGCTAAGATAGATACCTTGTATTGGATGGAACATATGTGTCACAAAGGGGAAATCATGGAGCTTTTCCTCCTGTAGGGGTGGCTGCAACCTAGAACAAGCAATAGGACTTTCTCTTCTGGAACCAGGACCTGGTAGCTCTTTTAGGTGGGGGAGCTGTCCCACAGCACATGTGAATAGTAGTACAAAAGCCTTTTTAAAATCTTGTATCATAGCTACCCAGATTTGGGAGGAAACCTAGCAGTCATGTAGCGTTATCCTTTGCTGTAGATTTCAGGCCCAAGAAGGTTAAGGGACTTCTCCAGGGTCCTGTGAGCCATTAACAGAGTTAGGTTCAGCACCTTGATCTCAGGAAGCTCAATCTGGTGTTTTTTTTCCAGAGTATTATTTATAACAGGTCAGATACTAGTTCCTCATATATATAGTGTATGTTTTTTTTCTTAAGATTTTATTTATTTAGGGGCGCCTAGGTGGCTCTGTCATTAAATGTCTGCCTTCAGCCCAGGTCATGATCCCAGGGTCCTGGGATCGAGCCCCACATCGGGCTCCCTGCTGGGCAGGAAGCCTGCTTCTCCCACTACCATTCCCTCTGCTTGTGTTCCCTCTCTCGCTGTGTTTCTCTCTGTCAAATAAATAAAATTTTAAAAAGATTTTATTTGACAGAGAGAAAGATCACAAGTAGGCAGAGAGGCAGGTAGAGAGAGAGGGGGAAGCAGGTTCCTCACTGAGCAGAGAGCCCGATGCGGGGCTCGATCCCAGGACCCTGAGATCATGACCTGAGCCGAAGGCAGAGGCTTTAACCCAATGAGCCACCCAGGTGCCCCTATATGGTGTATGTTTTTATTTAAGAATTTGAAATACCAATTTGTTATATTTCTATGTGAATGTGTAGTATCTCAAGAAAATGGGTATTAGACAGTACATAGTCATTACTTGTATAGTTACTTGTGTACATTATTTATATAGACAGTACTTGTATAGTTCTTTTGTTTTTTTACAAAAACAGGAGATGTCTTTTTTTTTTTTTTTTTTTTTGCTATTGTGTAAGGACACTTAACGTGCGGTCTACCCTCTCAAAATCTTTTTTCTTTCAGATTCATATAATATAATTTAACTTAAATAATCCTTTATAGTAATGGGCTGTGTAATTTTTTTATTAACATATAATGTATTATTTGCCCCAGGGTACATGTCTGTGAATCATCAGGCTTACACATTTCACAGCACTTACAACATAGCACACCCCTCCCCCAATGTCCATATCCTCTTAAATTCTTAAGCGAGCCATACAAGTTTTGTTAACTATAAGGCCCCTTCATCCAGTAGGACTGAGACTTTATACCTGTTGATTTCTCTCTCCCCTGGCACCTGGCAACCACCATTCTACTCTGTTTCTGTGAGACTGACAGTTGTAGATACGGCACGTAACGTATGTGGATTCAGGCAGTATTTGTCTTTTCGTGCCTGACTGAGTTCATGTAGCACCATGTCCTTCAGGTTCATCCATGTTGTTGCATATGGCAGTGTTTCCTTCTTTCTTAAAGGCTGACGAATATTCAATTGTACGGGTACACCACACTTTCTTCATTCATTTGTTCGTGTAACTTATGTTTTTTAATTTGCAGGTAAGTTTCCCATTTCAAACAGGAAACTAGGGTTTTTAGTCCTCATTTCCCCCCTCATAATGGTGAACACAGTGTGCTGCACATGATTGTTACTTGATGATTATTCACTGTTTTACCCTGTAAAACATAGTTAGGAAAGTTATTAACTATCTCTATTTAACCAGTTTTGAAATTAAGGCAGAGACCTGTGTGGCTTTACCAACCATCTGCCTCAGTAGTCTTATCTGAAGACTGGAGACGATAGTACTCCTACCTCAGAGAACTATTATGTCAAATTAAAGATGGTCTCACAAATTCGTTGTCACTTCTCCCAGCAAGGACTGGCATTTATTTCTCCTCTCCTTGAACCTGGGCTGGGCTGTGGACTGCTTTGATCCATACAGTAAACCGGAAGTCAGCCCTGGACCTCGCTTTTAAGACTGGCACCTCCTTCCTTGGTCTCCTGGAGCCCTGAGATTTCATGTAGAAAGTTCAACTACCCTGTGGAAACACCACATAAAGGCAGAAACTAGCCTTCCGGGGGTCACTGCAGAGACCCCAGGCATGTGAGCAAGACTTTCTTAGCTCCTCTGACAAGTTCACCCGTTGAATACTACCAACCTTCTGCCCGATCTCTTGACCTATGTGACTGTGAGATATGACCAAATGCTTTTTGTTTTAAGCTACTATGTTTAGATAGTTAATTATGCTGCAGTAGATAACAGCATAGTTGTTACCAGAAGTCACTGAGTTTACACCTAAGAAGCGTGTAGAGCAGGGCCAGATTAATAAGTGTTAGCCCCTCACTCCTCTCCCTGACCTTCTCCTCCTCCTTCTTCTTCTTCCTATTATGATTTCCTATAGCTTCTAAAATAACACAATGACTGAACAAGTCCCAAAGTTCTAGATCTCCAACATTCATTTGATCTTTGTGTCCTGTGACACTATGCAGCATGGGTCTGGAAGGCATTGGGACACCGCTTACTTCCTACCTTTTCACTTGTTATGTTATGTTATGTTATGTTATGTTATGTTATGTTATGTTATGTTATGTTATGTTATGTTAAGTTATGTTATAACCAGAGGTAGCCACAAGCCACTTGGGCACAGGAGATTTCAATTTGGCATATTTATAAAGTTCTCTTCCTCATTCATTCATTCAAGACATATTTATTGGGCGTTGACTCTGTACCAGGATCTGTGTTAGTTGCTGGACAACCTTAGTGAATAAGGAGACCAGCATCCTGTCCTCAAGGTGCTTATAGTTTACTGAGGGCAATTTATTAGTAAGTGAGCAGATAAAAATATTTCAGAATAAAGTGCTGTGGAGGGAATAAATGCACTGCTCTTCAAGGGAAAAGCACAGGGCAGATTTTTGAATCAGCTGATGCTAAGATCCAGCAGCATCCTTCACTGGAAGGATGAAGGGAACCTGTCGTGTGGAGCATCTGGGGACTATTATTCCAGGCAGAAAGGAGCAGGTGCAAAGTCCCTGAAAGATCTGGACCGGAAAGGAAGCCTGACGCCTCCTGTGAGGTGAGGTGGGAGAGCTGGGGGGAGGCGGCATCACACAGGGCTTTGTGTCCTCAATGTTGGCAGGAAGTTTGCGTTTTACTCTAGGTGAGGTGGGAGATGCTGGAAGTTTCAGCAAGGGGTAGCATAAGCTGATTCATATTTTACAGAGATCAGCCAGGGTGACACAGGGAGAATGGACTCCCAAGGGGAGAAAGTGGAAGCAAGAAGAGCATTTAGGAAGCCATTAGAAAGAAGTCCAAGCAGAAGATGAGGCTGGCTTCATCTAGAGCAAAGGAGAGGATCCGAAGAGACGTAGAGGGCTCTGAGTGACGGCGCACGATGGCATAGACACAGGGACGCAGGGCCTGGAATCAGTCTGCCTGGGCTCATCCTCCCCGTGGTTTTGTTTTTTTTTTTTAAGATTTTATTTATTTAATTGACAGAGATCACAAGTAGGCAGAGAGGCAGGCAGAGAGAGAGGGGGAAGCAGGCTCCCCGCTGAGCAGAGAGCCCGATGCAGGGCTCCATCCCAGGACCCTGAGATCATGACCCGAGCTGAAAGTAGAGGCTTTAACCCACTGAGCCACCCAGGCGCCCCTCATCTTCCCCGTTTTAACACTTATAAATAATGGGACCTTTGACAATGTGACTTCATTACCCTCTGTTTCTCCCTGTAAGATTAGATTAATGATATTTGCCTATAGAGACATCTTAAGTACTAACTGGGTTAATACTTATAAAGCATATTATTTTTTTTTTTAAGATTTATTTATTTATTTGAAAGAGAAAGGAAGGGCAAGAGCAGGGGGCGCAGAGAGAGGGGAAGAGAGAATCTCAGACAGGCTCGGCGCCGCTGAGTGCAGAGCCCTACGTGGGGCCCATCTCAGGACACTGAGGCCAGGACCGGAGCGAAACCAAGAGTCAGATGCTCGACATTCCTGGCACATAGTAAACCCTCAGTAAACGTTCTCTGTTGTTAAATTTCTCGGTGGCAACTCTTAAGACTTGCTCATGAATTGGATTTGTGGGGTGAAGGAAAGAGATGAAGCAAAGACTCTGCTTTCCTTCAAAGGGACTCTGTAATTCCCAAGCTGAAATAATTTTCCATCTTTGTGCACTATCCTCAATATCCTAGAACTGTGGGGGTTTTTTGTATGACATGATCATATCTTACACCCAGCCTTATAGTTTATTTTTTGTGTGTGTGTAACTAATGATTTTTTTGTAAGCTTCTTGAAGATTGGAACCATGTCTAATTTACAGGGTCTAAGACAGCAATTCCCAGGTAAGACAGTAGAAGGGAGGGCCAATGAAAATCATATGGGGCTCTCCTACCAATTACAATCTCCCCTGCCCCCCCATCTGCCCAAAATATTCTGTAACCAGTCACCAAAATGAGCCATTATTGCTGATGGGAACACATTTTATCCCTGAGATGTTTTGGGGCTGGAAAAGTTTGGGAACCCCATATGCTAAGCAGTGATATGGCCCATATCTTGCATGGAAAATGGCTGTGTTCTCTGTGGTATTTCAAAATTATAAATATAGAATTATCTATATGAAATGATGATAATGTTAATTGTGATAATACTTGGAAATAATGAAGAATGATGTCAAATAATAAACCTAATACAAAATAATTTGTATGTGACTACAATTATGTAAAATAGTAAGGATCAAAGGACAGAACTAAATAATTATCTTTTGGTTAAAGTTTTATTGGCTGTGTTTCCTACTAAGTTAATTAAAAATGAATCTCAGGGAGCCCCTGGATGGCTCAGTTGGTGAAGTGTCTGCTTTCAGCTCAAGTCATGATCCCAGGGTCTTGGTGTTGAGTCCCTGCATTGAGCTCCCTGCTCAGTGGGGAGTCTGCTTCTCCCTCTGTTCCTCCACCATGCTTGTGCGCTTCTCTCTCTTGCTCAAATAAATAAAATCTTTTTTTTTCTTTAAAGATTTTATTTATTTGACAGAGAGAAACACAGCGAGAGAGGGAACACAAGCAGAGGGAATGGTAGCGGGAGAAGCAGGCTTCCTGCCAAATAGAGAGCCCGATGCGGGGCTCGATCCCAGGACTCTGGGATCATGACCTGAGCCGAAGGCAGATGCTTAACGACTGAGCCACCCAGGCGCCCCAAATAAATAAAATCTTTAAAAAAAAATGAATCTCATTATTCCTGAGTGCCTTCTGTATGGCATTAACATTTCAGATGCCTTGAGAAAACAGGATTCCTTTATCAAATAAATTTGTGAACAGCTTCAGTGGAGATTTTTTTCCCAGAAATACATAGAACATAAACTCCTATAGGAAATAAAATTTTTTACTTTATATTTTTCAGTTTCCTTCTGATTAATTTAACCTCTAAAGCCTTTTGCCCAAGGAGCACCTATTAACATTTCCCAGAACTTTTCCCTGAAGAGCAACCTTAGAAAAACACAGGTCCCAGGCCATCTCACATCCCTAAGTACAAATTGGGGCTCTCACCAGGAGCTACTCTCACAATCACAGGACAAGGGAGCCTTGTATCATATGTGATACTAAGACTTTATTATCTCTTTACCTTTTCAATTACTTAAGAGGAATTCGATTTTCATTTCTGATGACATTTCAATAGGTAGTTCTGAAAACACTTTTCTGTGTTAAGCTACTCAAATAATTAATGGAAAAATCAGATGGGTGAATGCTAGAGGAAGTTTGTTATCTAAATAAACCAACTTGTAATGGATTCATTTTTCGAAGATTTTACTCATCTGTTTGAGAAAGAGCACAAGTGAGCGGGGGAGCAGGAAGGACAGCTGAGCAGGGAGCCAGACTGTTCCCAGGACTCTGGGATTGTGACCTGAGTCCAAGGCAGGCACTTAACCAACTGCGACATCTGAGCACCTCCTGAAACTCATTTTCAATGGAAGAATTATTTCTACCGTGAAGAGAGTCTCCTCTGATTCATTGATGTAAAAAAAATTTAAAACTGAAGAGACTGAATTTTCTTGGACATTTTCATGGGAAATTTTGACCTGTGTCTGGAGGGTGATAGAGGGAGAGTGTAACCGAACACAGGATATTGGCAAGAAGTGTGGGGAATGCTGAGGAAGCTGTGGAAATTGCTGGTCCTTTCAGCTTTGTCAAATTTCGAAGTTGGTACAAACTGATAATTCTGGCTTTATCCCTTTTTATTTATTTTTTCTTGAAATGTATTTGTTAAAATGGGATGAGTAGGGGCACCTGGGTGGCTCAGGGGGTTAAAGCCTCTGCCTTCAGCTCAGGTCATGATCTCAGGGTCCTGGGATCGAGCCCAGCATCTGGTCTCTGCTCAGTGGGGAGCCTGCTTCCCCCCACTCTCTGCCTAGTTGTGGTCTCTCTCTCTGTCAAATAAATAAATAAAATCTAAAAAAAATTAAAAAAATAAATACAATGAGATGAGTAAGTCGTAAGCTATGACAAACCCTCTGGCTCTTGTTAGATACGGTCTGATTGAACCAATTCATTACTTTGTGTCTTGGAATACATTGAAAATATTAATTCAGTAAATATGCAATAGTGTCTCATACTTGGTTTAAATTGTACTTCTTTATTACAAAGGCTGCACCTTTCCCACATGTTTTGGCCCTGCGTTTACTCATCCATAAACGACTTATATCATTTTAATTCTTGTTAAACTTAGCTATTCTTAGGGCAAGTTAGGAATATACTCAGGACATAGAAATAAAAACCGAGTATGAACCATTTACTTTCTCCTTCACTAGGAAGAGAGTCGAGTGCAGTTTGTTGAACCAGACCAAGGCAGCCTCCCCCTCCCCATGCTCCCCTTCCCCTCACTGTAGAGTGGGAGCTGCAGGAAGCAAGGATCATCTGTCGGGTTCATTTATTATGTGCTCAGGCATAGTTGGCATTTAGTAAATAGTAATGGGAAGAAAGAGGAAGAAAAGTAGGCAGGAAGTCAGGCAGACAGGCAGGAAGGAAGGGAAGAAGGGAGAGGGGCCGGTTTGGTACTTCTCAGCAATGTCCTAATGATGAACAGCATTATCCTTTAACTTATTTATCATTTAGCAACAGAAAATATGCTGCAGTTCTCTTTGTCCTGCTTCCTTGATCAAGTCACATGAATTCACTGGTCCTATTTTAGGAGGTCTGTGAGGAGGTTCTCTGGGTTCCCTCAAGTCTTAAATGATGCTGTGATCTGAAAGATACACTCCATGCAGGACTTTAGTCCAAACTCAGCTGGAGATTATGATTGATGTATAGCTCACAGAGATTTATACTACACACACACACACACACACACACACACACACACACACACACACACACATGATCCTGTCTCCTTTTACTTCCCGGGACAAGCACGAGTGCCCCTAATTGGCCCCCCCACCCCGTGCATGAATGCACGCATGCTCACACTTACATGCTCGTTCCTGCCTTGCGGTCTTTCTCAGGATGTTTCCCCTCCTAAAATACCCTCTCCGTTCCTCTCCACTCATCAGCATCCTTCCCACCCTTCAAAGCTCTGTATAAGTCATATTCGAAGTCATAAAATCACAAAGCTGCTCTGTGTACTTCATCTTTGCTTTCTATTTCCCCCTCCCGAGCGCCTTTGCCACTGCAGGGAGCCCGCCCGCAGACGGAGTGCTCCCTCTATCAGCCCCATGGGGACTGTGTCCCTGCCTGCTTCTGGTGACATTCTCAAACCTTGGACAGGTCCCAGGCTGTCCCCTGGGGCAATCCCCCCCTGCCTGAAGCTGCCTCGGTTTGAACTCCTACGCAAAGCTCCTCTTCTGCCCTACTTCTGGATTTTACTGTAACTCGCTTAGCAGGGGAGGTGCTGAAGGTGCAGAAAGGCCCTGTGGGTTTGCTTTTGATAATGTTCAAATTGTTTCCAAAAATGTTCAGCATTTCCTGCCCTTGTTGATAGGCTTTCTTTCTTCTTTTTTTCTTTCTTTCTTTTCTTTCTTCCTCCCTCCCTCCCTCCCTTCCTCCCTCCCTCCCTCCCTTCTCTCTCTCTCTCTCTCTCTCTCTCT
>CM053618.1:47723139-47811862 GCA_028646535.1 Procyon lotor
CCCAAATACCCAGACCTTCCTTTCCTTTTGTCATCATTGTTACATTTCCTCCCCTCTGGCATCCAATTATTTAAGTAACAAGTGACTTCTATTATTTATGTAACAAGCTTCTTAGGGAAAAAAAGTTTCTAAGCCATTTAGTGGATATTTGATATCAGACTGATCTCTGTTCAAATGTGGCTTCTGACCCTGGTTGTTTGACCTTTGGCGAATTACTTAAGCTGTTTTGAATTTCAGTTTTATCCTCTCTTGAGGGAGGGATGAAGAGTTCCAGCTTCCGCAAATTGTGAGGTTTGGTTAGGTGATTTATGGACAGTGCATGATGTTGCAATAGATACTATTCCTCTTCCATTTCTACGTCTTACCTTTTCATTTCTGCTGGGATTTGCTACCTTCCTCCTCATTCATTTATCCAGTAAGTATTTGAGTACCAAGCACATGGTGGGCATTGAGGTAGCATTGGAAATACAGTGATAAAACGTGCTAGAGGGACGCCAGGGTGGCCCAGTCTCTGTCTTTGGCTCAGGTCAAGATCCCAGAGTCTTGGGATCCAGCCCCTAGGCAGGATCCCTGCTCAGCGGTAAGTCTGCTCTCCCTCTGCCCCTCCCCCCACTCATGCTCTCTGGCACTCACTCTCTCAAGTAAATAAATAAAATCTTAAAACAAAGTGCACTAGTCAATGTCACTGCCTATCAGAGGGTTTCTAGTCTAGTGGGCGATTCAGATGAGTAAGCTGGCATCTCGTATTTCATTTTTCTCCTGCTCCCTGAGGAAAAGCACAGTGAGAACTTGCTTCCAATGTGTCAGATGCTGTGCTTTATGTTGGTGTCCACAGCACGGCCTCGCTACGTCAGGGAGTGGCAGCTTTAAAACTGGTTTATGGGTCAGATGGAATGATAATTCAGAAGAAGGCCCAACTATTTGCAGAGGGGATGGGGAAGAAGTGGGGTCTTAGCATTTCACTGCGGTGGGTCAAGGAGCTGGGAAGAAATTTCCAGAACAAGCCACATAGCTGAGAAATGACAGCATGAAATTCTCTGACTCCTCTGCACAGTTAGAGAGCTGCATGGGATTTATTCTGCTTGTGTATAAGCAACCTGGGGGGAAATGGTGGGAAATGTGCCTAATGGTCACGAAGGGCCTTGAGCGCCTTGTCTGAGAGTTTGTTTTTGGAAGTGCGAGAGACGCACACACAGAAACACGTCTGAGAACTGTAACTGCTGGTTCTGTGAAGGGAAGAGTTGGGACAGAGGGCTCAGCAACTGGGATGCTCTCTGCCTTTAACAAAGGAGGAAAGTAAGGCATGGAGAGGTTAAGGAGCACAGAAAAGGTCATAAAGGAGTAGAGCTGGCATGGACTCCAGACTCTGACTCCAGAACCTACCTTCTAACATTATGTGCTTGGCTGTCTAGTTCAGTAGGTCCCATCAGCATCTCTGTTAAGTTCCCAGGTGATGCAGAAATTATAGTTCAGAATACAGTGGAATCACAGGGCATTGGAGAGCTCAAGAAAGAGCAATATAGGCAGTGAAAACATGCCCGGATGCAGAAGCTGTCTGTGACTCACAGTCAATTTCTGTGGCCTTGTAAACTACTTACTGTAGGACACATGGATCCCAAAGGCAGCTGAGGGACAAGTTCATCAGGAAATTCCTGAGATAAGTGAGAAAGCTATTCCAGGCAGGGAAGGGATGTGAAAAGGCCTTGGTCGTGGGAATGTGCTGGGAAATGAAGGACTTAGAGAAAAGCTTGGTGTTGGGAAGAGGTGGAGGATAAGGGACAACACAGATTCAAGACTGAGAGGGTCTTGAAACCTAAAGCTCAGTAGCTCAGTATGCTTTAGGATATGGATGTGGATATGCTTTAGCATATGGATATGCTCAGTAGCTTTAGGTCTCATTGCATAGATAATTGGTCCTTCAATGGAATTGGTCCATTCATTCGAGGGTGGTTAGGAATTATCAGTTAGAGAAAGGAGATATATCTGAGGGAGAATGCAGCTCCCCACCCTCATTGCTTGAACAGAAGGCAAGCTCAAAGGACTTTCCTTGGACCCTCACACGTAACAGTTCCAGCTGGCACCCTTTTCCTCCTTCATCTAGATTTATTTCTCAATTTTTTTCTAATCTTTTTTTTTTTAATGTAATTCCTTTGTTAGTCTTCCATTTTGGTTAATTTGTGAGTTGATTCCACCCCCCCCCCGCCACCTCTTGACTATCTTACCTCATTGGTGGAAAAATGGGTATTTTTAACTTTAACCTTCATCTTTTCTATCTCTTCCTTTTATATTTTAGGTCTATTTCATTCTACTTGTGGCCTCTAATTTACTTAAAAGACATACGTTTTTAATTTTTTAAGTCAACTTATTAAGTTTACTTATTAACTGCTGTCAAGTTTAATCCCTATCTTGTAACTATTTCTGTTACATTGATTTTGTTTGCAAGCTCAGACTTTATTTTCCAACTCTAATCCTTTTTCTCACTTTAAGTTTTAGTCATTTTTGTCAGATTTTTGAGATTCTTGTTTCTCTCACTGCTGTCCTC
The DNA here is from genome assembly GCA_028646535.1 of Procyon lotor. Taxonomy (NCBI): domain Eukaryota; kingdom Metazoa; phylum Chordata; class Mammalia; order Carnivora; family Procyonidae; genus Procyon; species Procyon lotor. The sequence continues at coordinate 47,725,682 of CM053618.1, forward strand.
ATGTTCATTTTCTCTTTCCTGAGTCCTACTATGTATAGAGGATCTGTGATGTCCTAGAAATTGTAGTTCATGAACATCTCCCTTATATGAGTAAATAAAAGTTTAAACAATCGAAATCTTCTGATACGCAAAGTTTTATGTGTTATGGAGAAAAATAAATTAATAAAACAGGAACAGTGAGTAGAGGGAGGGCCTGCCTAAGAGGTGATATTTAAATAGAGGCCTGAATACGGTGATAGAACCAGCCACATAGGAATTTGGTTTAAGAACCTTTGAGGTAAATTGAATAGCATGTGTCATGGCCCTGGGGTAACTGTAAGAGACAGTAACTGAGGGTCTAAGACAAGGAGAGTGGTAGAGAGAAGAATGGTGGTATATGTCTTTGTAAGGACTCCAGGACTTTATGAGGTTGAGAAACCATAAGGGGTTCTAAGTTAGGGAAGGGATATGCTCAGATTTACATTTATATGGGGTCACTTTGGTTGATCTTTGGATAGACTAGAGAAAGACAAGGGAAGAAGGAGGCTGTTATAATAATGGGGCAAAATATCTGTGTGCAGCTGGGCCAGGGTGGAGGTGAGAAGTAGCAAGATTCCTGATCCACGTAAAAGTTTGAGGACAAAATTTAAAGATGACTGAGATTTTTGGCTCGAGGAACCAGAAAGATACAATTGCTCTATTCCAGGATGGGGAAGACTTGTGGGAGAAGCAGGCTAGACACACACCTGGGGTTCTAGGTTTGATCACACGGGTTTGCAACACTTGGCAGACATCCAAATTGAGATACCAAATAAGTGAATACGGAGGGAGTCTGGAGTTCAGCAATTCATTTCCACTGAAAATATGAATTTGTATATGTACATCATTAGCATAGAGGTGGTATTTAAAACTGTGACAGTAGGTGAGATCACCTAAGGGAGCACTTTTCAAACTTTTTGGACCATAAGCTATAGTTAAGACATGGATGTCACACCCTTGCACACTGATCCAAAAGTTTCATGAAACACAGGCACCTGGGTGCTCAGGCTGCTGGGTGTCTGACTCTTCATCTTGGCTCAGGTCTTGATCTCAGGATCTTGAGTTCAAGCCCCACGTTGACTTGTATTTTACTCAACCAACTGCCCCAGTTAAAGAAAATTAAAAAAAAAAAAAGCTCTTTTTATGAATCTCTTTGAAGATGAAACACGTGTTGCAAGAGTTTAAGAACAATAACTTTAAATGACAAAAGACTCAAAAGAGGGCATGGATAAAGATCTGATGAGAGGTTACGATATGGCTGGCAGCCTGGTTATTTCTGAGACACACAGCACTTTGATAATTGGAATATCAAGTGATGGCCTCATACCAAGATTTATGAAAACCTTAGAAATTGGGGAAAAAAAAAAACAAAAAAACACAACAAAAAACCCAAACAGTAGGAATCGCATATAGTCTCTAGAATAGTTATAGCATTTACCCAAACATAACCTGAGGCTTATTATCTGTTTACCAATGCTTCCAGAGTCACTTAACATACCAAATAAAAAGACCTAATTAGTCAGAGACTTCATTTACAATTCAAACCCCTGGGAGTTTGTTTAAAAAAAAAAATACCTCAGAAAGTTATAATGCATATGCCTCAATAGGATTACAGATCATTAAAAAACTCAAGACTCATTTATTTAACCAAGGTGGCAGTAAGAGAGTCCAAAGGCAAATCTGTAGAGTTATATAGTCATTAGCAAAACTTAGCTCCTTTAGTATTGAGAAGTTTTAACTAAGTAACCAAAGATCTGATAAAAATAAAAGTTTTGGTTCTCCGGGCAGACAAAAGAGAAAAAAAAATCCCTTTGTTTGCATTTTTTTTTTCTTTCTTTTTTTTTGGATAAGAATTTTATTTTTTTAAAAGATTTTATTTATTTATTTGACAGAAAGAGATCACAAGTAGGCAGAGAGGCAGGCAGAGAGAGAGAGAAAGAGGGAAGCAGGCTCCCTGGAGAGCCCGATGCGGGGCTCGATCCCAGGACCCTGAGATCATAACCTGAGCCGAAGGCAGAGGCTTTAACCCACTGAGCCACCCAGGCCCCTGGATAAGAATTTTTAATCATATATTTGAATTTTGCTGAATACCTTTTTTTAAATTAACATATAATGTATCATTTGTTTCAGGTACACAGGTCTAGGGTTCATTACTCTAACACAATTCACAGCCCTCACCATAGCACGAACCCTCCCCAGTGTCCATCCCTCAGCCACCCCATCCTCCCACCCCTCTCCCCTACAGCAGCCCTCAGTTTGTTTCCTGAAGTTCAGAGTCTCTCATGGTTTGTCTCCCTCTTTGATTTTATCTTGCTTCATTTTTGTCCTCTCTTCCCCTACGATCCTCTGCCTTGTTTCTTAGATTCCACATACCAGTAAGATTATATGATAATTGATTATTTGTTCTTTGGGTGTTGAGTTTGACAAGTTCTTTATAGATTTTGGATACTAGCCCTTTATCTGATACGACATTTGCAAATGTCTTCTCCCATTCCGCCAGTTGCCTTTTAATTTTGTTGATTATTTCCTTTGCTGTGCAAAAGCTTTTTATCTTGATGAAGTCCCAATAGTTCATTTTTGCCTTTGTTTCTCTTGCCTTTGGAGACATGTCTAGGAAAAAGTTGCTGCATCCAAGGTTGTTGCCTGTGTTCTCCTCAAGGATTTTGATGGATTCTTGTCTCACATTGAGGTCTTTCATCCATTTTTAGTCTATTTGTGTGTGTGGTGTAAGGAAATGGTCCAGTTTCCTTCTTCTGCATGTGGCTGTCCAATTTTCCCAACACCATTTGTTGAAGACACTGTCTTTTTTCCCATTGGATATTCTTTCCTGCTTTGTCGAAGATTAGTTGACCATAGAGTTGAGGGTCCATTTCTGGGTTCCCTATTTTGTTCCATTGATCTGTGTGTCTGTTTTTGTGCTAGTACCATACTGTCTTGATGATTACAGCTTTGTAATAGAGCTTGAAGTCTGGAATTGTGGTGCTGCCAACTTTGGTTTTCTTTTTCAGCATTCCTCTGGATAATTGGGGTCTTTTCTGGTTCCATACAAATTTTGGGATTATTTGTTCCATTTCTGCAAAAAAGTTGATATTTTGACAAGGATTGCATTGAATGTATAGATTGATTTGGGTAGCATAGACATTTTCACAATATTTGTTCTTCCAATCCATGAGCATGGAATGTTTTCCCATTTCTTTGTGTCTCCCTCAATTTCTTTCATGAGCACTTTGTAGTTTTCTGAGTACAGATTCTTTGCCTCTTTGGTTAGGCTTATTCCTAGGTATCTTAGGGTTTTGGGTGCCAATGTAAATGGGATCGAATCCTTAATTTCTCTTTCTTTTGTCTCATTGTTAGTGTATAGAAATGCAACTGATTTCTGTGCATTGATTTTCTCTCCTGCCACTTTACTGAATTTTTGTTTGCATTTTCTTATGAAGGGCATATCAACAATCCAAGAAAACTTTGTTTTTTGAACAGAGAGAAAAGCAGAATTTCAATCTTCTGTTAGTGTCCTTTTAAAATTGAGGACAATGAATGACTGTCCTCCTCAGTCCTGATTGAGGAGGGAGCGAAGTGTAGCTGAGAACAAAGCACAAGCTGACACCACACAACCCCCCCCCCCCCCCCCCCCCCCCCCCCCCCCCCCCCCCCCCCCCCCCCCCCCCCCCCCCCCCCCCCCCCCCCCCCCCCCCCCGCCAAAGACTCCTGGGTAGAATACCTGTGCCATTCCTCCAGGAAACTTCCAACTATCTTAAGGTAAATGCTTTGCTAGAGAGAAAAACATACTTAGCTGGATAATAGCAAGGCCTCCAGTATCCTAAGGGTCTTCTTTAGCATAACGAAGTCCTTTTGGACACCTCTCTTTCTCATTACCTCCCCAACCCCCTGGTATATCATCAGTTGTTCCTCAGGACCCCAGTGCAGCTCTTTTTGCCCAGGGGTCCTCTCCCAACGCTTTAATAAAATCAGCTGTGTGTACCAAAGTCATCTCAAGAATTCTTTCTTGGCCCTCGGCTCCGGACCTCATCCAAAATTCAAAACTACATCGCTGACCACATCACAGATTGTGAACTGTCACACCAGAATTCTTTGGATGGCTCATTTATGACATTGCATACTCTTAAAAACAAATTTTCCCATATTACATTGTTTTAATAAAACACAAAGCATTTTTACCCTCAGACCCAAATATCCTCAGCTTCTCTGTAATAAGAAGTCAAAAGCACAAACCTATGTTCCTAATCAATGTTTTCATAACTTCTCTTACTTGGAAATGACTTTGGGGTCCAACGAATGCGATCCAATTTATCATCCAAGCAAAACTTTAAAGTTCTAGGTTACCAAAGACTTTGAAAGCCATTTTAACAATTACCCATAAAAACTTAAGAGACAGACAAAATCAGCCATCATTTTAAGTCATCTTTTTGCTTACAAATTGCAACAGAGGTAACAAGAGCTTCTTCGACTGCTAGTCAACCTTGAATAAAAGTTTCATATTTAACGCTGTTAACTCTAAAGACACGTCTATTTTAATTAAATCAACAAACTTAAATTAAATACTGGATATGTTCCACCTTGGTCCATTTAAAAGTCACTCAATTTGTTTCCCATGGTCAATTTTCACTTAGGACACTGATGGGGAAATCTGAGGTAGGTGGTGGGAGTTTGGGGGGGGTCCTCTTCACTCCAGGACAGGGGACCAATGGTGCAGGAGGCCCTGAGGACAAGGATGAAGAAGAGAAAGGCATAGGAGCCTTTTAGGCAGTTAGGCAGGCCACACCCAAGGTTGTGCAGCAACAGGAGAAGGGGGAGGGGACGGCAGAAGAGGTAGGTGCCCCTGGGAGGGCTGGAGGCAGATAAAGACCAAAGTCTCCCAGTCCTGGAGCTCAGCAGCTTGAACTGTTGAAAAGACACACACTTTTTCCATCAATAAGTGGAATTAGACAGTCCTGGCTAATTGGGCCAGAGAAGAGAGGGAACTGCCCCAAGACATAAGGAGTTTCAGCAGCTGCTTGGCAGTACTCCTTAAAGTCCCCCTCCTGAGGAAGACTAACCAGCCACAGTTGGCTCCACTTATCACAGCCTTCAACCTGAGAGGTGAATGAGGGAGAAGCCCCCACATACAGCCGGGGTAACCTGGGTCTATTAGGAGGAACAGTGAGAGAGTCAGCGACCCCTTCTGCCCAGGGATGCCCTGTGTGTCCTCCGGCAAGCTGGGTTTCTTCAGAGGCTAGTTCAGATGACTATCATCCAGTATATCATTCAATGTATATCAGTATATATTCTGCCAGAGGCCCTTTGGTCGGGATGCTGATTTAGGGCCATGTGGAGCTGGCATGAGGTGCCTCCATCCCTTTGCCCTGCTTCCTGAAGAAGAGATCTGCTAGATCATCCTTTAGTGTGATGTCCCATTAATGGGCCATTTTTCCTCCTCTCCTCAGGACTGCTGAGGCCATCCAGGGTTGCAAAAGTCAGGTTTTTTTCCTTAAATCTTGCAGTACAAATTGTTTGCAGCAGGTTAAAAGGCATCTCAAGGGAGAGTCCTTGGGAACTGAAGAAAAGAGAAAGTTCACTACTAAGAAAATCCGCGCCCCCTCCCCCCAGGTGACGTCCCTCGAAGAATATGTCAAAAGGTTCCTGGTGTCTAAGTGACCTGAGGGGCCCCTCGAGTGAAACTGCTGTGACCAACACACCCTGCAGGAGGCCAGCCCTCCCCACCCCGACTCCCCATCGCATTCTCGATTACAATGGGTGCCTCGCCCTAATGTGAGGGCTGGGCCTTATCTTGCCTTGACAGGAAAAACCCACCATGAACACTAGGAAAGATTTACAAGAGGAAATTACCCAATTTTGTAGTTTAAGTAGTCAATAGGGGGCATTGATGGAAAGCAGAAAAGATCTAAGCAACATTCTCACACACGTAGTTCTTACAGCCGAAATGGTCCCCAGTTGGGTTTTAATTCCATCATGTACTGGTTTCAGCCGGCTCCCAGGGGAGGCCCCTCTGCCAGAAGCTGCCAGAGCAGAGATGTGAAGGGGATCACTTTAGACCAATGAGGAGGAAACCTCGCACAGGAGTCCTAGGACCCACGGCCGTGCTAACAACTTACGTGGCTGTCCTGTGCCCCAAACAGACAACTCTGGATAAGGACAGGGATAGAGAGAGGGCATCCAGTCCCTATGCCTCTTTTTAATCCCCCTTTTTCCAGAGCCTCCCTGGGAGAGAATGCTGAAATTCCATTTCTCTATGAAACAGAGAAATTTAGTCACCCTTTGGAACAGTCTTTCTCTCTTAGACTAAATATGTGGTCTATAGTTACTGAAGTAATGGCTTATTAAAATATTTCTTCAGGGACGCGTGGGTGACTCCGTTGGTTAAGCATCTGCCTTGGACTCAGGTCATAATCCCAGGGTCCTGGGTTCTGGGTCCTGGGTCCAGAGATGGAGCCCCTCATTGGGCTCCTTGCTCAGCAGGGAGCCTGCTTCTCCCTCTGCCTGCCACTTCCCCTGCTTGTGCATTCTCTCTCTCTGACAAATAAATAAATAACACCCTTAAACAATATCTTTCGAAAAATGAAAATGTTTTCTTCTCCAAAGTAACTTTGCACTCCTCTTAAGGAAACCACCTGAATACTTACAGTTTTCAAAAAACATCACAGGCCTCCCTCCTGACTTCATGTCCATTGCTTGTACAACGTAGTGCTTTTCCAGTCAGTGTACCTGTTAACAAAAATTCAGCCATGTAAATTTGAAGATCTAATTGGCTTTATTAAGCGATTCATTCCTGGGGCAGCATCCCATCTGGCAAGTAGAGGGGAAATCTGAGGAGGTGTCCAAAATGGAAGGTTTTACTGAGGAAGTAGAGTGAGGTAAGAGTGAATTAGTAAAAGAAAGGATTGTTTTAGGCAACCTCACTTTGCTTTAGGGGAAAAGAGCAGAGGGTCTTATCACGCAGATTACTGCAGATTACTTCATCTTGCTTTCTGGGTGGAGAGCATTTGGGAGACTGATGACCTCATTGGTGTTGGCCGCCTGTTAAAATTACATTGCAGTTGAAACTGCAGTTAGGTTAGGTGTTAAGCCTCTTCTTGGTGTCTTGGTCTAAGTGGTTCCATTTTGGCCCTGTGATTTTTTTTTCCTTTTTTTAAAAGATTTTATTTATTTGACAGAGAGAGACACACAGAGAGAGGGAACACAGGGAGGGGGAGTGGGGGGGGGGGGAGAAGCAGGCTTCCTGGTGAGCAGGGAGCCTGATGTGTGAGGCTCAACCCCAGGACCCCGGGATCATGACCTGAGCCGAAGGCAGATGCTTAAGGACCGAGTCACCCAGGTGCCCCTGATTTTCTTTTTAATATACCCAAGAATGAAACTTAAAAAGAGTCCTAGCAATTGCATCAGTTTGATGGATTGCCACCATTGATGACATTTCTATGGGGACTTGGTAATTTTAATTTTGAAATTACGAACTATGCAATTTTATTGTAGTACCAAAGTAAGTATATAAGCAAAGTGAACTTATAACCAAATATTGAAAAATACACTTAACAATCCCACTTAAACCTTTAAAAATCCAATGTGATAAGCTATATTTAAAGTAGGAAATCTGACATCCTGTCTATATCAAACTAAGGAAACACAAGCTTGTTGTCAGAGCTACAATTCCCAGGATTACAATAAAGAAACATGATCTCAAGTTTCTTTTATAAATGATTATAAGATGATTCCATTACCGTAGAGCGTGTGCCAAAAGAATCAGTGATTGCACAGTAAATTATGAAATAAAGTCAAAGGTTAGCTCTTCAGTTTGTACATCTAAGCTAATTTCCTTTAAATCTAAGGTTGCGTCAGCGTAAAAAAAAGCCAAGTGATTGTGGAAAATGTTCTTTTTTAGAAGAAGGATTGGTCTGACCCATTGCCTGTTGTATAAATATTTATTGAAACATATCCATACTCACTTATATAGAATTGCATGTGGCTATTTAAAAGAGCAGAATTAAGTGGTTGCCACAGAAATTCTATGGCCTGCCCACTGCCTCTCAAGACTAAAATATTTACTGCCCTTCCCTTTATAGACTGAGCGTACTAACTTTGCTTGAGAAGGTCAAAAGTGGTTGCTACAAAATTTTCATTTTCACCATTATGTTTTCGCCCAGCTACAGATATAAAAAGTTATTTCTAAAAAAAAAAAAAATTATTTCTAGTCTTATTAAGATACTTTAGTGAAAGAAATGTAATTATTGTGACAGCCTTGAATTTGTTTCAGGTGTAATGTGAGCAATCTTTTTTTTTTTCTTTTTCTACAAAGTGGAGGACTTGGTAAGTTATCTTGGCAAGCTATTGAGATGCAAAATGTATGAATTTTAAAAATCCTTTTTGTGAATTACAGGAAACTAAGGATAACTGCTAGGTACCATTGAAGGGGATACATTTGTAATAATTCAGTTTATGTATTTTGATAGTCTGTTTGCCATGTAAATTATAATAAAATATTAGTGTTTACATAGTATAAGAGAAGACATCAAAATAATTATATAAGGATTTACCAAAAATTGATAACTACATTTGTTCTATTCCAATGCAAGATTTCTGAGATCAATGCCAGCTTTCAAAAGAATAGTAATAAATTTAACATACCATTATTTTAAAGAGAGATTTTAGAAACTCTTACCTCAGAAATTCAATATGGTATATTTAGTGTCCACTATGAGTCAGTATTAAGGGAGATTTGGAGGAAAATGCTGGGGCTCCCTCAACTTTTTTTCTACCTCCAAACTTACCTACAGAGTCCTTCTCTCCTCTCTCAGGAAAAAGGGTTATTTTCTCCAAGGCTAAACTCCCAATGAGACTATACTCATCCTTCCCTTTCCTGCTGAGGTCTTGGGTATTCATCAGACCCATTGCCTCCTGTATCTTTGATCTGTTCATCTCTACTGGATTTTTACTTTCAGCCTACCAGCTTCTCAATTTCTATCTAGAAAATCTAAAAGAAATCTAAAAGCCTACCAGCTTCTTAATTTCTATCTAGAAACCTAAGAAGAATCTCTACCTCAGGAAGACCTACCTTTCATTATTCTATACCACCATTCTTTCATGAAACATTGTGAATCAGTAGTTTCCAGCTGTTGTTTCTGTTTACCGAGCCTTATTGATCTGACTTCTACTCTGCTATTCTGCTGAAATTGCTTTTGATAACTAATATTCTGCTGATTGCCAAGTCCAGCATCTTATTTTCAGTATTCATTTTATTGACCATTATTTTCTTGAAAGCCTTTTGGCTTCAATGACTCCCATTCCTCCCCAGCTCTTTTTCTAATTTTTTTCTCTCTGTCTCAATTTTTTTATTTTTGGTTTTTTTTCCCCTGAATCTGCCTCTGGCTGCCAATACAATAGCTCACATTATATCTCTATAGACTTTGTTTCTTTCTGTTTTTCTGTTTTGTCTTCTATGGCAGTTAGCTTTGTTCCCAGAGTTCAGAGTCATTCCCCAGCCAGCATATCCATCATAGTGCAAATGTCCCATCTTTGAACAACACAGCCAGAGGACAAAGGAGAATTTGTTTTGGTGGCTACTTTAAAAATTCTGAATTAATTCCTTGGCTTAAAAAATTAATAGGCTGGCACAGCTGGGTGGCTCAGTCAGTTAAGCCTCCAACTCTTGGTTTCAGCTCTGGCCATGATCTCAGGGTTGTGAGATTAAGCCCGGCATCGGGCTCTGTGCTCAGTGTGAATCAACTTATCCCTCTCTCTCTCTGCTCTTCACTCTACTTGCTCTCTATCTCTAAAATAAATAAGTAAAATCTTTTTAAAAAATACTCTGATTGGCTTACCTTCCACTTCTGGGACTGGATTGGGGTCAATCCTAGCCAAACAACATGACTAAGAATGGGGAGGGCTGAATTTTCCAAAATAATGAGGATGGGATTTGAGAAAAATAGGAGGACAGTTGAACAAATGTCTACTCTTGCCATCTGCCTGAGTCAATCTCAAATTGAACACAGGCTTTTTAAAAAAGGAAGAGTTCTATGTATTGGTGTGGTGAAACAAAGAAAGAATCAGTGCCTCTAAAAGCTTATCATCTGCTATATCTCTTCTTTGGTTCTGAATCAGGAGGGTCTTCTGGTTTAGATCATTATCTTTTGGGGGTGTATGTAGCTAATACCATACGTGAGGTTAGTGACCTTTCTTGCACTCTCCACTAAACTGGAGAGTTTAGTTTCCACTAAATAAGTAAATATACCAAAATATGATTTCTTCACCTATTTCCAAAATTTCTTTGTAAAGCTTATTTTACTTTTGTAATCAGAAAAAAAATAATTATTGCACGAACATACAAACAAAGGAAGGCTCCTTTAACTGTTTTCCCTTGTAGGTTCTGCCCTGTCTTCTGCCTTTCCTTCACAGTCATTCTCTTCAAAAGAATGTTCTACACTTAACTTCCCGTTATTTTTAAACCACTCCAGTCAAATATAGTGGACCTTTTAACGTTTGTTCTACTCACTTCCTCACAACTCACGCTGACGTTGTTGATTCTTTTCATGTTGATACTCTTCTTTCTCCTGGCCTGGAAAACACTGCTGTATTTTGGTGCATCTCTTTGTCTCTATTCATTCTCCTTTGCAGTGCCTCTTCTCCCTTCTTCTTGAATGCTGGCATTCTCCAGGGTTGAGTTGTTTACCTTTTTACCCTGACCAATCTTTTTTTGTCAGGCCATTTTGTCAATGGCTTCAATGACTTACCAGTGATACCTGCTCCTTGGCAAATGTAAATTCATGGCTGTGATCTCTCTCCTGGGCTTTAGAACTCAGCTTCCCATCTCCATCATGTCCAAAACTAATCTTAGTATCTTCCTGTTTAATTGTTCTTTCTTCTACATTTCCTTTAAGAATGGCACTGCCATGTATACAGTTATAAAAGACCAAAATGTTGTAGTTATTACATGTTCTACTCTTACTTTTATGACCACATTGTATTTGACTCTTTCCTCTGTTCCCACTAAAACTGCTTTCATTCAGTACTGATTGTCTCTCTTCCTGAACTTCCGATTGTAGGCTTTTTTTTTTTTTAAGATTTTATTTATTTATCTGACAGAGAGAGAGAGAGAGAGAGCACAAGCAGGCAGAGAGGCAGGCAGAGAGAGAGGGGGAAGCAGGCTCCCCGCCGAGCAGAGAGCCTGACGCAGGGCTCGATACCAGGACCCTGAGACCATGACCCGAGCCGAAGGCAGAGGCTTTAACCCACTGAGCCACCCAGGCTGTAGGCTTTTAACTAGTCCTCTGCCTATTGTCAGCCAGGACTTCAATCTCTTCCACCTCTTGACTATCTCCAGAGTGCTCTTCTGTAGTTAAGTTTTAAAAAGTAAATATATTATTGTGTTACCCAAAGTTACACATGTACTTACAGGACTTCTTACAAAATAAAGTAGGTTCTGCTACCCCTCTGACACCATCCCTATATCCCACAGTCTGTTCCTTTTGCATTTACCTTCATATTTCTAAATAGCATTAATATATGGCTATGTATTGATTTGTTTCAGTTTCAGGCATTATCTAGTCACTTTCCACTATGGGAGATGAGGATTTAGTGCTCTTTTACTGCCGTTCCACCCCAATACACATCCATACCCACACTCACACACACTTTCCCTTTCAACTTATATTGTAATTATATTGTAATTTTGGTAAGATGAATATTTAATTTACATCATTGCAATTATGTAGATACTCTTCAAAGCTAAGCCATGTCTGTGGTGTTTTTTTTCCTCCCTGACACCAGCCAAATCTGTCACCAACTCTTAGAGTTAGGGTGAACCCCATAGGTTTAAGGGCTCATTACCACAGCACTGCCCTCAATTCAGACATTTGCCACAAGTATCAGGTCCCCAGGTTATCTCTACTTCTGTCCTGCTCAGCTATAAATCTAGGGGTTCCCACAATCCCTTTTTCAGTTTTGATAATTGGCTGGAATAATCATTGAACTCAGGAGAGTGCTTTACTTAGCTTTGCTTTGTTTATTATTTAGGATATAACACAACACAGCCAAATGGAAGACACACGTAGGGCAAGTAGGTAGGGAGAGAGAAGGCAAACAACTTGCATGCCCTCTCTTCCATTTTCTTGCAGCACCTCAATGTGTTCATCAACCCAGTAGCTCTCTGAACCCTGTGGCTTAGGGATTTTTATGGAAATTTCATTACCTAGGTAGAAATTATTAAGTCATCGGCCATTGGTGATTGAACTCAACCTCTAGCCTGTTCTTCTTGGAGGTTGGGAGATGGAACTCAAAATTCCCACCTTCTAATCACAAGGGTGGATCCTCTGGCTACCAGCCCCCTTCCTGAAGCTATCTGGGGGCCCACTAGTAGTCATCTCATTAACGGAAACTCAGGTAAGGTTAAAAGGGGATTGTTATGCATAACAGAAGATAGTCTTATCACTAAGGAAACTCTAAGGGTGCTCTGTATCAGGGACCAGGGACAAAGATCAGATATACATCTTATTATACCACACCACTAAGGAAACTACAATTAAATATGTGTCTTTTTTTGGTACAATGTTCAGTTTCTCTTTTCTGTAGAGTTCATGATTGTCTTTCTTTGGTCTTTCTTTGGTATATTTGTTTAGTTTATTAAGATTCTCCACCATAGGGGCGCCTGGGTGGCTCAGTGGGTTAAAGCCTCTGCCTTCAGCTCAGGGTCATGATCTCAGGGTCCTGGAATCGAGCCCCGCATCGGGCTCTCTGCTCAGCAGGGAGCCTGCTTCTCCATCTCTCTCTGCCTGCCTCTCTGCCTGCTTGTGCTCTCTCTCTCTCTCTCTGTCAAATAAATAAATAAAATCTCTAAAAAAAAAAAAAAAAAAAAGATTCTCCACCATAAACGTAAATCTTCCTAGTAATTCTAAACCATCAAATGTTCTGTTAGTTTTAGCTTCTTAGAAATCTCTTTCTTGGAGTCCTCTGAATGCCTGCTCAAATCTGGACTGGCTGTTCTTTAGGCCTGCTGCACACCTGCAACTCTGGGATCTCCCTTCCCCATTACAGTGGGGATTTCCTTCACCTCTTTTCTACATTGAATCCTTGATTACCATTAATGTCTTCATTTCCTTATTCTGCTGGAGTATCTCTGCTTTATATATCCCAGACTTGGAACTGAAGAAGGCAACAACCTGGAAATGCTAGGGAGCACAAGCAGAAAACTTGTTAAATAGTAAAAACTCAACTGAGTAAATTTTAAAGATCTAATTGGCTCTATTAAATGATCCATGAATCAGCAGCATACCATCTATTAAGTAGATGGGGCTCTGAGGAGGTGTATAAAATGGAAGGTTTTTATAGAAGGAGGGTGGGGACAGGAAAATTACTAGTAAAAGAAAAGGATTGTTTCAGGCAAGGCTGCTTTCCCTTAGGAGGAAATGCCAGGTGTCTTATTGGGCAGATTACCTCATCTTTCTTTGAGGGGATAGAGGGCCTTTGTGGAATACTGGGTCACCTGAGCAACCAGGACTTATATCCCACTCTGGCAGTGAAGAGATGATATATTCCTCTTCCCCTGTCAAGCTAGTGTCAATGGAAGCTCACTATACCAGATTTAAATAAGATTCACTCAAATGTCCATGTTTATAAAAAAAATCACTCATCATACCAAGAATCAGGAAGATCTCAAACTAAATTAAAAAGATCAGTAGATACAAGCACAGAGGTTACAGAACCATTAGAATTATCTAACAAAGATATTAAAACACTCCTCATAACAATGCTTCAGCAAGCAATTGTAAACATGCTTGAAACACATGAAAAAAATAGGAAGTTTCAGCAAAAATATATAAAGTCTCAACAAATAATGAGAAAATATAAAGAAGAGCCAAATGGAAATTTTAGAACTTAAGACTATAATAACTAAAATAAAAACTCAATGGATGGGCTCAATAGCATAAAATAAGAAACAGAGTAAAGAATCAGTGAATTTGAATATTGAAAAATAGAAATTACCTAAATCTGAAAAAAAGTAAAAAAGACCAAAAAATGAACAAAGCCTTAGATAACTATAAGACTGTCACAAAATACCTAACACTCATGTCATCAGAGTCCCAGAAGAAAAGGAAGAGTACTTAGAGATTACAGATTCAAGAAATTAAGGAAATCCCCAATAGATCAACCCCCAAAATCCACATCAAGACTCATCATAGTCAAATTTCTGAAAACTGAAGACAGAAAAAATTTTAAAATCAAGAAGAAAGAAACGTCTTACCTTTAGGGGAAAAATAATTTGAATGACAATAGATTTCTCCTCAGAAATCTCGTAGGTCCAGAAGGAAGTGGTACAATGTTTTTCAGGTGGTGAGAGAAAAGAACTATCAACCCAGAATCCTACATCCACTGAAAATATCATTTAGGAGTGAATAAGTTATCAGACATTCTCAGATAAAGGAAAATTAAGAGAATTTGTTTTCAGTAGATCTACTGTACAAGAAAGGCTATGTACATATACATTTCAAATGTATATGTACAACAAATCATCATGTGGTACATTTTATATATATTGTAGTATATTATTATACTATACTATATTTATCGGTTATACTTCAGAAAGGGTGGAAAAGGATTATTTTATAAACCTCAGAAAGAAAAGAGAAAGACTCCATGGCTTTCTTTAAACATAAAAGAGTACAAAGAGGAATCTTGGAATATCAGGAAGGAAGAAATAACACAGTGGACAAAAATATGAGTAAATGCATTAGACATTAATTCTCCTTTTGAGTTTTGTAAATTTTATTTGATAATTGAAGCTAAAAATATAACTTTCTAATTGGTTCGGAATGTAATGTTGCGGAAATATTTAAAACAATCATGCTACAAAGGAAGGGTAAAAGAACATAAGTGGAAATAAGAATTGTGATGGTTAATTCCATGTGTCAATTTGATGGGTTAGGGTATGCCAGATAGCTGGTAAAACATTACTTCTGTGTGTGTCTATGAGGCTATTTCTCAAAGAGATTAGCATTTGATTCTATAGACTAAAGAGATCCACCCTCACCCATGTAAGCAGGCATCATCCAATGTCTCAAAGACTCAAACAGAAGAAAAAGGCAAAGGAAGGGCAATTTCTTTCTCTTCTTTAAGCTGTTCCTAGGACATCTGAACCTCTGGTTCTTGGGCTTTTGGATGCTGGAACTTAAATCAGTGGCCCCCTTTCTCTCAGCCTTCAGACTCAGACTGGATTATGCCACCAGTTTTCCTGCTTCTTCAGCTTGCAGGTGATAGAACTTCTTGGACTTCATAACTGCATAAACCAATTCCTAAAATAAATCTTCTACTGTATATCTATATCTATATATTCCATTGATTCTGTTTTTCTGGATAACTGACTAATACAAGGATTCTATACTTCATTTGAACTGGTAAAATGACCACCATTGGTAAACTTTGAAAAGTTATGTATATATCATGTAATACCTAGAGCAAGTACTAGAAAGCTATACAAAATGCATTGTACAAATCTACAATAATTAAAGTTGAAGTGTAAAAAATTCTGAAGCAAACCATAGGAAGGCAGGAAAAAGAGCAGATAAGCCAAGAACAGAGAGAAAACAAAAATTCAAATGTCAATTTTAAGCCCTAACATAAATAATTATTTTAAATATAAATGGCCTAAATATACCAATTAAACATCAGAGATTGCCAGGATGTATTAAAACTCAACCCAACTATTTTCTGTCTATAAGCAACTCAAATATAAGAAATTTAAATATATGGGTATAATCAAGTTGAAAGTAGAAGGATAAAAGTAATAACTTGCACGCATTAATCAAAAGAAAAGAGCAGCTGTAATAAATCAGATAAATTAGATTTGCAAGCAGGGAAAATTAACAAGAAAGAGGCGAATCTAATGAAAAAGTCAGTCTACCAGTAAGTAACACTAAATATATATGCACCAAACAACAGGGCTACAAAATATGTAAAACAAAAACTGATAGAATTGAAAGGAAAAATAGACAATTCACAATTGTAAGTAGGAAACTTCAAAAACCCCCTCAAAAATGTTACATAACAACTAAGCAGAATATCAGCAAGGTGTAGAACATAACTCCATTAACCAACAAGTTATAATGGATATTTATAGAGTGATTTACTCAACATAGCAGAATTTATTACACGTGCCCCAAAAATATATACCAAGACAGACTATGTCTTGGACCAGAAAACCAATCTCAACACATTTAAAAGTATTGAAATTATACAAAATACATTCTCTGATCACAATGCAAGCAAACTAGAAATTGATAACAGGAAGGTAATGGGAAAGTCTTCAAACACTTGCTAAGTAAACATCACATTCCCAAATAATCCCCAGTCAAAAAGGGAATCTCAAGGACATTTAAAAACACACTAAAGTGAGTGAAAACAAAAATGCAACATATCAGAATTTGTAGGGCACAACTAAAGCAATCATTTATAGTAGTAAATAAATATAATAGAAAAGAGGAAAAGACTCAAATAAATAATCCAAGCTCCCATCTTGTGGTGAGCAAATAATGTCCCCACAGAACCTGTAAATATGTTGTTAGGTGACAAAAGTGACTTTGCAGAGGTGATTAAGTTAAGAGTATTGAGATGGGGCTATTATCCTGACAGTTCTGGTATAATTACAAGGGATCATGTAAGAGAGTCAGAAGTTGGAAGTGAGAGAAATTTGAAAATACTAGCTGTTTGCCTTAAAGGTGGAGGAAGGAGTCATGAGGCAAAGAATGCAACCTCTAGAAACTGGAAAATGCAAGGAAATAAATTCTCCCCTAGAGCATCTAAAAGAAAGCAGCCTTACACTTTGATTTTAGCCCATGAAACTTCTGAGCTACAGAATAGTATAATAATAATTGATGTTGTTTGAAGTCACTAAGTTTGTGATAATTTGTTACAGCAGTATCTTTGATACTGAGACGGGGGTCCTGCTGTTAGAAATACCTAAAAATGTGGAAGCGTATTTGATGTTGAGCAATGGCAGAGGATGGAAGAATTTTGAGAAGCATAGTAGAGAATGCATAAATCATGACTAACGGACGATTAGTAGAACTATGAATATGGTAAGTCCTGCTGGTGAGAGCTGCATGAAAATGAGGACCATGTTACTGAAAACTAGAGGGAAAAGGATCCTGTTAAATAATCACAGAAATCTTAGCTGGCCTGTGTCTGCCAATTTGTGGAAAGCAGACTTTGTAGGGGATAAACCTGGAGATTTAACGGAAATTTCCAAGCCATGGTGAAGACATAGCTTATTTCTTCTGGCATCTCGTAACCAAAATCTGTGATGACAGAGATAAACTTAGGGAAGATGGTTAGCTGAAAGGGCAAAAAGACTTGATGATTTGGGAAATTCTCAGTCTATCGACACTGCAAAATATGATAAAATTAGATTCACCATTAGGAAAACATACTCTGGTGAGAAAGGCAAGGGTGTGCCTTTCTCAATGAGCAAGACAACTTTTTGCTGGTGCCTTGAAAGGAACCAAATATCACAGTATTCAGTCATAGAGGGGAACTCTTTGAAGAGATTAGATATGTGACTCATGGAGCCCCTCAGCTACCTCAGCAGAAGTCAAAAATAAAAATGAATTATCTATGGATGACCTATGCAGGCCTCTTTTGTGTGATGGAGTAAATCCCCATCATGTACAAGGAGATCCACAGGTTTCCAGAAAATTTCATACCAACAGAAACACAACCTGCTTGGACTGAAGCGAATAGAATTTAATTTAATTCCATTTTTAAAAAGATTTTATTTATTTATCTGACAGAGAGAGAGCACAAACAGGGAAGGACAGAGGGAGAGGGAGAAGTAGGCTCTCCTCTGAACAGGAAGCCCAGCACGAGGTTCAGTGCCAGGACCCCGGGATCCTGACCTGAGCCCAAGGCAGATGCTTAACGGACTGAGCCACCCAGGCACCCTGAAAATAGGGTCTTGTTTTTTTTAAATCATAGAATGTTTTGTTTTAAAAGGATACAACAAAACAAAAGATCAAAAAGAGAGTAGAATACTCTCAATTTAGCAAGCCAGTTGTCGCTATAATTTTCTCAAGTTGTAGAACCAGTTGCTAAATGCCCCATTCAGGTAGCCTCATCACCACAACATAAATCCTTATAGATGCATAGTAAAATAATTTCTTATTCAACAAGAAACTTTCAAGTAGTCTGAATAGAAATAACCTCATATAAAAGGCATTTAAACATATCTGTCTCTGGTAGGGCTCACCAAAATTTCGAAGAGTTGTTAAAATGAGCTTTTATAATTAAAATAACAATTTGTAATGTTATAAGGGATAAATTTTAAAGTGTTTTTGAAATTAACATACTTTACAGGCATCATAAAAAACTATTTGATATTCAACAGTTTTTTACATTTGTAAAGGACCTACATTTTTTTTTTAAAGATTTTAGTTATTTATTTGACACAGAGAGAGAGAGAGATCACAAGTAGGCAGAGAGGCAGGCAGAGAGGGGGAAGCAGGTTCCCTGCTGAGCAGAGAGCCTGATGTGAGGCTTGATCCAGGACCCTGAGATCATGACCTGAGCTGAAGGCAGAGGCTTAACCCACTGAGCCACCCAGGCACCCCAGGACCTATATTTTTGTATAGGTCAGTTGATATCTAAATTCCAGGTACTCTCCAAACAAGCCTGGCCATCTCTAGACATCAACACAAATCTTGGTATTACACATGGGACTGTGTCCCAAAGGCCAACACCCTTGAACATTGTTGAATCAGGAGAAAAATCCCCCAGGAGTTTCTGTCTTCCACTTTCCCGTTGTTCAAGTAGAGGGATCGCAAGCTGACCAACCACAAAGGCAGAGAACTTTGGAACATTCCCCGTATCTCAGAGCACCCCTAGTTTCACCATGAGAAGACAAGGGTTTTAAGCTCCATTTGCCGTTTCAAAGGAACAAAGTGTCTAAGTGGCTGACTGAGTTCAAGGTTTCCTTGGTACCCTTTGCATCTCAGCCTTTGCTATTTTACTTCTTTTTTTTTTAAAGACTTTTATTTATTTATTTGACAGAGAGAGAGAGATATCACGAGTAGGCAGAGAGGCAGGCAGAGAGAGAGAGGGAAGCAGGCTCCCTGCTGAGCAGAGAGCCTGATGCAGGGCTCGATCCCAGGACCCTGAGATCATGACTGAGCCGAAAGCAGAGGCTTTAACCCATTGAGCCACCCAGGCGCCCTCAGCCTTTGCTAATACAGGACTTCATAACATAAACATCTTCAATTACTTCCTTAAAGGATCTTCTTTATTCTACCCATTTTCCCTTGAGCTTCCCCTTGCTGAATTTCCTCCAAACTATGTCACCATATCCTTAGGAAATTCCGAGCTATGAAAGTAGAGTTCCTTCCCTCCTCAATTACTTTTTTTTTTTTTTTTTAAATTAGGAACTCATCAGCATTTATTTCCATAGATGGGAATAATTTGCCAGTACAACTAGTGTGGGGCTTGGGGGTACCTTTATGTCTACTATTCCATCTCCACATACACATATACAGCTAAATGCATGGTAATACCTAGGTAAGCAGGGCTCATGACTGATGAAGCATTTTCTAGCTCGGTTGATAGGCTGGCCTTGAAAACCAGATTCAAAATGTTGTCTCCGGAAGAAACCTGCTGTTTACCAACTTATTATGAAAAACCACCTTGCAGTTGCACTTTTAGGTAAAGGGCCATCAGCATCCAGATGAATAAAATAAAAATAACCCTGTCTGAGAGGCACCTCAGTTATTTGGGGCACGCATTTTGCTTCTCATGACCGAGTCATGTGATACTTTAAAATTAAGCATTCAAATGGAGCACCAGAGGCTACTTTTGTAGAAAAGACGTCTCAAATTTTTCTTTCTCTGCTTTGATCCTAAACTCAGTCCAGCACTTGCTCATCTGGGGACTGGAATCAGCCCAGCCTGCCTGCAGAATCCCTGTTTTATTTGCAATACCTAAGCTGGAGCTTGAATAGTATATGAATAACAGTAGACTAATCAAAAATGGTTCAATTAGTTAGAACCGACCCAAAGTTGTTATACCCATAGGTCCAATTGCAGCCTATCTGGAGTACTGAATACTGAATACAGAGAAGTAAATAAAATAATTTAGGGCCTTAAATTAAATTAAATTCCCACTACCACATCCTAAGGATTATTAGAGCATCAACTCTTTAGTCAGCAGTCTGAAATCACATTGCTGGGGCTCCTGGGGGTCTCAGTGGGTTAAGCCTCTGCCTTCGGCTCAGGTCATGAACTCAGGGTGCAGGGATCGAGCCCCGCATCGGGCTCTCTGCTCAGCGGAGAGCCTGCTTCCCCCTTTCTCTCTGCCTGCCTCTCTGCCTACTTGTGATCTCTCTCTCTCTGTCAAATAAATAAATAAAATATTAAAAAAAATAAAAAGAAATCACATTGCTGCTGCCACACTGCTTGCTCATTTACTTGGATTATATCATTCCTCCACTTATTGTCTTAATTGAAACCGGAAGTGTGTCTCCTGTGAGATGCATTGTTCTTCTAGCTCTGAACAGTTCAGCTCTATCAAATTCCCTTTATAAGATGCTTCCGGAGTGATGGTTCAGGAAGAGTGGTCCCCAAACCTGGGAACTTGTTAGGAAGGCATGTGGTTTTGACCCCACCCTACCTGAAAAAGAAACTGGGAAGAGGGCCCAGCAATGTGTATTTTAACAAACCCTCCAGGGCATTCTTAAGTATAGTTGAGTTTGGGAATCACTGTTCCAGAACAATTCCCTTCAACCTCTGTTTATATACTTTTCTCATTCATAATTCATGCCCTTTTGTGACACCATCCTCTGCCTCTTTGAGACAGTGCCATCTACCATGTTCACATTTATGCACATCTAAGGGTTGCATTTCAACTCCCAAGTCCTACTTGGGAGTCTGGATGACTAGTGTTTAGGGGACACAGTCACCCAATGCCTTCAGAGTTCCTTGACATCATCCACTCAACAACAATGACCCACACCATGCTTTAGCAAATGACACCTCAGGTCACATATTGAACTTTGCCATCATTTGAAAATATTCCGCTTCTGAAATCTTGAAGTCCTCAGCTTTGACCTTGATTAACATCCTGACCATCTCAATTAGCAACCCGACCGAATCTTCTCTCAATGATATTTACCATTTCATTCAAAAAGACCTCAGATTTTCCATTGCTCTTTCCTCACCTACTGCATTACCCGCCCCAGCCTAATTCTTTTACCTTCTAGTCCAAACCTTATGGTACACTGCTTAAATTTTTCTCTTTCATACAACTTCCTCTATACCCATTCTACTGATTTTCAGCCAGGATCAGTCAGTTGTACGTGATCAAACCCAAACTCTTTTCCATGTTTTCCACTTTCAGTACTTTTACATTTCAGCTGCTGGAGGAAATCAAAGGAGTGACAAGTTAATGCCACCAACTGCCTTGTAACCATTAGTGGGTTCTGCCTGCAGTTCTACCAGTGGCAATGGCAATCCTCTACCAATGTAAAACTTACAGGTTTCCTGTATCAAAGGTAATATCAGAGTGAGCAGATAGTAACTTTCTGGTTTTCACCTCCACATCTGCAGACTTACTATTTAGAGTCATATTTGCCCATTTTCATTTGTTTCATGGATGTGAAGTTCTTATCTATATGCAATCTTCCGCCTCTTGTAGTGTCTTGGTCCAGCAGTTGCCCCTTTCAGTATTATTTTCCAGTGGCTCCCTCTCTTGAATAATAGAAATACTTTCAAGACTCTCCTACTTACAAAAATGACAGAACACTTTACCCCACCCAAATCCAATAAAAGCAGCTGGAGCGTCATCTCACTCCTTTTGTTAATAATCAGACTTTTGGAGAAGTTATCCATATTTTCTGCAGATACTTCCACGGTTTTCTTTTTTTTTTTTTTATAAAATAATTTTTCCCTATAACTTCAGTGAAACCACTCTCTCCAATGTCGACAGAGCATGGCTAAATATCAAATCTATTACTCAAGAATTTATCTTGTTTCTGTCTCTCTGGCCATGTGTGCTTGGTCTCTTTCACTTGATATTATCTTTTTTACTTGTTTGTTATATGTTTTTGTTCCACAAGACTTCATATTTTATCCTCTCCTCACTCTGAACACTCTCTGTAAATGACCTCATCCCTGCTTATCTCTTTCACTACTGCCAGATCTCCGGTGCAGATTCTCCTAAATTCAAAACCTGGATGTTTTGCTGCCCATGAATATTCCCATCAAAATGTCTGTTAGCGCTACAAACTCAACAGATTCACACCTGGGCTCATAATTTTCTCCCTCAGATTTACTTCCTCTGTTTTCTTGAGCTGAGTGAGTGGGACTACTTAGTCACCCCAGTAAGGAAACCAGAAGTCTTTTCTCTGTGACTTAGCCTCTTAAATCTTGCTTATTTTACTTTTTTCACTCCCTTGCACATATTCATTCTCTTGGTTATCTCACACGTGATCATTGCAGTAGTTCTGTAACTATCCTTCTTGTCTCCTTTCTAACCTGCCTTTAATCTTAGAGCAAACTTTTGTTTGGTCCCTATTCTATAGACAAGTCCCAGAACGAAGCTACATTCGAGAGGCTGAGACTGAACTGGATTTTGTCACATAAGGCAGAGTTTTTTACCCTAGAATTGCATTGCATCATGCAAACTAGTAAATGCTAATATTATACTCAGAGGGTAATAGATCTGAAATAATATCATCAGTGAATGGTGAGACTCAAAAGATGGAACATGGCCCCAAATGGGACGAGGAGTCCCCGAAATCTGATGGAGAAGTTTTGGAGTATGTGATGGGCACGGATGGATGAGTTGCAAGGCAGAGCACAGGTGCCCCATTTATGTGACTACTGTGAGAAGTGATATGGGCCAGCTGAAGCCTTTAAAAGGTCAAATGTGACAGAGAGTTGCTGGAATCATATTCTGGAAGGAAAATCAGATTATGTAATTTCTTGCTTAAACTACTCCCTTTTCTGCATAATAAAGTCTAAAATTCTTATTGTGGATCACAAGACTCATTGTGATTTGACCCCTGCTTAGCTGCACATCTCATCTCTTACCACTCAGCTAGAGTGAGCTAGTTGAAGGTCCTCAGTGCCGCGAGCCATTTGGTATCATAATGTAGGCAGTTTTCTCCTCCTGAAATGCCTCTTTTCTGCCCAGTCTGCCATTCTCCAATTTATTCTTTCAGATCCAATTTAGATAACTCCTTCTCCTGGATTTTGAAAACAGAGTGAGTCAAACCCTCCTTACCTTTCCCCATCAAATTTTGGGCTATTTATTTGTGTTCCTTGATCAAATCTTGTTGAGAATTGCACTTATTTTGTTTCTCTCATTATCTATATGTTCTTTGAGTGAAGAGTGTTCCTTATCTTTGTAAACCCGATGACTTCCTTCAAGGTAGGTTTGTTCAATGAATTAATAAGTACAGAAAAAGAAGTTAAGTTCTAAAAATAAGTAAATAGGCTTAGTGCTAAGCAAACAAAGCTTTACAGATGAAAATCAGCACAGATCATTTGTTTCTTCAAAGATGGTGCTTAAATAAATCATTGCTTCACTCTGGGCTCCACCCCAAGAACATCCTCTTAGTCAAGGAGCTTCAGAGACTGGTCAGCAGACAAGGACCAACGGGTAGAAGTTTGACTATGTTTTTTCCCCCTTTGGCCATGTTAGAGAGTTGTTATTTATTTCTCTTAGTAATAAAGACTGACGACATATTTTGAGCAGGTCAGTGACATGATGAAAGATAGATTTTAGAAAATTAAATCTGTTGCTGCCAAGAAAAGACAGGGAAGCAGAGAGACTAATTATACCTGCAACAACATGGCAGGAAGTGACGAAGGTCTTAGGAGTATTGACATATCTATAACAAATCAACCGCTGCAAATGTCAAAGGGCTTTTATGATTGTGATGGTTTTAGAGCCACTGTTTGAAGAACTTCTATCTGGTATGCTTTACTGTGTTTCCACCCACCCAGTGTCTGGATGACAAAGTCATTTTAAGATCAACAGTTGATCTTAGGTATTTTTTTATTTTGGAGACCCCCCACCTCACATAATGCCAAACATATTAAAATACCCCCCGACCCAACATTACATAGAATATACTAAAGATATAAAGATGAAGGTAAGTTAAAGTTAGCTATTGGAAAATGTTACATTTTGTTAATGTTGACAACAATCACTGATTACAACTTTGATGAATATTTGTTGTTTTTTTTTTCTGGGCAAAATGAAATAAATAATCACCATAATAAGGCTATGATAATAAGGCCATAATCATCGTGGCAAGCAAACAAACCTTGTAATGAGATATTATTTCTCTGCTACCAAGGATTAGAGAAATGGTTAAAAGACCAATGACTTTCTGGACTCCAGATATTTTTCAATAATAACAAATTCATTCATGCTAAATGGTTTACATCCCCCATAGGCTTAGCTTTTATTTTTCTTCTCCTCCCTTATTCAACCTTCTCAGTGATAACATTATATACCGATACAACTTTCAGAAAAAAAAATAATTTTTAAGCCAAAAGGAATTATTAACAAAAAAGAACATTTTCACTGGTTCTTCCCATATACTCTGCTGGGGCTGAACCCATATAGCACTTACTATGAAAAGGTTCTTGAGGCCATGCCTATTTCTTTGAGCCCTGATTGAGTGGAATAGTTCAAATACATAGTTAATGGAGCATTCAGCAGAGAATGATAAAAAAGTATGACTCATGAAACAGTTGTCCACAGTCATTCAAGTTTCTTTACTGTTCTTTAACTTCTCCAACTACCAAAGCTGTAAAGTCAAAGGAGATTTACTTAGTGTTGTGAGAAAGAGAAAAACAAACTTGACAACTTTCATGTCTGCTCTTTGAAACCAAAGTACATCGACAAGAAAACCTGGACTTCCTTTTTTTTTTTTCTTTGCTGAGAGAAAACAGATTGTGTTTCTTGTGGGAAGTTCTTAGAGGCACCTGCACATTGTCAGCCACTTTCTGAAATCACAAACAAGATCAAACAACATCCTGCAAAACCCTAAATATAGTAAAAGAATAGCTCCTACTGTCTCTTTCTCAGGGAGTTCCCCAGGCAGGAGAAACCTGGCCTGCCTATCACACTTCTAAAATGAGATAAAGAGTGTTGTTTGTAGAGGTTTCTCAATATTTCACCATAATTGGAAATGTTGTATTTCTTTTTAGTGAATTTTCCATGTAACTGAAACTTACTCTTTCAAGCACTATACTTTATTTTTTACCACTATTAATTGAAAGATGTCTAAAAAGTATATACTGAGTTGACTTATTAAATGATACACTAGATAGCATTAGATACTCTCCAAATGACTTTGGGTTATCATTATGATACCAATTACTAACTCCCATTTCCTTGAGAGGATTTGAATTATATGAAGTTATTTGTCATCACATTAGAATGCCTTAGATAGTTCTAAATCCTGTGGCTTTGTCATGTGTATCTTAATTGTCAATTATTATGATTTCATCTTCAAGAAACAACTTATTCTCTGAGAAATTAAAGAGACCTAAATAAATCCAGCAGAATCGTAGAGGAGAACACAGGCAGCAACTTCTGTGACCTTGGCCTCAGCAACTTCTTGCTAGACACATCTCCAAAGGCAAGGGGAAACAAAAGCAAAAATGAACTATTGGGACTTCATCAAGATAAAAATTTTTGCACAGCCAAGGAAACAGTCAACAAAATCAAAAGACAACCGGCAGAATGGGAGAAGATATTTGCAAATGTCTTATCAGATAAAAAGCTAGTATCCAAAATCTATAAAGAACGTCTCAAACTCAACACTGCAAAGAACAAATAATCCAATCAAGAAATGGGCAGAAGACATGAATAGATATTTCTCCAAAAAAGACATATGAATGGCCAACAGACACATGAAAAAATGTTCAAGATCATTCGGTATCAGGGAAATGCAAATCAAAACCACAAGGAAATACCACCTCACACCCATCAGAATGCCTAAATTAACAAGTCAGGAAATGACGGATGTTTGAAAGGATGTGGAGAAAGGGGAACCCTCTTTCACCGTTGGTGGGAATGCAAGCTGTTACAGTCACTTTGGAAAACAGTATGGAGGTTCCTCAAAAAGTTGAAAATAGAGCTATCATATGACCCAGCAATTGCACTACTGGGTTTTTAGCCCAAAGATACAAATGTAGTGATCTGAAGGGGCACCTGCACCCCAGTGTTTATAGCAGCAATGTCCACAATAACCAAATTGGGGAAAGAGCCATGATGGCCACTGACAGATGAATGATTAAAGAAGATGTAGTATATATACAATGGAATATTACTCGGGCATCAAAAAACAAAATCTTGCCACTTGCAATGACATGAATGGAACTGGAGGGTGTTATGCTAAGCAAAATAAGTCAAGCAGAGAAAGACAATTATCAAGTGATTTCACTCCTGTGTGGAATTTAAGAAACAAAATAGAGGATCATAGAGGAAGGGAGGGAAAAATAAGACTAAATCAGAGAGGGAGACAAACCATAAGAGTCTCTTAATCATAGGAAACAAACTGAGGGTTGCTGGAGGGGATGGGATCGGGGATAGGGTGATGGGCATTACATGATGTAATGAGCACTGGCTATTATATAAGACTGATGAATCACTGACCTCTACCTCTGAAACTAATAATACACTATATGTTAATTAGTTGAATTTAAATTGAAAATAAAATAAAATATCATAAAAATAAAGAGACCTAAATAAGTGAACAGGTATTTCATGTTCAAGGCTCAGAAGACATAATCTCTTTAAGATAGCAGTTATCTAAAAATTGATACAAACATTCAATGTAACCTCAGTCCAACTCTTATCAAGCTCTTTTGTAGAAAGACAAGCTGATTCTAAAATTTGCATGTAAATTCAAAAGACCTATTGTGGAGAGCAAGATGAAATCACTCTTGTCAAACAGGGGCCCTTGTGTAGCAATGATATAAACAGTGAAGGATAGCAGTGATGAGACATTGCAAAGACAAGCATCAGCTGACATCCCAGAACTGATAACAAGAAAAAGCGGAGGAGGTCTACAGGGACCCAAGACTAATGACATTCTTTTAAAAAGAAGGACATTTGCAGCCAACTGTCAGACTTTTCAAACATAACTCTTCCATCTGACCACTTAAAAATGCAGCTGCTCCCAAAAACTTTGTCCAATTGATCTCCAAATAGAGCTAAGATCCTTCACTGCTTGAATGTAGTTAGCAGTAAGTGCCTAGAGCTGACCCAACTGGACCGAGGCCTTATCTCACTTGCGCACCCACAGACTGACTCAGTCTGGTTTGGTTTGGTTTGGTTTGTTAACTTCCCATGCCCTCTGTTATCTTGTGTGTGTGAAATGTCTTCTGTTCTACTTTCTGTGCCATGTAAAAAGCCAAGTTAATCACATGGCGAACTGTCACTAAGTTTGGAATCCTGAGCCTGCTATATAATTATGTTAGCCTTGCTTCATGACTGAATAAAACTGACACTGTGGAAAGACACAACTCGTGTGTGTGCTTTCATAGCGTGCTCATGACACCTGTAACAGCCAAGACAATTTTTAAAAAGAACAAAGTTGGAGTAATTGCACTTTCTGATTTTAAAATTATATAGCTATAAGGCTATAATCAGAAAGCTGCAATAATAAGGACAGTTAAAAGGAGCTCAAAAATATACCCACTTGTATATAGTCAATTGTTTTTCAACAAAAGGTGCCAAGGCAATTCAGGAAGAGAAGGGTAGTCATTTTTTTTTAAAGATTTTATTTATTTATTTGACAGAGAGAGAGATCACAAGTAGGCAGAGAGGCAGGCAGAGAGAGAGGGGGAAGCAGGCTGAGTAGAGAGCCGGATATGGGGCTCCATCCCAGGACTCTGAGATCATGACCTGAGCCAAAGGCGGAGGCTTTAACTCACTGAGCCACCCAGGCGCAAGGGGCGTCTTTTTAACAAGCTGTCCTAGAACAATTGGGTATTCTTATGCAAAGAGTAAACCTTGACCCTTTACTTCATATAATACATAGTAATTAACTCAAAATGGGTCATAAATCTAAATGGAAGAGAGAAACTATAAAATTCTAAAGGAAAATATAAGAAAAAATCTGTAAGATCTTCAATTTGGCAATGAGTTTTATATATGACGCCGAAAGCATGATCCATAACAGAAGACGTTAATAAATTAAATTTTATCAAAATTAAAACTTTTGCTTTCTGATGATTCATGCAATAACATGGACGAATCTTAAATGCCTTTTTCTAAGTGAAAAAAGCTAAACCCCAAAGGCTACATATTGTATGATCCCATTTATATGACATTCTAGAAAAGTTAAAATTACAGAGGCAGAAAACATCATTTCCTACCGAGGGTTTGAGGAAGTAGGAAGGCTGGACTACCAATGGGCTGCACAAGGGAATTTTTGAGGTGATGAAACTGGTCTGAATGGTACTGCGGTGATGGATATATCACTTCGTGCTTTTGCTAAAACCTATGGAAGTGTACGTCACAAAAAGTGAACTTCACTGTATGCAAATTTAAAAAAAAAATCAACCAGATTGAAAAGATCCCAGGAATGAAGAGTGTGTCAAATAAATCAAACCATATCACAGATGCATGACATAACCCTCCTAAAGAGAATGGGGAAGAAAGAAACCATCACAGACCAGAGAAGACTAAGGAGAAATAAAATGCAATATAGCATCCTAGATTGGCTCCTAGAACAGCAAAAGACATTAATAGAAAACTGGTGAAATCCAAAAGAGTTTGAAACTTAATTAAGTTAATAACCTATTAATGTGATGTGTCAGTGTTCGTTTCTTTTGGCAAATATTCCATAGTAATATAAGCTGATAGCTTTAGGGGAAACACAAGCCCAGTTAGGCATATATGGGTACTCTGATTTTTCTGTAAATCTAAAATTATTGCTAGATAAAAGTTTAAATAAATAAGGGTCTAAAATGTGTAGTTTATACATACTGATTTTATACAGCCTGAATTTATATATCTTGGTATAAATGATTGAATAAATAAATAAATGAGGAAGAATGGATGAATTGTACTTGCAGAAGTCCAAATAACAAATATGGAAGCAATGAGGGAAATAAAAATCACCATTACAACGCGAGAGCAGTAATTGCTGCAGGCAAAGCCCATTGATGAATACCAAAATTAGTGACCAAAATTTTAAGGAAAAAGAGTATAGTCACACAGTTTTAAAGTAACTCCCTAAATATGAATTGCCATGGTGATTTTAACATGTGTTTACAAATTCTTTGATGCTCTCTTCTCCAGATGGTGTATATTAATTTCTACCCCTTGTGTAAGACTTAGTGACTTGGTTCTAATGAATAGAGTATAGACATGGAAAAATAATAACTTTACAGTGAAGAATTGTTGCAGACACTCCCTTACCAAATGGTCAAAATTAACATCACAAGTAATAGGTCAGGTTGATATCATGTACTAATAAAGTGATAAAAAGGGGACTTCACCTGTGTGATCTTCCTCCCCCCAAATTTGTAACCTGAGAATATTCATGAGAAAGCCTCCAAAAACCCAAATGGAAGGACCATCTATAAAATACCTAAGTAATATCTTTCAACAGTGTCAAGGTCAGGAAAAATAAGGAAAATCTAAGAAACTATTGCAGATTGGAGGACACTGAAAACTAAATAGGTTGGATTTAGGAATGGGAGAAAGACATTAGTTAAAAAAATATGAATAAAATCTGTAATTTAGGTAATAGTGTTAACAAATGTTAATTTCTACTTTCAATGAATTAAGTACATGGTTATGTAATTTTTTTTTTAAGATTTTACTTATTTATTTGACAGAGAGAGAGAGAGCACAAATAGGCAGAGAGAAAGGGGGAAGCAGGCTCCCCGCTGAGCAGAGAGCCCTATGTGGGACTCAATCCCAGGACCCTGGGATCATGACTTGAGTGGGAGGCGGATGCTTAACAGACTGAGCCACTCAGGCGCCTCCATGGTTATGTAATATTAACATTAAGGGAAGCTGGATGAAGGACATGTGGGAACTCTCTGTACTATCTAGGCAACTGCAGAATAATAAATCTAAAATTGTAAAAGATAACCTGTTTCATGGGAGAAGATTTTGCCAATGATATCTCTGATAAAGGGATAGTATTCAGAATATAAAAATAACTTAAGCAAGCCAATACCCCAAAAACAAGTAATCCGATTAAACTGGGAAGAAGGCATGAGCAGACATTTCTCCAAAGAAGACATCCAGATGGCCAACAGACACATAAAAAGACTCTCAGTATCACTCATCATCAGGGAAATGCAAATCAAAACCACAAGGAGGTATCACCCACACCTGTCAGAATGGCTAAAATCAACAACACAGGAAACAACAGATGTTGGTGAAGATGTGGAGAGATAGGAACCCTTGTGCACTGTTGGTGAGAATGCAAACTGGTGCAGCCCCTCTGGAACTCGTATGGAGGTTGCTCAAAAAATTAAAAATAGAGCTACCGTATGATCCTGTGATTCTACTACTGGATATTTATCCAAAGAATACAAAAGCACTAATTCAAAAAGATATATGCACCACTATGTTGATTGCAGCATTATTTACAATAGTCAAATTATGGAAGCAGCCAAGTGTCCAATAATAGATGAATGGATAAGCTGTGCTATATATACAGATATAAATACTCATTATATATATATAGTTAATACATATGCATATATGTATTTGTAATATACATATGCATATTACATATGTATAATATGTAATATGTATATTATTATAATATGTAATATGTATAATATGTAATATGCACATGTATTATGCATAGACATATTTTATATATATAGGACTATATATGTATGTATACATATGTATATGTATGTATATGTATATGTAATATACATATGTATTGTGCATATACATATTTTATATATATAGGACCTATATAGGACATATATATGTATATAGAACTGTTACCCGGCCATAACAAGGAATGAACTCTTACCATTTGCAACAACATGGATGGATCTAGAGGCTATAATGCTAAGGGAAATAAGTCAGTCAGAGACAGACAAATACCATATGACCTAAGTTGTATGTGGAACTTAAGAAACCAAATAAATGAACAAAGATAAAGAAGGGACAAACCAAAAAACAGACTCCTAACTATAGAGAACGTACTGATGGTTACCAGAGGGGAGGTAGGTGGGGTGGTTGGATGGGTGAGATAGGTGAAAAGGATTAGGAGTACACCGATCATTATGAGCACTGAGTAATGTATAAAATAGATCCCTATGATCCAGTAATCACACTACTGGGTATTTACCCAAAGACTACAAAAACACTAATTCAAAGCGATGCATGCACTCCTATGTTTACAGCAGCATTATTTACAACAGCCAAATTATGGAGGCAGCCTAAGTGTCCATTGGTAGATGAATAGACAAAGAAGATTATCTATAATGGAATACTATTCAGCCATAAAAAGAATGAAATATTGCCATTTGCAATGACATGGGTGAAGCTAGAAAGTATAATCCTAAGTTAAATAAGTCAATCAGTTAGAGAAAGACACATACCATATAATTTCACTCATACGTGGAATTTAAGAAACAAAGCAAATGAGCAAAGAAAAAAAGAGACAAACCAAGGAATAGACTCCTTTTTTTTTTTTAAAGATTTTATTTGGCAGAGAGAGTGAGAGAGCACAAGCAGGGAGAGCAGCAGGCAGAGGGAGACACAGGCTCCCCACTGAGCAAGGAGCCCAACTTGATCCCAGGACTCTGAGATCATGACCTGAGCTGAAGACAGATACTTAACCAACTGAGTCACCCAATCATCCCAAGTAACAGACTCTTAACTATAGGAAACAAATGGATAGTTATCAGAGAGGTGGGTGATGGGGGGGATGGGTGAAATAGATGATGGGGGTTATTGAGACTGAGGACCTTCAGATTATGTGATGAGCATTAAAGAGTGCCCCTGTGGTGATGAGCACTGGGTAATGTATGGAAATGTTGCATCACTAAATTGTACACCTGAAACTACTATAACACTGTGTGTTAACTGTACTGGAATTAAAAGTTTAAAATCTAAAATTACTTTGAAACCAAAAGTTTAATAAAAGTAGTTTTAAAGTTATTGCTTCCAAATATTATTATATATTCCACTAAAACATTAAAATTAGCCTAATAAAATGGCTAAGGATGAGAGCTTTGCATTTTTTAAAAAGATTTTATTTATTTATTTGACAGAGGGAGAGAAAGCACAAGCAGGTGGGGTAGCAGGCAGAGGGAGAGGGAGAAGCAGGCTTCCCTCTGAACAAGGAGCCCGATGCGGGGCTCCATCCCAGGACCCTGGGATCATGACCTGAGCCAAAGGCAGTCAGTCGCTTAACCAACTGAGCCACCCAGGCGCCCCTACATTTTTTTATTGGAATATAATTGACACACAATATTACATTAGTTTCAGGTGTACAATATAGAGATTCAACAACTATACATTATCTTGTGCTTACCACAAAAGTAGTTACCATCTGTCACTATACAACACTGTTATAGGACCCTTAACTATATTCCCTAAGTTGTACCTTTCATCCCTATGATGTATTCATTCCATAACTGAAAACTTGTACTTCCCAATTTCCTTTACCCATCCTTCCCACGGGTTCCTTCCCTCTGGCAACCACTTGGTTATTCTCAGTATTGGTAGGTGTGTGTCTGCGTTTGTTTTGTTTTTTCTTTCTTTTGTTTTTTAGTTTCCACATATAAGTGAAATTATAGGGTATTTGTCTTTCTCTGTCTGATTTATTTTAATTAGCATAATACCCTCTGGGTCCACACATGTTGTTGCAAATGGCAAGATCACATTCTTTTTTATGGCTGAGTAATATTCCACTGTGTGTTTATATCTCTATCTCTATATCACATTTTCTTTCTCCATTCATCTATTGATGGACACTTGGGTTGCTTCTATAATTTGGCTATTGTAAATAATACTGCGGTAAATATAGGGATGCATATACTTTTTTCAAATTAGTGTTTTCAGGGTGCCTGGGTGGCTCAATGCGTTAAAGCCTCTGCCTTTAGCTCGGGTCATGATCTCAGGGTCCTGGGATCGAGCCCCGCATCGGGTTCTCTGCTCAGCAGGGAGCCTGCTTCCCCCTCTCTCTCTTCCTTCCTCTCTGCCTACTTGTGATCTCTCTCTCTCTCTGTCAAATAAATGAATAAAAATCTTTAAAAAAAACCAAACAAATTAGTGTTTTCATTTTCTTTGGGTATGTAAACCATATTGGAATTACTGAATCATATATTTTTGATATATATATTTTAAACATTTTGTTTATTTATTTGTCAGAGATAAGCAGGGGGAACAGCAGGCAGAGGAAGAAGCAGTCTCCCCACTGAACAAGGGGCCCAGTGAGGGATTCAATCTCAGGGATCATGAACTGAGCCAAAGGCAGATGGGTAACCAACTCAGCCACCCAGGCATCCCTGGGTCATATGATATTTTGATTTTTATATCTCATTGTGGTTTTGATTTCCATTTCTCTGATGATGAGTCATGTTGAATATCTTTTCATATGTCTGTTGTCCATCTTGT
Source organism: Procyon lotor (assembly GCA_028646535.1). Lineage (NCBI taxonomy): Eukaryota > Metazoa > Chordata > Mammalia > Carnivora > Procyonidae > Procyon > Procyon lotor. Next base: position 47,759,312 of record CM053618.1, read on the forward strand.
CTCTCTCTTCTTTGGAAAAATGTCTATTCAGGTCCTCTGTCCATTTTTTCAATCAAATTATTTGTTTTTCTGGTGGTGAGTTGCACTAAGTTCTTTATATATTTTGGATAGTAACCGTTTATTAGATATATCATTTTCAAATACCTTCTCCTATTTGTAGGCTGCAGAGCTTTAATTTTTAACTGTCTGAATTAAAATCTTGGTTCTCTTTTTCTAGGGATATAACTTGGACAAAGTATTTAACTATTCCAAGTCTCAGTTTTCTTATCTGTAAAATGGAAATCATATTATATAGCTCATAGGTTTTATGAGGATTGGATGATGCACAGGATCTAGTATATAATAACTGCTCAATGAATCTAGCTTGTTATTATTAAAAATTACCATTGCTTTCTTTATACCAGGGTAGTTTAATTTTTATCTAATTGGCTAAATATACATAAATGGCATTTTACGTGCCCAGATTATTAACCTCAGCCTCCAAACTATGAAAGAAGGCATTTTGGAGTTATCATATCCGTTGCCATTAGCAGAGGAGGCCTTAACATGGCTGTTCGTGTTTGGGGGAGGGTTGGCTTTTGTTGGAGGCAGGGGCTGCAAAGAAAGGCTTGTTGGACCACGCCTTGGGGAGTAAAATTTCCTGCTAAGTATTTAGAGCAAGATTGACACAAAAATACATGGTGTGCTGCTCTCAGTCATGCTACTCCCTATGCTTCCCTTTTAGACGCTGCTACCCATTTCTTTCAGAAAAGAAAACCAAATAAGGAGATTCATGATCAGCTTCAGTTGTTCCTCTCCCTGTCACTCGGGAGAAGGAACACATGGCTCTAAGATGTAGTAATAGAAACGAGTAGTGAACCAAAACATGCCACGGCGACAACCCTGAAAATTTTGATCCAACCAAGTTAACATCATGGATGTAGTAAAATCGGACAGTCTGTGAAACCCTGCGTTCTCAGTCTGACATTGATAGTTCTGTGAATGTCTGTGTCTGAGTATTAATATTCACCTGGATAAAACCAATAAAAACAATGTTATTCTCCCTGTGTGAGCCCAAACTCATTTTCCTGTTCTTTCAGTAAATATATTTGCATGCATACAGCTTACACGTGAATAGGTTTTGCCACGGGAAAAGTGACTTCACAGGCAGTAAATTTAAGGTTTTATTACTAGTATTGAAGTTTTAAGATATTTAAGGGTATTTTAAGGATTCATTAGTATTCCTTTAAGTTTTAAAATTGAGATCCTATAGGTGATATAATACTCAGTGTTTTTCCTCCTCATCTTTCTCCAGTGCCTCCTGCTTTTCCTCATCCTTCTTTTCTACTTAGAGTAGTGTCATTTGCTGCCTAGAACTGGCTTATTTCCACAGCTTCATAATTTGATGCTAACATTCAGTGCTTATGTAGCACCAGGCACTGTGCTTACTAAGCACCAGGCACTGTTTGAAGTTTCAACTCTTAATCCTCCAACAACTTCATAAGTAAGTACCATACGTATTTGTACTTACAGGGGAGGAAGCTAGGTGACAGAAGTGAAAACACTTCTTAGTAATTCAATTGGAGTTCAAGCTTTTTGAGGGCAGGGACTCTGTATCATATACCTTCTAGATTACTCCTACAGGCGTAGCACATGGTAAGATGGTTGCGATATGGGACCGAGGCATATGTTTTCCTCTGCTGGCTGAGCAACAAGAATTTTGATAAAGAGATACTTCCAAGTGGGTCAAGACAGTGATAGAGTAGGCTGCTGAGAACGCTGGATTGGAGGTAGTTTCTGAAGGCTACAAGAAGTGAGGAAAAGGAAAATAAAGGAAACCCAAAACAACCGCATCTACTTCTTAACCTTGCTTCATGTAAGCTCTGATGGTGGGGACAGCCACTGGAATATTAGCATTTACAAATCACTCCATAAAGACTTTCTCATAGCCACCGGTGAAGTAGGAAGGACAGGTTCTCAGAGAGGCCAAGGTCAAACCAGGTCTTAAATTTCCAAATTCAGGTTTGTTCCCCTCCTGTCCCATTACTGGGGGCTAACCTACATGAGAATGAGCCCAGGGAAAGGGCTTTTTTTTTTTTAAATCATTTTTACTGAAAAGATCAGAGGAAGCTCATTTTACCTGATGACTCAGAACAAGAAAGGACAGCCCTACCCATCTATCAGGACATTTCTGCTCTGAGAACACACAAATGTGTCATTCCCTCGGTCACTGCGTGGGGTGGGGTATGCTGCCCCGCAGTCTTGTGTCCTTCCCTGCTGAGTCACTCAGCAGACTCTACTTAGGGCCTTTGTCAGTCAGACCCTTGCCAGCCCAGAACACATTGTATGACCAATTTGCCATTTTAAAATTCTGAAACTATCTCAAACTTACATGTAAGTTACAAGACTCAAAAGTGAGAGTAACTTACTCATTTGAGAGTAAGTTGTTGACAAGATATTCTTCTCTACTTGAAAACTTGTATTCCTAACAAACAGGGCATTCTCCTGTATAACCACATGTCACAACTGTGAAAATCAGGAAATTCCATTGACACACTTCTACCATCCTGCCCTAGCCCCCTCCTGAAGTTTTAGCTTTTGTCCCTATGATGTCCTTCATAAGATAAGGATCCAGTTCAGAATCACACTTTGCATTTACTTGTCTCTTCAGTGTGTTTCCATCTTTAGTCATCTTTTCTTGATTTCTGTGACTTGAGCACTTTTGAAGATGACAGATTGGTTATTTTGTAGAGTGTCCTTCAGTTTGATTTTCTGTGTTGTTCCATCATGATCAGACTCAGGTTACTCTTTGGCAGGCAACAGCACCAAAGTGATGCTGTGTTCTTCTCATCGTGTCCTATCAGGTAGCCTACAATTTTGATTTGCCATATTGATGGTGCCAATTTGATCACTTTATTAAGGTGATCTCGCCACACTAAGGTGATATCCTCCACTGTAAAGTTACCGTTTTCCCTTTATAAATCATATGTATTGGGGTGGGGGGGAGATTGCTTTGAAACTAAGCAAATATTTAATTTCAAATCAAATTTTCTATTTATTTTTTCACTTATTTATATTAATCTAGTCTTATGGATTGCCATTTTATTCAATAGATTAAAATGCACTACTATCATTATTTATTTTAGTTGTTCAAATTGTCTGCAGTTTGGCCAGTAGGATCCTCTTCAATCTGGATTCTGTTTCTGCTGATACAACCTCATCATTCTTTGAGCACCTTCTTACTTTATGGCCTAGCAAAATGTCCCAGGCTCATTTTGTGCTTTTCCTACCCCAGATATGAAATCAGATGTTTCTCTAAGGGGTACTGGTCCTTTTTAGCAGACGATAGTTAGACACCATAACCTGGAAGCTGGATGTGCTCATTGTTCTTGGGCTGTCATTGCTCTCAGGCTCTCTCAATGAATGGAGCTAGTGAGGAATGTGTGTGTGTGTGTGTGTGTGTGTGTGTATACACACACAAATTTTCATCTGTATCTCTTTGTGTATATATATTAAAATCCATATTTTCACGCCAATTATTTTAAATTCCAATCCAACATCACATGATTTATCCCAATTTTCTTCCTTCCTATATTTGTAACTCTCTTTTCCAACAATGAGAAAGTAGGCTTCTGTTATCCTGAATATGCTTCTCATCTGATCAACCTCCCTGTTTGTAATTAATCTTCTGTTGCCACTGCCCTAATTTCTAGTGGACCTCAGCCTACCACCACTTGAGCTCAAATGTCCTGTATTGACTGCCTCCTCAGGCTGAAGCCCTCTGGTGTCTCAAGCTTCTAATGTTCTCACCTTGCTCAGGTTACATTTGACACTGGACTGCCCCCTCTTCATCCCACCTAGACACAGATAACTTGGGTAGGATTCCGACCTATGTGGATACCCTCATCAGCCTACTTAGACTCCTAACACCCATGCCAGGCTGCATTCCCATGAAGATACCCCCTCATCTACCACTTGGGCCTCAATGCCCTATACTACACTGTCTTCTGTGTTGACGCCCTCTGTAACTTTCTTGAACTCAGGCACATCATATCTTCCTCCCAGCTCCCTGAAAAGATGGACAGTTTAGACAGTCATCTGGGTGCCCTTTTCAATTTCACTGGGCCACTTCAGGCATCCCTTTATTGTGGAAGTCTTACTAACTCTTCTCAGGCTTTCCCACCCATGCCAAGCCAACCCCCCCTTTTAAAAATTTTTATCTATCTATCTATCTATCTATCTATCTATCTATCTATCTATCTAATCATCTATCTATCATCTATCTATCAGAAAGAGAGAGAGAGCACAAACAGGGGGAGTGACAAGCAGAGCAAGAAGCAGGCTCCTCACTGAGCAAGGACCCTGACACAGGACTCAATCCCAGGACCCTGGGATCATCATCTGAGCTAAAGGCAGATGCTTAACTGATTGAGCCACCTAGGCATCCTGTGAAGCCACCCTTATTCGTGGACTACGTACTCACCCTTCTTGGGCTATGACTCCTGTGTGGATGCCACCCTTACTACTTATGGGCTCCAACACTTTATATCAAGATGTTCCTCTTACACCCCATGTTTTAATAACTATCTGATTCTATCCTACCTAATGTCTTTATACTACATTGCTCAGGAAGGACAGGGAAAGTAAAAGAGGAAAAGAACCATTTTATTTTTGAGATTTTATTTTTACTCTTTCTTCTTTCACATTTCCTAGGACTGCACAAAGAGAGGTTACTAAACATAACATGAAAGTAAATTTATTATTAGGATTTTTAAATAACTGGGAAGGAAAACCGAATTGAGTAAAGCCCAAGATAAATTGACCTTTGAGAAATCCTTAAGGCCTTTCAAGTTTCTAGGATTTTGTAAGAAAGCAAGCCCAATTTATTTAGCCAAACTGCATATGATATGTTGATGCCTGTACTCTGCCTTTCAAAATAGTTTACATTTCCAAAATAAGTTTAGGCTCCATGTTCACCAGAAAAACCTTCTTAATAAATTCTGGCTCCTATAACGCTTCATCCTGACTACTCAAAGCAAGAATTCTGAATCATTTGATTATAACTGACCTTTGATAATAAAATGCCCTATGTTATTTTCCAGTTGTTTTCCATGTACAAAAATAGATTGGTTCGCAAGTTTGGGAAAATTTTTTTGTAACCCCACCGCAGGGTCTCACAGAGGGTTAAGCTCATTAAGCTGGGTTTGATGCAAAATGATACTTCAGAGAGAGAGAGAGAAAAAAAAGCTGTGCCCAGAGTCAAGAAGGGGATTTCCCTTCGTATTACTCTTTCTCTCTCTCCCCTTTACCACCCTGACCTCATCCCTACCTTGAACCTCCACCTTCACCCAGATTCATTTGTGTTGTTATAGTCTGAACCAGAAAGGAGGCCAAAACTGTTTATTTACTGAAGATATTGCATGCTGAGTAATACCTGGAGAAATACATAGATTTCTGACATAGTCACCAGGGAACTAGCAACTTCTACCATAGGTGATGTGCTCATTATTGGTCGATGACACAGGAGAACATTGGAATTTCCCTGAGCTTCTGAGAGGAATGGAAGTGGAGGACAAGCTGAGAGGAGAGAATGTATTTTGTAGGGGTGCAGATTCAAGGCTGTTTTAAGAAAGCCAGGGACGCCATAGTGCCTGGGTGGCTCAGTCGGTTAAGTGTCCAACTTTTGTTTTTGGCTCAGACCCTGATCTCAGGGTCAGGAGATCAAGCCCAAGTCAAGTTCCGTGCTCAGGACAGAGTCTGCTGGAGATTCTTTCCCTCTCTTTCTTCCTCTACTCCTTGCCCTCCTTACCCATTCCCCACTCTCTTTTTCTCTCAAGTAAATAAATGAAATCTTAAAAAAAAAGAAAAAAGAAAACCAGAGATGCCAGCTTTATTTTTTCCTTTGAGTTCTGTATTAATAAAGAAATTCTTATTTTATTGGCTACAAATGTCTCTGAAAGAGAGAGATTTGTCTTTTCCAATATCATTGCCTACTTTAGCCTTATTAATGTCCTTGAATCTTAGTTCAAAATACCTATGAATAGATCTGGGGGTGTAATTCTTTGTATTTTCCATTTCTTGGAAATGGAAAAAAATCAATAAAGGAAATGTATATTCAATCTCCTGGAACAAATGCTGTCTTCACAGAAAGTGTGGCTTTCTTAAGAGAATATTACTATTATTATTACTTTCACATATTATATCCATTCTTACATATTAAATTGTACCTTGTTTTTGGCTGGTAATAATGTTATTAAGATATTTAGGGAACTTTTTTTTGTAACTATAAAAATGACATTTGTATTTTCCAGGCTTTCTAAAAAACCACTTGATTGATGTATGATTGACATACAAAAGCTGTGCATAATTAATGTGTACTTTTGTGACTTTGGAGATAAGTATACATGGATGAAACCATCACCTTAGTCAATGCCATAAACATATCTCTCACTTCTAGAAGTTTCCTCCCACTTTTATATATTATGATTATTATTTGTGATAGGGACACTTAACATAAGACCCTCTTAACAAATTGTTAAGTATACAATATAGCATTGTTAACTATAGGCACTGTGCTGTACAGTAGATCTCTAGGATTTATTTATTTATTTTGCATAACTGAAAGTTTGTACCCTTTGACCAGTATCTTCCCATTTTCCTTTTTCCTCAACTACCATTCTACTGCTTCTGTGAGTTTGATTATTTTAGATTCCTCATAAATGTGAGCTCATGTAATATTTGTCCTTCTGTGTTTAGCTTATTTTATTTATCCTGATGCCTTCCAGGTTCATCTATGTTGTCCCAAATGGCAGGATTTCCTTTTTTTTTTTTTTTAAGATTTATTTTTTTATTTATTTGAGAGAGAAGGAGAGAGTCTGAGCATGAGTGGAGGGAGATGAAGGGACAGATGAAGAGGGACAAGAAGACCCTCTGCTGAGCAGGGAGCCTGACCCAGGGCCAATTCCAAGTTCTAGGATCATGACCTGAGTGGAAGGCAGATGCTTAACTGACTGAGCCACACAAGTGCCCCAGGATTTCCTTCTTTTTTAAGCCTGAATAATATTCCATTATATATATGCCACATCATCTTTATCCATTCATTCACTGATGAGCATTTAGGTTGTTTCATGTCTTGGCTGTTGTAAGTAATGATGCAGTGAACATGGGAATGCAGATATCTCTTTAAGATTCTGATTGCATTTCCTTTGCATATTTACCCAGAAGTGGCATGGCTTGGTCACAAGTTAGTTCTGTTTTTAATTTATTGAGGAACTTTCATACTGGTTTCCATAGCATCTACATCATTTTACATTCCACCATCTACAACAATACTTGTTATCTTTTGTTTTTTAGTAATAGCCATTTTAACAAATGCGAGCTGTCATTATGCTTTTGATTTGTGTTTCTCTGGTACTTAATGATGTTGAATACCTTTTCATATCTCTGTTGGTCATTGGTGTGCTGTCTTTGGAGAAATGTTTATTCAAATCTTTTGACCATTTTTAATCAGATTATTATTATTATTGCTATTGAGTTGTAGGAGTTTTTTAAAAATACATTTTGGGGGGGCGCCTGGGTGGCTCAGTGGGTTAAGGCCTCTGCCTTCGGCTCAGGTCATGATCTCAGGGTCCTGGGATCGAGCCCCACATCAGGGTCTCTGCTCAGCAGGGAGCCTGCTTCCCCCTCTCTCTCTGCCTGCCTCTCTGCCTACTTGTGATCTCTCTCAATCAATAGTCAAATAAAAAAATAAAAAATAAAAAAAGTCAAATAAATCAATAAAATCTTTTTAAAAAAATAAAAAAATAAAAATACATCTTGGATATTAACCCTTGATCAGATATATGGTTTGTAAATATCTTCTCCCTTCTTTCCGTCTATTAATTGTTTCTTCTGCTGTGCAGAAGCTTTTTAGTTTCATGTAGTCTCCCTTGTCAATCTTGATTTTTGTCACATGGACCAGGTTTTCTGGTTTGTTTATTTGTTTTCTGTGAAGTTGCAGTGCCTAGAGGAAATCAGATGTAGTATAGAATATGGAACTTAGGCATAATTTTGCTTCAGGGGATTCACACTTTAAACTTGCTTTTAAATAAGGTATATTTCCCCGCTAAATATATGTGATTTAACAAATGTGTATTGCTTACCAATTATTTGCAAGTTGAGGGATAGGAATAGAAAAGAGTGAGAGAGAGGGGTGAGACAAATTCTCTATCTCTAGAGACATCATACCTCAATGGGGAGGAATTGTATATTAAAAAAAGCAAAATATAATTAGCATTAATTAAAGGAAGGAGAAATTAATTCTTCTTGAGGTGAGAAGAATTTCTCAAATAAGACTGATTTTTGGTTTTCCTTTAGTAAGCCAGGGTCTGAAATGAGACTATAAGAATTCAAGAAAGAATGCACAGTAGAGAAGGGCTGTAGCAAATGATCCATGGTGGTGAATATGGTAGAAAATAATTCTGGAAAGGAAGCTTGGGATTAGGTATGAACTCTTAGGTTCTAGATTAAGGAGTTTAGACTTTATTCTCCTGGTAGCATGGAGGATACTTGTCAGGAAGAGTGGCATGAGCTGATAAGCAGTGTGGGGACTGAGTCGTGGAGTAAATGGGGTTTGTATCATAAAGTAAATCATGCATTTATTTATTCCACAAGTATTTGTTGAGTACCCAATAGGTACGGCTGATATGGAATCTAATAAGACATTTTTTTCTGTGCTTGAAGTTTCTGGCCTAGTGGAGGAGGTGGTGCATGTAATTGGTGGTGCCATGAGAGTGACAGCACAGGATAGATTTAAATTAAATTGACGGTAAGAGGTGAGCATAAAGGAAAGCTATATGGGTAGGTGACACTGAGTTTTCAAGGAGAGGGTCACATTGGCTAGACTTCTATCAGTTGTGTGTGATACGTGTGATGATGGTAGTGGGGTATGTGTGGCAATTGGGTAGTTCAAGTAAGAGACGGTTGTATAAATGAGTAGATAGGAGAAGTAGATTCAGAGGGAACAAGCAGCAAATTATATCACATGTTGGAACTGAGCCATCTTTGGTGGTTATGGTAGGAAATGAGCCTAGAGAAGTAGGCAGAAACTAAATCGTGAAAGGCCTTGGTTGATCAATGAATTGTTTTATGCTAAAAGCAGTGGGCATCTATAAAATTTAACTAAGATAATAGCATAACAATATTTGGGCTTTAGAAAGATCACATAGCCATTCATAAACAGAGGCTAGTCAAACTACAGGCAAGAAGGCTAGTTGGGAATTTTGTGGTTGCCCAGGAAAGGAGTAATTCAGAGTAAGGACTCTGAATTAAGGCAATAATGGGGTAAAATGGGTGGATTGAAGAGATTTAAGGAAGTAAAAGCGATGGAATCAAAAGGGAGACTGGGTTTTAAGACTGAGCAAGGGGGAGAATTCTGAAGGGGAGCTCAGTGTTTGACCTTGAACAGATAGAAACCTAAGGTATCGTGCATTAGGGTAGCAAGTGGAGAATAAAGAGAAAAGAGAATTTGGGGAAAAATGCTAAATTTAGGATTTGACATGCTGAGTTTGGAGGTGCTTATCGGCCATAGTTGTACAGCCTGAAGAATGCTGACCTTTAAGAGTGGAAAAGAAGGATCTATGAAGGAGAAAAAATAAGAAAATCAATAGCACGATGTTCCAGAAATGAAAGTGAAGAAGGACAGACATCCACAAGTGTGTCAATGAGCAACAGTATCAGATTTCATGAGGACCAATGAGAAAAGAGCAGTAGAGAACATGGAGCTTGTTGGAGACTTTAGAGACTTTAGAAAAAAGCATGGTGGAGGCAAGAGCTAACTTTCTGTGAGTTGAGAGGTGATGAGATGTGCAAATGAAAAGAAGAGGAGGTGGCATTTTTTTTTTTCTTAAGAAGCATGGATTCCTGGAACAAATTGTTATCGATTTGGCGTTATAGGGCGATGCTTAAATATGTATGTGTAGATTTAGCTTACACTTGTGGTGCTCACAACAGCTTCCCTAACCCAAAGTTTGCTCTCTTCCCTAATAGCAGGAGGAGGCCTGATGGTAGGAATGGACTGAGCTTGGGGAGGGCACTGAATGTAAAGAAATGCTTTGCTGAAGGTAAAAGAATAAGTGGGCAACTGGACATTGTTTAAACAGTTGGTTCACACCAAGGAGCAACAATCCTAAAAAGTGGGGCAGAGAGAGGGGTCCAAAAACAGGAACGGACCAAAAAGATTTCTTTTTGACATTTTGAGATTTTGAGATTAAATGCTATTTCATGTCTGAGTAACTCAAAACCAGTACACAGTGACTTGAGAACCTCAGTATCATTCTTATGTAGGAATTCTAGGAAAAGCCCCAGAGGTTGTCTGTCTGAGACTTCCCACAGACATGCAAAAAGTAATAAATACGTTTGGTCTTTTACACATTCATTAAAATATAAGTTTCTGGATGCCAGGAAACCTGAGAGGGCTGGCTTTGATTTTTCAAAAATAATCATGACATTTTTGATCATTGAAGATACAAGCTTATTGGAAAAATTACCAAAATGTGCAGAAAGTGAAAGTTTCCCATAATCAACCACCCCCATAACCACAGTAACCAGTATATGTATACCATTAATTGTGTTTTTACAAAAATGAGATAATGCTAGTAAGAGTGTCTTTATGTCAGTACATGGAGACGGTTTTCATCTTTTATCTTCTTCCTTAACAAACCAACAAAAACAAGACTTGTGCTTCATAGGGTGCAAATTAGTAAAATTATTTTAACAGATTTTTGTCAATGGATAAGTGGGTTATTTGAAGTCTTTTGCCATTTCAGACAGACCGTAATAAGCATTCTCGTGTGCCTATGTTCGTGGACATTTCTATTGGTTATATGTGTATGAGTCAAATCCCATCCATTTCTAAAAATACGCATATAAAAATTATGTATATTTTGCCAAACTACTCTGAGAGAGTTCCTAGAGGAGCTAACAGTAGCAGTAGCAGAAATTCTTACTTTGGGTTACATCAACTTTGGCTACATCAACTGGGAAGAAAAATTAGCATCTTCATCTTCTTTAACTTCTAGCCAGAAGTTAGCATTCCTTTCAATTATTAGTGATGACCACCACAGTGTTAGCAGTCACTATGATTTTGTTGCTAATAGAAATCACAGATATTTTCATTGTTGCTGCCAATATCTTGAACTATTGTTTATACTTTTCACTACTTTAAGATTTTGGGAGCTGAAACCAAGAGTCAGACCCTTAACTGACTGAACCACCCAGGTGCCCCTCTATATCACAGTTTTTAAAAATTTTGATAAATATATTTCAATATTTTTGCTTCCTTTATAATAGTATGTAGTTTATTTTATGTTTTTGACAGCATTATTGTGAGAAACGGTCTATAGGTTTCACCAGACTCAGAATCTTTGACAAAAAATGGTTCAAATTCCCATGACTTAGAAGCACAGTAAAAAAAAAAATGAGATTGATAATAGTTATAATAGAAAACATTTATGGTGCTATGACATGATAGAAAATTTTTAAGCAATTGCGTAAATAAACTCAGTTAATCTTCACACCCAGTTTGGGAAGTAATCTGGCCATTTTCATTTTCCAGTCAAAAGAGTGAAGCACAGAGAGGCTAATTTGCCCAAGGTTACGCTCTTAAGCCAGTCCCATGGCCCGACCATGACCTCAGCAGTGCACTTCAGAGTCTGTGTGCTTATCCACTTGGGTAAGCTGGGTGTCAGAGCAATGGATCCAAATACGTGATAATTTAAAGTCAGTTACTTTGCCTGATCACCCTGACTTCACAGCCTGACCGGAGAAATACAATTCCATATATCCACCTCTGTCTACACTCTATGGAAATACAGAGGTAGGATACATAAAGGAGCTAACCAAAGGCTCATAGATTTTCATTTCTGAATATAGTTGATATCTTCTTACCTGCAGTGATCCCATTTATCCATAAATTCATTCCACAACTGGGGTGCCTGGGTGGCTCAGTCGTTGGGCGTCTGCCTTCGGCTCAGGTCATGATCCCGGAGTCCTGGGATCGAGCCCCGCATCGGGCTCCTTGCTCCGCAGGAAGCCTGCTTCTCCCACTACCATTCCCTCTGCTTGTATTCCCTCTCTCGCTCTGTTTCTCTCTGTCAAATAAATAAAATCTTAAAAAAAAAAAATTCATTCCACAACTATTTTGAGCCCCTAGTGTAATGGGTACTTTCTCAGAGACTGGGGTTGTATCAGAAAGATGAGGGTCCTGCCTTTCTGGACTTTACACTTTGGTGAGGAAAGCGAAAAACAAAACATACCACAGAAACAAACAGGATCGTTTCATAGGAAGACAGTTGCTGTGAAGACATTAAAACAGGGAGACACCAGGCAGGGGTTGCAGATGTGACTTAGGGCAGATGGTTGAGCTCTACTGCAGGTTGGCACTGGGCCAAGACAGCTGTGATTTGGAGGAGCCAAGCTATGTAGAGAGTCAAGGGACAGAGAGCACATTATGGGAAAGTGTCTGGCTATATGGAGTAAATTGTTGAGATAGGACAGAGTCATGAAGCAGAAGGGATGGGTGGTGAGAATGGGTCACCTTCAATCCACTTGGAGTTTATTTTTGTGTATGGTGTAAGCAAATGATCCAGTTTCATTATTTTGCATGTTTCTGTCCAGTTTTCCCAACACCATTTATTGAAGAGACTTTTTCCCCTTGAATATTCTTGCCTCCTTTGTCATATATTAATTGGTCATATAAGTGTGGTTTTATTTTTGGCCTTCCTATTCTATTGATCTATGTGTCCATTTTTGTGACAGATGGTAGCTACACTTGTGCCGAGAGCAACATAATGTTTAAACTTGTCCAATCACTATGTTGTACACCTGAAACTAATGTAACACTGTGTGTAAACTATACTCAAAAAAATTAAAAAATGAAGCAGATACTGGTATTAGAGCTAGACCAAGGAGCTATAATTTTAGCATAAAGAATTCCTTGTGCTGAGCAGGGCACCTGGGTGGCTCAGTCAGTTAAGCATCTGCCTTCAGCTCAGGTCGTGATCCCAGAGTCCTGGGATCAAGTCCCATGTCAAGCTCCCTACTCAGTGAGGAGCCTACCTCTCCCTCTCCCTCCACTGCTCCCTCCTGCTTATTCTCTCTCTCTGTCATATAAATAAAGTCTTTAAAAAATATGAATTCCCTGTTCCCCCTGTACCACGTTGTTAAAATTGAAAATATGCAACGCAAAAGATAGTTGAGTAAGAGATCTTTTTTGTAGATTTTAGATAGATTTAGATTTGAGATTGAGATTTAGATTTGTAGATTTTACTACTAAAATCTACTACTTTTTTTTACTACTAGTAGTAAAACTTTAAAAAAAATGAATTCCCTGTTCCCCCTGTACCACGTTGTTAAAATTGAAAATATGCAATACAAAAGATAGTTGAGTAAGAGATCTTTTTTTGTAGATTTCAGATAGATTTAGATTTGAGATTGAGATTTAGATTTGTAGATTTTACTACTAAAAACTACTACTTTTTTACTACTAGTAGTAAAATTTACTATTAAAAGACTAAAATCTTTTATGGTAAAAAAAAAAAGGGGGGAGAGTAAAGAAGAGAGGAGAAAAGAGGAGAGAAGAGGAGAGATAGAAGAGAGGACAGGAAGGAAGAGAAGGGAATAGGAGAAGAGGAGAAAAGAACAAAGAATGGGCCACCTTCTGGGTGGCCTTATCCTTTCCAGGGATAAGCAGAAGAATTTGCTTTGAACCTTCCTCCCTCATTGTCAACTCAGCAGGAATTCCTCACCACCAGGACCAGCACTTATGAATTCCTGGCCTTCAGAGTGCTCTTAGTGAGAGTCAAGCCACACCTCTCTCCCTTAGTTCCCTGCCTCAACCACTGCCTTCCCACCACAATGTATATGCCTGTAAAGGTTTTCAGGTTGCTCTGCACACACCCCCAACCCACTAGCCACGCCCCCCAACCCGCCCCCAGGGACTGAGGTGGAAAATACCGGGAAGGAAATTGATTCTGCCAGTTCCAGAACACTGACAAGGCACAGTCAGCCTAAATAGGCAGACTCATCTCCAGAAAAGTGAGTCTGTCCACAGTTTCGAGTTTCAGTTCTGTTCTATCCTCTCACCACTGACCAATTTTAAGCCAATAGAGCGTGGATCGGCTTTAGTGAGTGCATCTACTGTAAATCTAAGAAAAATCAAAGTAAAAAGTACAGGAGGGGGTGGTGGTGGGGGAAAGATTCCAGTGCAGCACCGAGGAGCTAAATAAAACCAGGGGCATGGGCTTGAACTCCCAGAAGCATGAGCTCACTTTCAACTTTGGGGAATGTCTACAGGTGCCGAGGGAAGAGTTGCAAAGCAGCTTCTCCTGGGAACACATTTTCCTGAATGGGTTCAATTCCTGGAACTGTCCGGAATGAATGGAGACACAGACTGTCTGTGGTTCTTAAAAGCCTCAAGGCAGTTTTCAAAAGGGAAGGGAATTTTACCCTGAGTCTTTATTTTTTTTTAAATCTTATTTTATTTTTTTCAGTGTTCCAAGGTTCATTGTTCATGCACCACACCCAGTGCTCCATGCAATATTTGCCCCCTCAATACCCACCACCAGGATCACCCAACCCCCTAAAACCCCCCCAAAACCCTCAGTTTGTTGCTTAGAGTTCACAGTCTTTCTTGGTTCATCTCCCCCTCTGATTTCCCCCAATTCACCCTTCCCTTCCTTCTCCTATTGTCCTCCATGTTTTTCCTTATGCTCCACACATAAGTGAAGCCATATGATAACTGACTCTCTGCTTGACTTATTTCACTCAGCATAATCTCTTCCAGTCCCGTCCATGTTGATTCAAAAGTTGAGTATTCATCCTTTCTGATGGAGACATAGTATTCTATTGTATATATGAATCGTATCTTCTTTATCCATTTGTCTTTTAAAGGGCACCTTGGCTCTTTCCATGGTTTGGCAGTTGTGACCATTGCTGCTATGAACATTGGGGTACATGTGGCCCTTCTTTGTACTACATCTGCATCTTTGGGGTAAATACCCAGTAGCGCGATGGCAGGATCATAGGGTAGCTCTATTTTTAATTTCTTAAGGAATCCCCACACTGTTTTCCAAAGTGGCTGCACCAGTTTGCAATCCCACCAACAGTAGAAGAGGGTTCCCCTTTCTCTACATCCTGTCCAACATTTGTTGTTTACTGTCTTATTGACTTTGGCCATTCTAACTGGTGTAAGGTGGTCTCAATGTGGTTTTGATTTGAATCTCCCTGATGGCGAATAATAATGAACATTTTTTCATGTGTTTGTTAGTCATTTGTATGTCTTCTTTACCCCGAGTCTTAAACTAATGTGAACAGGGCTAACAGAACATTTTCTTCTTTCTAACACCGACTGAGTCAATTTTGCTTTATGAAATTTGTGTACAGCCCAAGCCGATTTTACAACCGACAGTGTGACCTTTTGGAGAATAACATTCCCATCTATTTCCTCCAGCTCCAGAATCACACAGGACACTTAAGGTGTGGGAAAGACTGAATGAAATACCCCTTCCCCCTGCTTGCCCCTCAGACTGCTGCTTGACTGCTGCCTGAAATCCTTTGCAGGGTGAGGTTGGAGTGGTGGACAGGTTTATTTATAATTAGAAGTGAAGCTTAATATAAAAAAATCACTAGAGGAAGAACACAAGTGGCGTGATGTCAGTGAACATATATATAATATATATATATATATATATATATATATATATATATATATATATATTTAAAATGAGGAGGTAGGCTTGGAGGGAGGATATGGAAGAGAGGACAGAATATCTCAAATAGTTAAATAAGCCCTACTAAGCAGGAGGAGAAAGGACCACTGGATGGGTACAAAGAATTCCGGAGAAGCACCCAGAATACACAATCTACCCATTTCAGGATTTTACCTGCTTTTAAAGTCCTTTCTAGCTAGACAGAAATATCCTACTTACTTCCCTTCCCATTCATATTTGTGTGGTCAAATCCCCCCTCAATGATGTAAGAGGGGATTGATCTACTTAGAAAAATCTTAAAATATGTATATGATTAAGTGATACTGAACTTGATGCTCACACCTAAGAATACCTGATAAATGCTTGTTTATTGATGAAGACCAAGGACAAGATTTGAATACAGATGTTTGAGACCATTAGAAACTATTTCAGGGTTTTGAATTAAATACTTGTTAGCAGCCATACTGTGCCCATCTTACTGGTAGTGCACCTATGCCCAAGTGATATTTTGATCATATTTTGCACTGCATTAATTTCCTTAGGTAATAAACATATACGTGTTACATCATTGATAAAAAATATTCAAACTTTCTGAGCTTTAAATGAAATTAATGAGCATATAGCTAAGTATAGTCCAGATGCTAGAGATTCTTTAGATAATTGATCAGGGGCGTTTCTTTTTCTTTTTTTTAAATTTTATTTATTTATTTGAGAGAGAGAGTAAGCATGAGGGGGGAAGGTCAGAGGGAGAAGCAGACCCCCTGCTGAGCGGGAAGCCCAATGTGGGTCTGGATCCTAGGACTCCAGAATCATGACCTGAGCTGAAGGCAGTCGCTCAACCAGCTGAGCCACCCAGGTGCCCAGATCAGGTGCATTTGCTTCAGAGTATCTGTTCTCAGCATGGTGCCCCGTCTGGTGGCCTGATTAGATTCCCCAGTGTCTCATCTTCTCCCTTATTGGCTGTGCCAGTCCAGAACTCCTTGGTCCTGTCTTCTCGGTTCTCTAAAGTTAAGAAGGCAGCCTCTCATTCTCTTCTGTCTTGTATTTGAGTTGGCAAAAAGTATTCACCATCCTAATTTCCTTTCCATTTTCCTACTATATTTCAGGAAATAGAAATGTAGCAAGATGAGTGGCATTGAAAACCTTCCGATTGAGCTAGAAATAGCTGCTTTCCTAAGGAAAGCCATTGATATGAATTTGCCAGTCTACCCTAAGATCTAGAGCAAAAATTTTTACCTGGTATGAAAACCTATTTGATGGTGCAAGTGGATCTCTTATCCAGTACACAACCCCTCTTCTACAAGCTGGTACTGGAGGAAGATTGTGGCCCCTGGTCTTATTGGATTGCCCTCCTGATGTAGAAAAACTGTTCCAAAGGCAAATTGGTTGAGGGACAATGGGGTCCCCCAATTTTTTGCCCTGCTGTGCTTGGAGAAGAGATTCTACTCAGTGAGTGGGGGCTGTATGGGGGAAGAGAGCCTTAGCCTTCTTGGACTCACGTGCCTGGAACAGAGCTTTTGCCACATGGGTTTGAAGGGATGAGAAATAGAGCAGTCTACTCCTCTCAGGATAAAACCATAGCCCTAGACTGGGAGCTGTGGGAAGAGGGAGTTTCCATTTTCCTGCTTGCATAGACTCAGGCTGGAACTTCTATAACACAAAATTGAGGGAGGGGGACAGTAATAGAGTGGGTCCGGGTTCAAATGCTATAGTCTCTTGCTGTTCTTACCAAGATGTAATGGGTTGTTCGTTTTGTTTTGTTTTGAATGCGTGTTTCTCCATTTGCTGGATGCTCTTAGGATAATTTCCAGAGATTTTCTTTTATTTTTAAGATTTATTTATTTATTTATTTATTTATTTATTTATTTGACAGAGAGAGATCACAAGTAGGCAGAGAGGCAGACAGAGAGAGGGGGAAAAGCAGGCTCCCTGCTGAGCAGAGAGCCCCATGCAGGGCTCAATCCCAGGACCCTGAGATCATGACCTGAGCCAAAAGCAGAGGCTTTAACCCACTGAGCCACCCAGGTGCCCCAATTTCCAGAGATTTTAAATGATTACTATTATTGATTTTATATTTTTAACAATTTTCCCTAGTTAGCTGCTTTTTTGTTGGGGAGAGTCTGTTGTGTTCCTCACTCCATCATTCTGGAAGTTGGCCCTTGTCTTTTACTTTTTTAATTGAATAAATGTGTTTTAACCCTTTGTAATTGATAATAATATCCATGGGTAAGTGACTTCTCTGTGCCTCTTTTGAATCGCAATTTTGTTTACTCGTACAGGTAATCGATGTTATTTAGGGAAAAAAAACCAAACTGATCAAATATGTACCAGTTTAAAAGTATGGAGTAGCAATAAAGATATATTAAATTTCTTAGAACTGTGAATTTCTATAAACTTAGTTATTTGAATTAATGTTTTCCTCTGTAGCCCTGGGCAGATCACATAATCTATTGTGCCTCATTCATTCAGGTCGGGATGATAATCTTAAACTGCTCAGAATGTATTTATGAAGACAAACTAATTGGGTGGGTTAATGTAAGTTTGTGGGAAAATGGTAGAATCCAATCAGATGGACATAGGTTCAAAACCTGGGCTCTATCACTAACAAGTTACTAATCCTTTTTAGACCTCGGTTTGCTTATTTGTAAAACAAAAGTAATACAAGCTATCTCAATCAATTATTGGTATGAAATGAAATAATTTATACAAGTGCTAGTACATTTTTTTCCACAGAGTAAAATATAGGTTGTAAATTCTTCCTATTTTGTTATTATTAGTATTATTAATACTAATATTAATAATAATAAAAATTAAGTAGTTATTCAAACAAATACCACAATTCTATTAATTAGGATGTTTTAGTTGCAAGTAACAGAAAAATCAGCTCAGAAGTTTCTTTCTTACGAAAAGTCTAGAAGGAGGGGAGTTTCAGGGTTGGTTAAGCTAGTGGCTCAAAGGTGTCATCGGGGAGCTAGATTTATTCACTTCCAGTTCTGCCATTCTCAGAGTTTTTCTTATGGTCTTAGGTTGATTCTTTTTAAGATGCAAGATGGAAGCTACAGTTCTAGGCATCAAATGCAGGTTTCAGTGTTGATAGGCTGAAAAGAGACTGTTTCTGTCTTTGGCTACTTTTTATTTATTTATTTAATTCTAATTAAAAAACTAGTTTCAGAAGTGGAATTTAGTGATTCATAAGTTGCATGTAACACCCAGTGCTCATTACATAAGTACCCTCCTTAATGCCCATCACCCAGTTATCCCCTCTAGCAACCCTCAGTTTGTTCCCTAGAGTTCAGCCTCTCAGGGTTTGCCTCCCTCTCAAATTTCATCTTACTTTATTTTTCCTTCCCTTCCCCTATGATCCTCTGCCTTGTTTCTTAAATTCCACATGAATTAAATCATATGGTATTTGTCTTTCTCTGACTGACTTATACTTAGCATAATACCCTCTAGTTCCATCCATGTCATTGCAAAGGCAAGATTTCATTCTTTTTGATGGCTGAGTAATATTCTATTATATATGTATATTTATATATATTTATGTAAATATAATATATTTACACCCCACATCTTCTGTATCCATTCTTCTGTCAATAGACATCTGGGCTCTTTCCATATTTTGGCTATTGTGGACATTGATACTAAAAACATTGGGATGCGTGTGCCCTTTTGAATCACAATGCTTGTATCCTTTGGATAAATACCCACTAATGCAACATTAATGCAATTGCTGGGTTGTAGGGTAACTCTCTTTGGTTCCCTCCACCTTTTCTAAAAGATTTTATTCGTTCATTTGAGACAGAGAGATACAGAGAGAGAGAGAGAGAGAGGGCAAGCATGAGCAGGGGGAGAGGCAGAGGGAGAGGGAGAAGCAGACTTCCCACTGAGTTGGGAGCCCGACATGGGGTTCAATCCCAGGACCCCAAGATCATGATCTGAGCCAAGAGCAGACACTCAACCATCTGAGCCACCCAGGCACCCTCTTTTGTTCCTTTTTAAGAACAAAATCAGTGCTCCCAAAAAGTCCCTAAAAGATTTCCCTTCAGTTCTCATAAGCCAGAATTGTGTCACATGCTCATTCCTAATTTATCATTGACAAAGGGATTGAGAGTATCACTACTAGGCTTATGGAGATTAGTAAAAATTCACCTCCCTCCCTCAGGGCTGGAGAGAGGCACAATATCTTTGAAAGCAGATGGGATTCTAATGTCTAAACACAATTGTGTGCCTCTGAGCAAAGGAGAAGGGAAGAAGGGATTTGGGTAGACAACCTATAGTATCTACTACATTTGTACTAAGGATTAAGGTTTTTAGAGATGAATGGCGTACTTTATCTTCAAGGAAGTTATAGTTTATTAATAATATGACTATACTTGTCCATGGTAACCAGTACATTGCCCTGTCAATGTCTTTAAAGCCATGGGTTTATAAGAAAATGAGACATTAGTTAAACTTGTTGACTCGCATACAAACTCATCTCATTCCCTTCATTCTGACCAAGACATTCTGTTTAGCTGGCAAAGCAGATTTAATCAATCAAATTGCCTAAAAACAATAAAGGGAAATTTGAAAAGTACCTCTTGATGATGGGAATGTATCACCAATACCTGGAAAAGTTGTTTATCTTATCTGTAAAGAAACTAATTCATGTTGATTTGAAGAATCATCGATTGATATTCTAGTCTATTTTGAAGATGACACTCAGGGTTCTATCTAGTGGCCCAGATCGTCTGAGTTTCTACCCACAGAGGAACACATTTTGTAAGGTAGGTATTTGAAAGTTTTGCAGAAAAGAATAATGGAGATTTAGTTCTATTTTGAATGAACACCAAGTAAAGTCTATTCTTGGCTAGAGTTGAGGGTAGAAAATATAATTGAAAGTGGTTTTAATTTCAGGATCTCATACCTATTGTGGGATGAAGAGAGAAGTACCAATGTCTGTATTAATTAAGTATATATTATGTGTCCATATTTCTAAATTATACATATAAGCCTTTAATATATGTTGTATGTTTTGGTAGGAAATGATGAACCCACAAAGGAAAAACTCCCAAGACCTTAACAGAAACATATTGTTATAATACAGAACAACAAATGATAAGTCACTTTCTGCTGTAGGACTTCTGAAGAAGGAAAACAAACAAGCAAACAAAACAAACAAACAAACAAAAAAACAAGGGAAGCAGCAAAGAAAGATAACAACAGGTATATAAACATAATAATGACACATAGCACACACATATAAACACACAATCATCAAATATTTATTGGGTCCTTACTACATGAGACTCTATCCTAAAAAGATATAAAGAGAAAACAGACAAATTCCCGTGCTCAAAAAACTGACAAGATTACAAGAGAGAGAATACGCATACTCAAAATACTACAAACAAAACAAATCAAAACAGCTAATAATTTTTAATAATAATAGCAAATGCATGCATAATGGTTATTATGTGCCAGAAACTGCTCTACACATTTTACCTATGTTAACTCATTTCAACTTATAAACCCCACAGATGTAGTTTAAAGTGATTATCCCCATATCACAGAGGAGGAAACTAAAGCACGGATATAGTCTGTGTTGCGAGAAAGTGGAGGAGTTGGGAGGCTAGCCCAGGCAATCTGGCCGCAGAGTCTATGCTGTACATGGTGATTCATAATTATGTATAAAGTGACTTCACAAACAAGATACAGAATTTGTCCTTATTAGGAAAATAAAAAGAAAATACAATGGCTTCAGAGAAATAAAATCTTGTTTCTAGCTAGAGGGATAAAATACGCCTTTCTGAAAGAGAAACCATTTGGAAGATATGGAGGATTTAGGTGGGGACAGTCTCTGGCTGGATTTAGGCAGGATTTAGGCAGAAAGCAATATTGTTGGATAGCATGAGGTTTTAGGAAAATGAAGATTTTTTTCCAGTTTGGTTGGAATATAATTGGGATAGGAGACTAATAGAAGATAAGCAGTGGAAAGAATCCTAAACTCTTAGAGCTGGCGTATGCCTTAGCCATCATTAAGTCTAACGCCTTGATTTACTGAGAAAGAAAAATGGAACTTCAGACTAGAGCATGATCTCAGTGGGACAGGGACTGGCAGATTAAGACCAGAGCTCTGTTCTGACTCTTGGGCCAGGAGTCTTCATATTCCATCAGATTGTATCATCAGATCATGGAGAGACTATATCTAAGTAACAGCAAACTACTAAGAATTTTGAGCAGAAAAGGAAAACCAGAAATTGCACCCCGACTCCTTAAACTGCCAGTTGTATGATTCGGGAAGATTTCATTTAACCTCTTTAAATTCAGTATTGTCATCTGTAAAATGGGGATGATTAAATGTATATGTCCAGGAATGCTGTGAAAAGTGGCTGAGGTACCTCACACATAGTAGATGCTAAGTAAATAGTGAAATCAAATTTTCTTCTCCCTCCCTCCCCCTTTATTTTCTTTTTTGGTAAACTTTCTTTCAATCTTCTTCCCCCTCTTTCTTTTTTTCTTCCTTTATCAAGTAGAAAGGGGGGAGAAACAGACATTGACCTACCTTGCACCCACACACAGTGTGCTCCTGCCCAAGATCTGTATCTCTTGGCCTGAGGTTGCCTTGGGAATGGTGTTCTGCCCAAGTTCATGACCAGTCACAAGTTCCAGAATGCCCATAACACCCCAGGGAAGCCTTCAAGCAATGGCTGAGGGGATTTGGTGCATAAATTCCTCAGCTTCTTCCTTGACACACTGGTGAGATTCCCCTGAGGTGTACGTTTCATGATGTTTCCCAGAGTTTCGCCACAGAATTGATCTCTAGTCCCTTCCAGAAAAAGCAGATATCTTCATTGGCTGCCTTCCCTTTCCTGTCTCACTTGCTCCACCCCGCTTTCAACCTTTCAGATAAACCACTGGCACGTGAATATTTGTCTGATGGTATGGGATCTTAAATGATGCAACCAGGTCCTAGATTGAGGGTGAAGGGGAATAAAAGGATAATTTGAGGAACTATTTCAAGGGAAGCAAAAGGATGTTTTACAGGGTTGGGACTAACCTAGACCGTTAGTGTTGACTATTGACTGTCAATATTGACTGTTGAGCTGTCCAGCTAGCTCTCTTACCTTTATCATCTTGCCTTCTCATGTGTCTTGACATTCCAGGCCTGAACAACGTAATCCCAGAAGTGTCATTATTGTATCTACTGGGAAAATCCTGAATGGCCCGGCTTCTGGGCTGACCTTTCCTTTCCAAAGCTGATAACTTCTCTCGTTTCTTGACAGTTGAATGAGGAGGAGGAAGCCACCAGAGCTAACAAGCACCATGATTCTGGGAACAAGGGTATTCCCAAAACACAGACACCAATAACTGTCATTTTCAGAATTACTGTGGGTAGTGCTGGTGATGAAGGCAGCTCAGAGTCGTTGCCTACTTATCTAGAGGACAGTGAGTTTTCTGGAACTATGGAGCTGGGCCTAGGCCAAGAAGAGACTTTTCTCTGAGTGTATGAGTTTCCCCTACAAAAGCAGAGAACTCTTAGAGTTTAGCCTTACCCTTGCACCCGGGAGAATGCTGCCTCCAATGGGGCAGGGCTCATCTGGGCCAAGTGTCTCCACTTTCAGGCATCTGTCTAAGTAGACCTTCTTTATCCCACGAGGTAGAATCTCAGAGGGGCTGCGGTGGACAGGAGGAAAGGATATCTTTAGCAGATTCCCATGCAAATATCTTTTAAAAATCTAGGGCAGGGGTGCCTGGGTGGCTCAGTGAGTGATTGAGCTTCTGCTTTTAGCTGGGGTCATGATCCCAGCGTCTTGGGATTGAGCCCCGCAGTGGGCTCCCTGCTCAGCGGGAAGCCTGCTTCCCCCTCTCCCACTCCCCTTGCTTGTGTTCCCTAGAGCAGCAGGAGGATGCAGCCAACTGATGTTCGGAAAGACCTGACATCCTAGGGAAACAGACATTCAAGTTCCAGGGATGATTAACATTAGATTTTCTGCTGAGATTATCGCTAGTATTGTCTTTGTGACCAGATGACCATGAAGCCCTTTTTATGCAATAAACACCTAGACAGTAAGATTAATGTGAGAAAAGTTTTCTAACACTTTGAGGTTTGGAATGTAATTAGAGTGTTTGAAATTTAAAATGAAAGTATAAATATGGGGAAGTCGAAGGTAGATGGTTTTCTAAAAAATCAACTCATTGGAAACAATTGTTAAAATTAGAATATTGGTAAAAAAATAGATATTTCCAATCTCTGTAGCATTTTACCCATGATGGTTCCCACTTCATTATAAAAATCATTTGTTTACAAAAGAGGATCACACTGTGCATGTATTGAGAATTTAAGGTTAATAGTACAACCAACTCTGTGAAAACTAAATTAATTTTAAAAATCTAGAAAGTATTTCCAGTTTCTTTATTTCTTAGTCTATTTTTAAAACCACATTCTAAACCATGATAGTCTTTTCAAAAATATTTGATAAAAACAAGAAGAAAACCCAGACATTCACTTGTTCTTTTTGAAAGTTTTACTTTTCTTTGTAAAGAATGATTTGTCACAATTCCTTATGTTAAAAAATTTAGAAAAACATAAATATCATAGAGAATGGACAAAATAGCTTTTAAAGTGTGTTTTTAAAAGCTTAAAGTTACTCTAGATGGTTTAAAAATTGATGGCATATGAGCAAGTAGGTAGGCATTTTAAGGACTTACCAATCCATTTTGAGAAATTTACTTAGAGAAATATTATTTTATAATTTCTAGAAATATTAACCAGTGGCTTTAAAATAATTTTACAAGATTTGAGAAATAAATAAAAATGCTAAAATAGAAATAAACACTGGTAAACAAGTGCAACAAAAATGATGCCTGAACCAAATACTTCCCAAAGAAAAGACTTAAAATGAATTGTATCATAAAGAATTGTAAAATGGTCTCATGATACATATAAACTATATATATATATATAATCATACATCGATTAGTGATATGTATATTTTAACATAATACAGAAATTAGTAACATAATATTAACTATATATTATATACAGTTTAAAACCAGTGATGAGAAAAATTTTTATTTTTAGCTAATTTGTGATTTTAGCCAAATTGTTTTCGAACAATTCATGCAGATGGAGAAATTTTAGTCATAAAATCTATACAGGGCAATTACTCAATTTACCAGAAGTTGATACAAGGTCAAGTGACTGTCAGGTACATGATTTCCAAAATGACAGTGAAATCTAGAAATAAAGACCCTGAGGGTGATGACTGACTGGTGGATTGGAGTCTTCACTCTCTTTCCTGGGGAACTGTGCCTTTGGATGTCCCTGTGTTTTAAGGTAGCATCTACAGTATCATAGTATGTGATTTCTTGGCTGCTGGTCAGAGAAGGCCTGAGATATGGGTGTTGATGTGGTAAGAAGATTTTGCTCAAGGGGAAGCTCTTCAATGTGACAATGCCAAGAGCAACCCTCTTACAGGCTTTAGGACAAGAGCTTTTAATCCTATAATCTGTGCATTGCTCCCTGGAGGAGAGTAGTAAGGTAAGTCAAAATAAAGCACTCTCGTGAACAGATGAGGGTCTGTGCAAACTACAGAACAGAACTGGGTGTGCCCTAAAGACTCTCATGTGATTTGGATCCCAGATTCCCTTGGTGGAGACAGAAGTGAAAGATACTCACTTTGAAGAGAGAGACAAAGACAGAGACAGAGTTCTGAGGCGTTTTCATAGATCATTATGATATTACTTTCCCCAGGCTCGATAACACCCAAACTAGGAAAGGACACCTGGTCAAATTCTTTGCAAATCTGAGTCATAAAAAACTTGTGACTA
This sequence comes from Procyon lotor, assembly GCA_028646535.1. Taxonomy (NCBI): domain Eukaryota; kingdom Metazoa; phylum Chordata; class Mammalia; order Carnivora; family Procyonidae; genus Procyon; species Procyon lotor. The sequence goes on from CM053618.1 coordinate 47,784,850, forward strand.
GTACTGTACATTTCATATTACTAAATTAGAGCCCATGGGAGGTTTTATATGACTGATTCTTGGCCAGAAGATCAGAGAATGTCCTTTCATCTGTCACTGTTAGCTGAAAAGGCAGTAGATTTTTTTATAAGCAAAGGTAACGGGCTGAGCATGTGTATTTCCTGAAGGGTGCCTTTGACATTTGAAAGTGAAACTCAGCATTAGAAGTCTAGATATATCCACTGAAAAACAATCTGTGAGCTCTGAAACTGCAAAAACAACTTTGTGGGTCATTCAGTGAAGCTATTTCTTGGTCTGGTGTCCTTTAATAATGCTATGATGTTGACAAAATTGGATTATTTGGGTGTTTTCTTCCAATTTTTTATTCGTTTGAATGCTAATGATTAAATAAAATTTTGGTAATAGGAATGTAATCAGGGGCACCTGGGTGGCTCAGTGGGTTAAAGCCTCTGCCTTCAGCTCAGGTCATGATCTCAGGGTCCTGGGGTCGAACCCCACATCGGGCTCTCTGCTCAGCAGGGAGCCTGCTTCCCCCTCTCTCTCTGCCTGCCTCTCTGCCTACTTGTGATCTCTCTCTTTCTGTCAAATAAATAATAAATAAAATCTATAAGAAAATTATATAAAAAAGAATGTAATCATAAACTTTTAAATTTACCATTTTTTTCTACTTAAAATACTAAGGAGGGTAATGAACATATTTTATTTGCTTGTATTTGCATAACAATAGATAAAAGCAGAAAACAACTCTACACTGAACTGAATTATATACAAATATATACAAATATTTCTTATCCTCCCTGGAAGTGGACAAAATATATTATCAGTTCACCATGTGTCCTTCCACACCTTTCTTGAATATATTAACTTGCAAAAATGACAAACCATTCTTCACATCCCTGTGTGCTTTCCTTTTTGTAATGTGACTTTGTAGCTCCTTCCAGGAACAAGGAAGGTGTGTTTCTCCATACTTTGGATGTGGGCTTGTTTGGCTAGGGTGAGTTCCTTTAGTCACTGGGACGTGATAAACGTAACATTGGGATAGCAAATATGATGAAAGTCCCTTGCCTTTGGGGCTTGTCCTAAATACGAATTTTATCACGTCCACTGTTATTCCTAGAACCCACTGAAATTAGGAAACAAAGTAGTACATAAAAAAAGGAATTCTGAAGTCTTTGGCTTAAGGAGATAGATTTTTTTCATCATGTTTTGTATGACCTTTGGATTTTTATGCAATACAATCTTAATCTTCTATCTACGCATGTGTAACTGTATGCTTTATTTTTAAAAGGACAAGCAGGGGTGCCTGGGTGGCTCAGTCGTTGGGCATCTGCCTTTGGCCCAGGTCATGATCCCAGGTCATGATCCCAGGTCCTGGGATCGAGCCCCGCATTGGGCTCTCTGCTCAGCGGGAAGCCTGCTTCTCCCGCTACCATTCCCTCTGCTTGTGTTCCCTCTCTCGCTGTGTTTCTCTCCGTCAAATAAATAAAATCTTTAAAAATAAATAAATAAAAGGACAAGCAAATGAGAATACATGACCTTTTCTTTGAAAAACCTTTGAATAAAGTTGAAAAGACAGAGGCATTATAGCTGCATTCTCTTACTTTTCCATACCCTACTCTCCGCTCCAACCACTGCTTGCCTCCCTGAAAATTCCTGATGTTCCCATATTTGCTTGCTCTTCCTGTCCTCTAAGGATTGTGAGGGAGAATGATGTGCTAAATTAGTTGACACCAACATGACAGGAATTTATCAGGTTATCCTTTTGATATGAGTATTTGCCGTTTTGAAGAAACATAGCGCTTATTCCAAAAGCATGACTTGATAATGGAATTTTAGGCTGGAAATATCTGAGAAGGTCCACACACATCCTCTTCCACGTCCTCCAGCCTGTTTCTAACATCTAATCAGATTAAATACTAATGTTCCTGACCCCAGGATTCAATTGTATGTAACTGCAGATAGGATATTTTTCCATTTTATCAAGAGAGATGATAAAAGACTAGAAAGAATTGGAGTAGTGTGTTTATGATTAGAATTAGGATACTGATCAGTAATGTAGTCAGAAAAATCTTTCTCATAAGTGGCAGGGGAGGGAAAAAGCCAACATGGGACTTAGCTAATACTATATACAAACATCTTAGTATGTCAAAGCATTAGAGTCAATCATGTCATTTTTCAAGATGTATGAAAAATTACAATAGCATCAACCCATCAGCAACAATCCTCACAAGCCAGTTATTTGATTGCAAAGCACCCATGGCATGGCCAGCTATCATACATATATAAAGAATTACGAAGCTGTAGTGTTATAGACAGACACGATAGAGATAGGTAGGTATGTGGTTGGGTAGGAAGGTAGATAGAGACATGTACAGAGATGTAAATTTGTTTTATCAGAAATATTTGTATATAGGGGCACCTGGGTGGCTCAGTCGTTAAGCGTCTGCCTGCGGCTCAGGTCATGATCCCAGGGTCCTGGGATTGAGCCCTACATCGGGCTCCCTGCTCTGCAGGGGGCCTGCTTCTCCAGCTACCATTCCCTCTGCTTGTGTTCCCTCTCTCGCTGTGTTTCTTGCTGTCAAATAAATAAAATCTTTAAAAAAATATTTGTATATAATTCAGTTCGGTGAACAGTTGTTTCCTCCTTTTATCTATTGTCTTCCTGTTACGCCTGGCTCATAGTGTTCTTTCATATGTCCACCTTGCTGTCATTCTTGGTGAATTCACTGTATCTGTGGGAAGACCATATAACACTCTGGCCTCCCAAGATCTTGATCTCTTCCACTCCAATGATCTTTATCTCTATTCCACATAAGCCACATACTCCAATGATCACACAGTGGACCTTGACCATCACTCACCCTCCCTACTCTCTCTTAAAATCTTAAATTCAGATATTTTAATTTCAGGTCATAGACTCTGGTCCTCCAATTCTATACCTTGATTACTTTTCCTATACCCTCTACTCATACCTCATCAGGACCACCAGTCTCCTGATTCCTCCTAACCCCCATGAAGTCAGCCACTTCCTGTCCTTTTCCTTTTCTATGCAGCTTAAACTACATAATTCATCACTTTTATTAATATTCTTTGATATTAATTTGATCAATACCTTTGCCTCTTGGCCTTCCACTCTACTAGCTTGTTAAGACCCAAACTACTTATAATATATGTCAATCTAACTGCTTTCTCTCTCTCTTTATGTCCGGGCTACTGAGCGAAATCAGTGTCATGGTAAAAACATTGTCTTTGGTCTTAACTGGCACTCATTGCTGCCAAACAGCCAAATATTTCATCAGTCTGTCCCCCATTTCTAATAGTAACTATTTAAGAGTTTATTCAATGTCCTCAAACTCTTACCTGTCCTACCCCTTACATTGTCCCACAGTCTCAACACATTACCTCTCTTACCTTCTATGATGCCAAAAAAGGAAAAATCTATAAGTAGGAACTCTCCGTCTTCATGCAACCTCATGTGCAAGCTTACCAGCATCTACATGTATATTTGCCTTCACCCTTTTGTCTCCAGGGAGATACCTGCTCCTCTTTGTGTAGGCAGCATCTCCACCTTTGATCCCCATCATATTACATTCCTGACTCTTCGGGGAACTTAGACCATCAATTTTCTTTTTCTGTTTATCTTCAACTTTTCCTTCTCTCCATGTTGTTTGCTGCTAGTGTTTTTTCTTTATGATTAGTGCTTTTAGCCACCTCATTAATAATTCTTTATCCTAAACCCATGAATATATATGGAATTGATTTTTTTTTTCTATACAGTGTGAGGTAGGGTCAAGTTCCCATTTTTCATATGGATATTTAACTGCCCCAACAGTGTTTATTGAAAACAATGTATTTTCCCACACTTGGTATAAATCAAGTGTCCATCTATACATCTCTTCCCCCATAATTCTTTACTGCCTTGTTAGCTTTCTATATGTGCTGCTGAAGTGAGCACAGTCTTGTTAGCTTTCTGATACCATCAAGGAGATTTACTTTTTGAGGGAGGAGGGTTTTCTGGTGTTTTTTTTTTTTTTTTCAGTTTTCTGGTTTTCTTCAGTGTTCTAGGATTTTATACAGTTTTTTTCAAATTTGCTACTTTAAAAAAGGTAGTTCCCAGTCCTTGCTGAAATCTCCATGTTGTCTATTATTTCCCTGAAAATAACAAGTAGAATTATTCTAAAGTTGTCCCTGATAACCATAGTATTTGGAGCTCTTGTAGGTCTATTTCTGTATCTGTTGTTTCTGCTGGTTCTCACCTATGTTATCTAGTCTCCCCATGTGTATGATTCTTGTTATCAACTAGATTTTGTATTTGAAAAATTCCAGTATTTGAAACAGTATTTGAGGACTAGGATAATGTCATCATTCTCCAGAGAAATTTGCTTGTTTCAGACCCTGCAGAACTTGCAACCTGGATCCACTGAAATCTAATAACAGGCATTGATCTGATTTGAATCTGGGCTACATGCTCTGTAAGGACATGTCTACCTCTACGTTACCCATACTGCCAGAGTAGTCCTTCAAGCACTAGTCCCTTGTGAGCCCTGAACTGTTAGCTTTGAAAACATGTGTACTTTCCAAAGAAATAATGTTCCTCTACAACACAACCTTCAAATGAAAGAGAGGAAAAAAAAAGAAGGAAAAGAAAGAGTACATCTTAATGTAGAAATACCAAATATAAAATACATAAAAGCAATAGTGCTCTATTAAAACTAGATAGCAGAACGTGGAGTATGGAAGTATAATTCCTTAGTCTTGTCTTGGCTTTTATGGTGGTTTGTTCCTAAATTACTTCCAATGATTTTACCTCTTCTAGAACATCTTTCAAAAACCACAGGATTTTATTTTATTTTTTAAAAGATTTTATTTATTTATTTATTTATTTATTTATTTATTTATTTGTTTGTTTATTTGAGAGAGAGAGAGAGAGAGAGAGCACATGAGCTGGGAGGGACAGAGAGGGGGAGAAGCAGGCTCCCCACTGAGCAGGGACCCCGATGCAGGGCCCCATCCCAGGACCCCAAGATAATGACGTCAGCTGAAGGCAGACACTTAACTGACTGAGTCACCCAGGTGCTCCCCAAATCATGGAATTTTAGAAATAAACACTTACATCTGTCTATTTTTATAAAGCTAGGTTGGCTCAAGAAAAGGCCTAAGCAATGTACACAAGCCCCTTATATCTAATTAACTTTATTTACATCTATAGTCATAGGCTGCCTCCTTAAACTTAGGCTTTTATGAATAAACTTTGAGTCAAGGGCAATAGAACAAGAAGGTGCTGGGGTTCAGTTTGATATGGATCAATAAAGATCTTAATCTTTATTAAGATTAATAAAATCTTAAAAAAAAAAAGGACAAGAGTATGCAGTTGGCTCAGTACAAACTGGTAGTAGGCAAATGACCTCAAATATCCTGTCCATAGATAGAATATTTCAATTACTTGTCCATTCATTTATGAAATACTTTTGGAGTACTTATAATGCTCTAGACTTTGAAGATGCTATAATTTTAAGAAGTAGACAATGTATTTTTTATCTTCTAGTCCTCTGCTTAAATTATGTGGGAAGGCTGTTTTTTGTATTATGTTTTAATATTATGTTCAGGCAGCAAGCTCTCAGTAAGTCTGTTTTTCTCCTTTCAATTACACCTATACTTTAATGTTCCCCTTTCCCACCTTTTATTTGGATTCTTTATTCCCTCTTTATTCAGTGACACCACTTCCTTTGAAATCTCCTTAGGTAGAAGCACTGATTCTCTTGTAGTCCTTGAGTCCGGGATGCTGGGTCTGCTTTATTGCTCACCTACAAATTCTTCCTGATCAAGAGCCTCTATTCCATGGAAAGTCATGCCATCTAACTCTACTCCTATTCTTTCTCACCAGATTCATGCAGCAGCAGTTTCATACTGAGTGGTTTAAGTAACTTATTAGTAATTGCAATTGAATTTTCCCCCTTTGTCACTCTCTTTGTAGTCATTTGTCCAACCAAAGGTTACTCTCTACAACCGATTCAGAAATTAAAAACTGGCCCACAGTTGGTCTTCAACATCCCATTCTATTCTTTATCCTGGTGGTTTATCTAACACCCTTATAGTTACTTTATCTTTCAGTTATCTTACAATTATCCCTTCCTCTCTACTCAGCAACACACTTTATATGGATAGGCCTTGGATTGGGTCAGCACCTGGAAGAATGTGACCTTTGAGGTCTTGAACTCTGAACTTTCCCTTTGACCACAGCCTCTTATCTTTCTATATTTCCCTCGTGCTCAGTAAAGCTCATCACTGAAGTAAATTTGGATTTCAGCTCCCTTGAACTGACTTGTTACATTAATTTCCGTGTCCCTTACTGCCTTCTCTTTCCTCCCAAGTGCATCATTTCCACAGCCCATAAGTTTTCCCATCTCCCCATTATGCTGCTAAGTGAAAACATCCAGTTTGTGACTAAATTTTGTGATTATTCTGGTTCTGATTTAGGTTTTCTCTAACCTCCTGGAGAAGAAGTGCATGATTCATTTCATTACAGATGTATCATCTCTAATCTCAGTCTACCTTGCTCAATGGTTCCTTTTTTCTCCTCCCAGCAGCTTCTTTTCCTGCTCCCCACAGAAAATGCACTAAACTTCTTCACTCTGCTCAGAACCTTAGCTAATGATCCAGGTTCCTTTTCGTTGAGAAAAGAAACATCATCAAGTAAAAATATTCGTATATCATACCTATTTTTTTTAACCCACTTTTTCCTCTTGTTGAACTGGAGGAAATACTTTCGAATTGCTCAATTAATTTTTCCACCCATATTGTTGGTCCCATTTCCTCTCCCATCCTCAGGGATTTTGTCTCATCAACCAGCTTCTCTGCATCTCCTCTTCTTTCTCTTTCTCTCCCTCTCTCTGAATAAGTTTCAAACACTCAACCCACAGATATGTTTGTTATCTCCCCTTTCTAAAAAACCTTACACCACCCAACTTTCGCCTTCACTTTACCACCATTGATTTTCTTTCTTACCCAATTTATTATATAAGACTTATTTGCCATCTCTACATTTTTACATTCCATACATTATTACTCATTAAAATTTGACTTCTGCTCCTTCTGATCTGACCTTCTCAAAGGTCATTAGTGAAAAAAATCCTATTTCCCAAATCCAGTGGTTTCTCTGCTGTCCTCATTATTTGAATCTTGATGTGGTATTTGACATTACTGGCCACTTCTTCTTTCTGGAAAGTCTGTCCTCCTTCAATTTCAAGATAGATTGTTTCTTCTTATTCTCTTCCTGTCTACTATTCTTTTGATCTCTTCTTCTGTCTCTTAATTGTTCTTTATCAGAATTTCAGGTTCTGTTCTTTTCTTGCCCTTTACTCTTGCTCAGAGTGTTTCTAATAGTTCTCTTTTCAGCTCTAACTAGTGTGCCCTAAAACATGTCTTAACCTTACCTTGGACTTCTCTTGAACTAGAGATTCACCTTTGTAACTGCTTTCTAGGAATCTCTTCCATTGTCTTCCATCTGCACATATACTTCAGGTCTAACATAGAATTTATTATCTCTTTTTCTCTGTGTCACACCACCCCGAAAAAAACTAAAATGTCCTGTTCTTCTTTTTGCATTGTCTTTCCCTGTTACTAATCCCCTTATTTCCTCCATTATCTGAGTTGGAAACTCTGGAATCATCAGATTCCTCCTCTTCCTTCACCCCATGAAATCTATTGGTCATATCCTCTCAGTTTTACCTCTAAAGCATCTTTCTAATTGATGTGGCTCTCTACTTCCCCTCCTGGTCATTCTCATCAAGGCATCCCTGGATCTTTCACAGATTTGTAGGTGATCTCCGAGTCCTGCTTCTTTTCACCTTAGATCTCTCTATTCCTATTCCCAACTTACGGTCTCCCATAACATGACCTAAATGATGCTCAGCTACTATGTGTTGGAAGGAATTTTTAAATAAACAAGAAGGCTATTTGTCAGCCTTCTCTTCCATCAGAATTTTCTTACTTATTTAAAAAAAGGAAAGAAATGCAAGAGAACCATGCACACCACAAACTAGATAATCAAAAGCTAACATTTTTGAGTTGTTTCTGTTGAAAAGCTTTTAGAATCTTTGCTCTTCTCTTCCTGGTTTGGAGACTTAGAGTTGTATCCTTGATCATGAAAGCCCTAGAAAGTAAAGTGCAAAATGAATAGAAGAGATGAAACTTAGTTAATTTTGCTACTTATTACAAGTTCTGATTGAAATACATTGTTGAGAGGAGAGTGTGATAAATAAAGCAAAGGACTTGGGATTTTAAGTAGATGCTGATTATACACACGCGCACACACACACACACACACGTGTGTGTATATATATATATATATATAGTCTGCACAAATAAAGCAAAGCATTAAAGTTATAGTGGTGGTGAATTTTTCTAATGGTTTATTTCTAATGTCAAAACAAACAAACCCAAATCTTCAAAACAAAACTCTGAATGTTTAACAATGTATGAATTAATTATGGAATCAGAATAAAATTCAATGCTTTTGACTTTAAATTTTCTGTCGAATCATGTAACAGTCAGGATTCTGTACTATTGCTTTACCTTAGATTACAATAAAATTGGGGTAAAGAATATAGTGCAAAGAGGGTTTTCTTTTCAATGAGAATTAACTTCTGGGCCTGGAACTATGTCAACTTGGTTTTATTCGTGTGTGTGTGTGTGTGTGTGTGTGTGTGTGTGTGTGTGTGTGTTTTATAAGGAATGGATATCTCAAATTAGTGAAAGTGATTTAAAATGACTTAAAATGCAAATAAGTATTTTCACAATGCTTTGAAATTTTGAACTGGTTTTGTAGGATTATGATGTGAATAACTGATGTCTTCTCTAAAATATATATTTGACATTCTTCAGCCTAGGAAAAAAATAATTTCTGGACAAACCATAATCTGCTACCAATATGCTGAGCTCAAAATCAGGTCATTTTGTTTCTCTTCTATTAAGATTAAATGTCATGATGAAAACACGGTGCAGCATTGACCTTACCAAAGACTTGAGAATACTGTCCCTGTGGTAAAATTAAATAAACTTATCTTCTTTCACATAGGTTTCAGAATGTACATCAGCCATTTTTAAGATTTAGCAATGAAAACTGTTGTTAATTTATATCTACCAGTGATATTGTTAGCCATGAAGTGTTTGGATGTGTCATGAAGAACAGCTTCATACAATAGAATTTTGAGGAGGGCACGTATTGCATGGAGCACTGAGTGTGGTGCATGAACAATAAATCTTGTAACACTGAAAAAATAAAATAAACATATTTGGGGAAAAGAAAAAGAATTTTTGTAAAACCAAATGTAGCAATAGCAGTATGTAACACAAAGCTTTTTCATGATTTAGTGTTTTGTATGATTCTCCTAATTATTCAGCAAACCCGTGTGCAAATAACAGGTCATTTTCTAACTGTGTAAGCTTGGTTTTTATTAAATAATAGAGCAGTTGTGTTTTTTTTATGGATTATATTTCATGACAAATGAGATAAAAGCTACCATAAGAAAATAACTAGATATCTAAAAGTTTCATGGGATTCACTGAAGACAAAAATGTCTAAAGATACTTCATACTCAAGTCTTCTGAGGATCATACACCATATAACTGAGTTTTGAAGTTAACATAAATTCACTAGCTCAGAACCTAAATGAAGTTAGCCCAAATTAAAAATTGCTGGTTGGTGTAGCAATATTTGGAATATAATTGAAAACTTGATATATAGTTTTGTAAATGCAATATGTCATACAAGCATAGTAATAACACATATTTATAGTATGTTCCCGCTGGGCAAGGGTGGCAACTACTTTTTGACTCAACTGTGACATTAGGCTGGTAGTAAGTAGCTTGAGCCAGAGGGTGTATAAAGAAGTAATATTTTTATGGGCTGATATGATTATTTTAGTATGATTATTTTAGTGAGTCTTTAAGACTTTTTTTTTTTTTAAAGATTTTATTTATTTATTTGACAGAGGGGAGAGAGATCACAAGTAGGTAGAAAGGCAGGCAGAGAGAGAGAGGGGGAAGCAGGCTCCCTGCTGAGCAGAGAGCCCGATGCGGGGCTCAATCCCAGGACCCTGAGATCATGACCTGAGCTGAAGACAGAGGCTTTAACCCACTGAGCCACTCAGGCACCCCGAGTCTTTAAGACTTTTAATAAAACTTCTGAAGATTTCTTCATATATTCCTAAGAAGTAAGACTTAAGGACTGGTCATAGTATATAACTGTCTAATTAGAAAGGAATGCATTCTCTCACGGCCATTGTGAAACAAACATATTGTTTCCCTTCCTGAAGTACTTTAAGTTTGCTTTTGTGGATTTCATAAGAATCCTTGAGGATCATTACCTATCTTCCTTCCCCAATCCTTTTAGTTTGTATACCTTAATCTTCAGTTAGGGAAAATTTACTTTTAAAACTGAAATAGGGAGTAAGAAATTTAGTCACAACAAGTGAGTCTTTTGGTGGAGAAAAGTCTGGAGGGAAATTCACCATTAATTTTTAGGCTAGTCAAGTCATAACCCTTAACCCATGGGAATTATTGCTCTTTAGAACTTTTTACCCAGTCCAGTAGCATGTCTCCACTCAGTAAGGGTAGTGTGGGTTTTCTTCTTCTTAAATACCACTCCACTTTTAGTCTTTCCAAATAATTACTAGCTATATATCCTTATCTTAAAACATAATTATTCTTTTCCTTTCTCAAATGTTGAGCACGTAACAAGTGAGACAGTGAAGTGTTATTCTATCTTCATGAACTGGAAGTAGGTTGTTTTCCCCCCATATTTTCACTGTGATCCACACTAAATGTGGTGCTCTTTTAGTCCTTAAGGTTTCAGAGCTGAGAGAACAACCTAGTATTTCAGAGTATCCCTGAGATCAAGAGGAGTTGGGACTTCTGTTTCCTTCAGTGGAATTTCTAAGAACAATATTTCTAAATAATGCAAAAATGGTTTGAGTTGTAATTAAGAGATAAGTGCTCATGGTTATTTATCTAAATGGCTGAACTGCACAAACCTAATGTCTGAATTACTCCAGATAATAGATTGCTGATTGTTGTGTAGTTTAAACAGAAAGTTTTGAGTCAAAGAATTTGGAATTCTTAAAGATACAGGGCACCTGGGTGACTCAATCAGTTGAGTGTCGGATTCTTGGTTTCTGCTCAGGTCGTGATCTTAGGTTGTGGGACCAAACCCTGTGTCAGGCTCCACCTCAGCAGGGAGTCTGCTTGAAGATTCTAGCTCCCTCTCCATCTGTCCCTCCTCACTCTCTCATGTGCTTGCTCTCTTTCTAAAATGCATAAATAAATCTTAAAAAACACAACAAAAGTTGAGTCTCTTTTAGAGAGATATTCTCAGTAGTTGGTAAAAGCTAGTTATCTTCTTAAATTGGAGAATGTTTTTCCTACTGCCTCAAGGGTTTTGCATATGCTGATCCCTCAAGGGCTTTGTAGAACACTCCTTCACCTCCATTATTAACTTTTCTGATATTGCAGATTCAGCTTACACACTCCTGCCTTGAGTATGCCAACCCATGACCCCTCAGCCTAAGTCTGAATTCTTCTTATGTGCTCCCATAAATCTTTGCCAACATCATTCGAGGCACTTACTGCAAGCAGTACTTACCCATTTTTTGTCATGTGATTGTATTTTGGTGTGTCTCCTTCACTAAACTCTAGCCTCTATCTGTTTTGCTAACTGCAAACAGTCCCAAGTGCCTAACAGCTTTGTATGTATTGTAGATACTTAATGCATATTTGTGACTAAAATATAAGAACAAGCGTGGGAACGGAATATTTTCCCCCAGAAATTAATGTTTTCCTAATTGTAAACTATGAATTTCTAATGGCTAATTTTCTACAGATCTTTCCACATTCTAGTATGGATATCTTCTAATCTATGAAGACCACATTTCGTGCATTATTTGGTGACCTACTCACTGCCAAACTCAGTGTAGCTTAAATACCATTTTAACCTTTTATTCTTTTTTTTTTTTTTAATTAATTTTTATTAACCTATAATGTATTATTTGCCCCAGGGTACATGTCTGTGAATCTTCGGGCTTACATATTTCACAGCCATTTTAACCTTTTAAAATGCTTTACATTTTAAAATGTAAAATGCTTAAAGCAAACCACCATCAATATCCTTTTTAATGTTGGCTTTCTTGCATGGCTGTCTGCACTTAACTTCTCCATTTCTGGTTACCTTTACTTCTTCTAGTCATGTTAAAAACTATCTTAGGTTGGATTTCTCAGAGACTGGGAAAAATAGGATAGAGAGAAGGGAGGGAGTCAAAAAGGTTAAATTTCAGACAAAGTGCCCTAGATAATAGCTTTAGTATAATCCCAAAGGAAACTCCGGGGTATGAATTACATAAGAGAGGTGGACTTTCGTGTTCCCGCACTCACTAGTCATTGGCTAACGTGGGGGGAGTAAACTTTCCAAGACTTCTTTGGCTTCCTACCTCTCTAGAAAAAACAGTGTCTGAGGAGGAATTTCATATGAGGGCACTAGAAGAAAAAGCACATAGAAACTGGTGAAGATATATAGAAACATGAGAGAAGGTTAGGATCTGGGAAGAGTACCAGCAGTATCTGCTATAGAGGCTCAACCTGAAACTTTATCAAGATAGATGATCATTTCTGTGCTCAACTGTGTATTGTATAATTTTGGATCCAACTAGCATCTATTCACAAAAGACATGGAAACTATTTGTCCATCCCTGAACTTTACTAATTCCAACACAGTTCATCAAGGATAAACTGGAGGTGCCTGGCAGATGATCCCCACCAGTGAGAAATGTAAAAGAAAAAAGAAAAACCAGAGAAGATCCAGCATCAAAAACAATGAACTAAATTAAATGGCCCTAATACGCCTCTTGCTTTACCTTGTCTGCCTCATTAAATACCTACAAAACTATTGAGCAATTTGAATGGCCTATGAGGAAACACTGACTAGGTCTTGAGAAAGAGAGGTTGAAAAATTCAGGAGTAATTAATTGCCTTTGCCTGATTTTTTGAATTAACCCTTTAGAATTTTATATTTGGCAAGGAGAAAAGCATACAGACATAATTATGGTATTTGACCAACAATACAAAATAGCCCCAAGGCCTAGGAAATAGAGACCTTAGAAGAATCTTGCAGGAAAATATCAAGTGTCAGGGTGCAGGTAGGCTATAGCTTTCTAGAAAGGTAGCTAATTAGAAAAAATGTTGGGAGGCCATCAGAAAGGATGAATATCCAACGTTTTTTATCAACATGGACAGGACTGGAAGAGATTTTGCGGAGCAAAATAAGTCATGTGGAGAGAGTCAGTTATGGTCTCATTTAATGTGTGGAGCATGAGGAAAAACATGGAGGGCATTGTGAGAAGGAAAGGAAGGGTGAATGGGGGGAATCGGAGGGGCCGATGAACCATGAGAGACTGTGGACTCTGAGCAACAAACTGAGGGTTTTGGAGGGAAGAGGAATGGGGGGTTGGGGGAGCCTGGTGGTGGGTATTGAGGGGGGCACGTATTGCATGGAGCACTGGGTGTGGTGCATGAACAATAACTGTTGTAACACTGAAAAAATAAAATAACAGTATTTGGGGAAAAAAAAGAAACAATAAATGGCCCCTAAGGACCTCAATAAAATAAAATAAAATAAAATAAAATAAAATAAAATAAAATAAAATAAAAAGTAAAATAGAATCTTTTAAAAAAAAGAAAAAATGTTGAGAGGGGATGGGACAGTTGCAAACAAAGAATCTGAGACCTTGATAATATTTATCTTAGCTCAGGTATCTTAATTACCATCAAAGAAAATTGTGTTTTATAAATTTACATTGATTAAGACATAAACTGGAAGTAAAGGAAATGCTAAAAACTAGGTAAAGGGCTATTCATGAACATTTTTACAGGAGATTATTTTTGACATGTTAAAATAGGTCAAGACAATAGATAGTGTAGATAGTGATGGAGGGTGGCAAATTCAACAATGAGTGGATCACCAGGGCATTCTGCATGATGGCATCTCCATTTACATGAACTAGACACCTTGGCAATGGAAAAACACTTTTACCTAGTTACACGGTCCGGTGAGCAAGCTAGCTATAGGTGTATGGCTCAGAGGAGATGTGAACTTTATGACCACTAAGTACGCCGAGTTCTCTCTGTCTTAGCTCTGAAGTCCCTGCTGATCTTCTCAGAGTGTCATATCACCATTGCCCACCCATGCAGAAAAAGCAAATGTGGACTCTGTCTTCTACCTTAGGATGACTTAATATCTGCCAGGGCCAATATTCATTTTTTTCGTTATCTGCATTCAGAAATTGCCATTTCCTTTTCTGCCTGCAAGGCCTAATAATCACTTTGGAAACTATTGCTTCCTTCCTATGTATTCATCATACATCCTGCTCTCATGTGTGGGTCTGAAAACTTGCTGAGAATCTGCCTCCAATTTTTTTTTCCACCTTGATTTTCACTGTGGAAATATTTCTGGAAAAAGTTGGCCACACCTTTTGATGGAAGGATAAGGAACTATCCTTCTTATTGCCCTTAATAAGTCTTCAATTTTTTAAACTATATTTTTATCCCTGAGAGATGAAAATGCTCTCCTAGAATTTAACACAATAACTTACATCATTGAGTTTTTTTGTTTTTTGTTTGTTTGTTTGTTTTGTTTTTTGTTTTTGCCACAGTCATTTTCCTTTGGGTACTTAGAGAAATGTTTCTGTTGTGGCTCAGCATATTACTGGGATCTTCTTATGGAGTTTTTCTTCTGGCTTCGGTCTAGTGGGAATTGATTGCTACAGGACTGGGGCTTTCATCTCAAATCTAGATTTCAAAAGTGTATGTAGAGCTGGGAAATGGTGGGGGTGCCAGTGCAGGGGTGATAGGGTACGGCAAATAGAAAAGGGCACTGATATTCTTGCTTCATCCCCTCTGTTGGAGTGTGAATTTAATGGATTTTATTACCAGTGGTACCAAAAAAAGGTTTCATTGACAACAAAAGTCTTGAAGCTAAATTTTCATTTTAACTTTAGTTGAGGCCAGGAGTGGTTCCTCACGAAGGCAAATTTGTTCTGACTTGATCTAGTGGTGGTAGAACGGCTAAGACTCAGGAGCCCATACTTGACTATTTTCATCCAGAATAGGTCCAAGTGTCCCACATTCCAAGAAAAGGAAGAGTGTGAGATAAAAACGAGCATGTGTCCCTCTGGCCCTTTGAGGTTGTAGGTAGTAACTAACCATGACCTCTACCCCAGGAGCCTAGAGAGACATTCAAAACACCCACAACTGAGTGCATTTGCCAGAGATACAAGCAAGGTTGTGTGGTTTATGCCAAAACCTCAAATGCAACATCTCCCATCCTGAACTTCCATGGTAACTCCTTCTCATCAATCTTAGTCCTTGTTTTACTCAGCCTTATGTTGAAAAACTTTATTTAAGAGGGCGAAGCACCGAAACAGTTCCCCACTCATTTCATATTTTCCTAGGAACTAAGTTCTCATTCAGTAGCAGAGAGAATGTTTATTCCAGCCCTGCCCGTGTTATAAAGTGGCTCTGGGATATTCCACCTGCATCTGGGCAAAGGGTAACGTGCTGACCAGCTGGTGGGGGTGCGGCAGTAGCTTTCATCAGAAAATAGCACAAGGCGTGCCTCTTCCTTTGAGACTGAGTCCTCCCGTCTGCTGTCACCCCAGGTTGTCGTCAGCCTGACCTCGGAGTTATGTTTGGAGAAGTCTGCTGCCCCTGACAATGTTCATAAAGTATGACACCAATTGCTGTTTTTAGTACGTTGGTACGAAGTCTAGCCAGATCATCTGCATAACGAAGGCCACCTATTGTCAATTCTTGTCTTGGTGTGTACCTGTTCCGCTGCATCATCCAAAGACCAGGATCACCATACTGTTATGCTAGCAAGGAACAGATGTGCTTCTGAGCCTCAGTCAAAACAGGAGTGAACCAATTAATGACTAATGTTTTCCCCTTGTTTCCCGAGGCACACCTTTGTTTCTCCTCTCTTGCCCTTATATCTTATACTTAATCATTTTATTCATTTTCTTGGCACTGTTTCTGCTGTTTTTCTTGCTTCCCTGACTGCCTCCTTCCCTCGGTTTCTGTTACAAATGAATCCAAATCCAATTTATCTTCCAAGTTTTATCATGCCTTCACTTAGTTTATGGTGATTTGTTTGTTTCTTGGTGTTGTTGAGTTTTTAAACATCTTAATTTTAACGTAAACTTTTTAGTTGTTTTTTTTTTTTTTCCCTTTAGGTTTCTGGATTCGATTTTGTTTAGAAAGGAAGACCTGCCCATGTGATAAAATTAACTTTTTATTTTCTTCTGCATCGGGAATCTATTTTGATATAAAGGGTGCTGTAGTAGTTTTATTTGCTTTTTTGTTTTTCTAAATGGCTAGCTAATTATCTGAACATCATTTATCACATAATCCATCTTTCTTTACTGATTTAAGCACCATCTTTATTTTATGCTAATTTCCCATGTAGATTTGGGTTTGTCTCTAGGTTCTCCTTATGAGTCCATGGGTCGATCTCTCTACCAGCGCAAAGTAGTTTTCATGATCTTGGCTTAAATTCGTTCTTTTATGCCTTTGTCTGACATATTTAGCCTTTGTCCTACATATTTATTGAGGGCCTCCTTTGTAACTGGCATTCTTCACCGTGTTAGGTGGTTTTGCATATTTTTTATTGTTTGTTTCTAGGTACTTCTTTTTTTAAAACCAAAGATGGTATCTTTTCCCCAGTATATTTTGTCACTTATTTTTGTATTAGAGAACTACTGACTGTTGTGTATTAATTTCTAGCTAGTGATTATGCTGATTCATCTTGTTGTTGGCAATAGTTTTTTATTTGACCTTAAGGATTTTATATCTAAGTATACATATCTCCCTATTATTTGAAAAAAAAATGTAATTTACCTCATTTTTTATGGTTTTGATTTTCTTTCTGTTGCCTAATCACATGAATTAGCAATCTTAGAATAATCTTGAGTAATGATGTTGATGACAGTTATTTTAGTTTAGTGTCTGATAATAAGGGGATGTTTTTGATGCCTCACCATAATGGTAAGTCTTGATTTCAGAATTTTTTTCACAACAAGGAATAAATCTATCAATTTTTATTTTGATTTTTATTACCAGGAAGCTGGTTTAATTATTGCCCTTCTTGACTATGACCATAGTAGAGTATACTCATAGATTTCTTATGTAAACCATCTTGTCCCCCTCTCATTTAAAATATATTTTAGGTTAAATCATGAGGAAGTAAATTAAGTAGATGATTACCACTACCCTTATTCTGGGTTTTTCAAAAACTGAGTCCAGAGTGTTGCCTACGGATTCCAATATCTCACCCTCTTCCTTTGTCTAAATGAGAAACAAGCAAACAAACAAAAACTATGCGTGTGTTGCAATAAAATCAAAAATTAAAAGGGACAGTGTGAAGGATGTGACATTTATAACCTTGCATAGTAAAAGATGTGACATTTATAAGCTTGGCAGTTTAAAATATCTCACTAGAATTCTCTAGAACATCTGGCTCAGATTTGACTCCCTTATCACTAAGCCTCAACCGCTAAGCAAAAGCATTTCAAATGCATGTTTACCTTCCTTGAGCTTCCCTCAAAAATAAACTTGTTTTGAATGATTATTCAAAGTATTATATTACATTACATTAATTATTACATGCACAAAACATTATATTAAATAATGTAATATTAAAAATATTACATTATTATGTTATGTATTATTACATTATTCAGTGTAAAAGCAGACGAGCTGGCCCCGGCCTCAAACCACATCGATATAGGGGTCACTTACAAAGAATTCTCACCTGGTGCCCCAACAATGGAAAGAAACCCCAGCTTTACTGAGGTCTTGGAGGCAGCAGCAGAGAGCTTCTGTGCAGGACACCAGACAGCAAACTGCCTGAAATCTTCTTTGGTCTTCTTTGGTCATCTCTTCTTGTCCCCCCAAAATCACTCATGGCAGTTATTAAAGGTGAGTCCCTCTTCCCAAAGCACCTTCTCTCCAGTGTCTTCAGGGCAGACCTATTTTCCCATTGGTTCCTCCCCACCAGCCTGTCCCAGCTGCTGCCTTCTCCCAAAAGCCTGTTCCCTACGACACAGTCTTTGGAAAAGACCGAGTTTCTTAAGAGAGGTAGTTCCTGCCATAGTTCTAGAAAATAAAGCCCGTTGACACTTCAAAATCATACCACTGCTATCACAGCCACACTTCACAGGGCTTAATGATGAAAACAGAGGTGAATTTCTCCCTGACAAGTAGGAGTCATCAGAGAAAAAGCAGTCTGCTCAGAGGAAGGAGGCATTTCATACCAACACCTACTCATGCTCCTTCCTTCCTGGGAACACTGAAAAGTTTTCATTGATGTCTTGGTAGGTTATTTGTATAGAAATTATCCTGATCACATAAAAGCATTGCTTCTAGAGGCTGCCCACGGAGGCAAAGGTACAGATTTTAAATATAGAATTCTGTTCAGTGTTATTTTTTCCAACTCATTGATGAATCTCTTGCAAATCAATGTTACTTTTATGCAAATCAATGTAGGATTTTCCTTACATTTATGCGCAGACTACTTGGAAATTCCTAGTGGAGTCCTCTGAATTTTAAATGAAAGATGTAGTTTGTGAGATCATTTGAACCCTTGGGCATTTATTTAACTGACTTATTTTCTTGTCAGGAACTCATAATTGAAGATAAAAGTTGCAGAAGAGAACAAGCTTGGATTTTTCTTTTAGATCCTATCATATTCAAGCAGAAACAGGAAAAGGAAAAGAGAATTTTTCTACCAATGTTTCATCAGTTGAGGGTTTTCTGCTGCAGAGCAGAAACTATAGCTAAACTGTGAAAAATATGGATTAGGGAGGAGTTGGGCTGGAGAGGTGAGTTTATTTGAATAGTGGAGCTCTTCTCTTACTTGCCTGGTTTCTAAAGAACAAGGCTTCCTAAGCAGATAGTTTACCATCCCTCCCCATGAAAGTGATTTCATGATAGGAAAGGCCTTCCATTATGTCCTGCTGGGTTTGTTCAAGCAATGAAAAGAAATGGTTTATTATAGTGAAACAAAAATTGAGGTATTAAAAGTGGAGACAGGAGACCTTTGAGTGCAAACTTGGCTCTTCTCCCGGACATGTTGTTTATTCCCTACTTGGGTAACATCTGTTTCTGTAGCTCTATCAAGGAAGTGAGAATCAGGTTTTACTCTAAATATGCTGTTCTTACGTTAGCCAGGTTAAAAAATGGAATCCTAGGAATGGAAAGGACTTCCAGGGTATTTTTATTTTCAGACATTCCCACATTTCACAGTAGCCCTTCCTAGATTCTTCTCCAATTGTATCCTGTTTGCCAAGACCTGAGGAAGAGAGGTCCTACTGCCTGTTTCAGAGTCCAACATTGTCCCGGTCAGGAAACTGCTTCCCAGTCAATTCAAGTGCCTTCAATCCAAGTCTGTGTTCTTTCTACCTCAGTGGTACAAGTGAGAGCTAATAAATTAATCTTCAATCATAAAATCTTAGCATAAAAAGAGACTCTCAAATGTCAGCTAAGTCAGTAATTCCAAACCAGAATGGTAAAATGATGGATTTCTATAATTGACCCTAACACATAGGAGAATAAAGGTTTTGTGGGAGAGGGCAAGAGGTGATAAGAATTCGCCAAGTGGTCAGAAAATAGACTTGTTTGGACCAGAGATTCACATACTCCAGGCTCGGGTAGCTGCACATTAGATCACTTGGACAGCTTGTTAAAAGTCCAGATTACTAGACTCCCCTAAGTCCTACTCTAGACCCTAATTCAATAGGTCTGTATTGTTAGAGTGCTCCCCTGATTTCAGAATCTGTGCTAAACCAGCACTCCCCTACCCTGGCCAAAGTAGAAAGCCTTCTGTATATCTAGTCCAGCTCCGCTTAGATGGTTCTAGTGATGGAGAGGATTGCAGGGGGGGGGATTGGGGGGAGTCTGTTACGTAATGAAGCAATCTCTTTTTCAAGCAATTTTAATTATTATAAAAATTCTTCCATGTACTAAATTGAAATCTACCTCTTCTTGACTCTCATTCATTGCCTTTAGTTCTGCACTGTAGGTCAACAGACAACAAATACGTTAAGTCTCTAGCAGATTAACTCTTTGATTGTTTGTTGATCAGATGGTATGTTTCCTGTTTCCTTTTTCAAAGCAAAACAGAACAAGACAAACCATGAGTCTCCGAAATCAGGAAAAGGGCCTGGAGCACTCAACCAAGACTTTTAAGCCCCACACCTTGATCCATGCTCTAGTTAAATAGGCAACTATACTTCATTGATGAATTCAAACTTCCTTGATCAAAATGCTTTCCCTGTCCCACCCTTAACATGTAATAAAGATCTTCTGGGAAGCCTCAGATGGCATGTCACATCCCACCTATGCTGTTGTTTGCTATTTGTAAAGCCTCTTGTGTAAAACCAAGAGGGAACTTCCTGAGAGGTTTTGTGGCTTAATGATGCAAAATCAACATTTGGCATCATTACTCCCTCTGTGTAAGAAACTCAGGGGGAATCCAAGAAAAAATAAGGACATTGCTTAGACTGAAAATTGAAGAAGGTGAGAGGCCCAGTTACATCCTTCATGAAGACTTAATCATTTCATTGCTCCAGAATCTGGAGTGTGCTTTTCCCTGTTAATGCCATCTTCATACCATCTTCATCAATATCTAATCAACTGTTAGGGGACATACGTGGGTGATCAAGTATCACTAAGCCAATTCTAAAAAAAAAAAAAAAAATTCAGCTAAGGTAACAAGCATCTAATTGAGTGCTATTACTTTAAAGAAGTTCCTTTTTGGAGGTCACATACTTGTTTTATTTTATTTTATTTATTTATTTTTTATCTTTTTAAAATCTTTTTTTTAATTAACATATAATATATTATTTGCCCAGGGGTATAGGTCTGTGATTCCACATTTCACAGCACTCACTGTAGCACATACCCTCCCCAATGTCCATAACCCAGCCATTGTATCCTTTCCCCCCAACCCCCCAGCAACCCTCAGTTTGTTTCGTGAGATTGAGTCTCTTATGGTTTGTCAGTCATATACTTATTTTAAAAAGATAATGTTTCTGAGAGCATATTAGGAGTCATTTCTTTTTCTTTTTTTTTTTTTTTTTTGGTTGGTCTTCAGAGACAGCTTATAGTAAAAGAATATCTTACCACTGCGTGATTCAACCTTGTTTTGGATTAAAAAAGACCTCGTCTTGACTATTCACCTACTTTGTTGCTCAGTTTGGGTTCGAAATGACTTTTAGTTTCTTTCAATAATTACTTTCATGGGCCTTTGAATGATATCTTTCATAGTATCATTGGAGATACTCAAAATAATATCTCACAAATTTGGACCAGCTTAGTGAGCTTTATTGGTCTTCACCCACTTAATTTCTTGCCTCTTCTTGCCAAGCTTTTGGTATTTGCTGTACTTGGAATGTTCATCTCTATTCTCTTACTCTTATTCTTTACTCTTCTTCAAGGTCCTGGCCTCAATGTCACTTTTCAAGGGAAAAATCTTACCATAGGATTCCAGCTTTTCTTACTAAACTTTCATTTCAGATTATCTTCTGAAAACATTTGTATCGCCCTACCTTCCTGATTTCAGAATCTGTGCTAAACCAGCATGCCCCTAGATCTACCTTCCAGTAGATCACTAGCCTCACTGTGTTGGGTCTTAATGGATGTTAGAGCTGCAAGAGGTCCCTTGCTTCTGCAGAACCCACTGGGACCTGAGCTGAGTGACCAGCCTGGTAGTTGTGGGTTTTACCCAGGAATGAAGAGCACATCTTGTTTTCTACCAACATTCTTCCTTTTCCTCTCTCCTTTGCCTGTCTTGTACTCCTTTCCCATCTCAGTGCAGATATCACCTCCTCAAAGACTCTTTCACTGATTTCCCACACTGAGTGAGGTTGCCCACCCCATCACGTATACTCATAGTACTTGTGCTGATTCCATAACAGCTGCCATGTAGCCTGGGAATTGCCTGTGTAGTTGTCTGGTGGCTTGTTACTACAATATGAACTAGCTCCTCAAGAAGAGGGACTGTATCTTACTGACCTTTGAGGCCCAGTTAGATACCTGATAACTGCTCAGTCAGTGATTGCTAAATAAATAGCTAAATGGACAAACAGATGGATGGACTGGTCTAAAGAGAAACTTGAGGAATTCTGGGTGAACAGAATCTGCCTTGCCCCTTTCGTCTTTTGGGTGGTTCCTTACCTTTTTCTCAAAAGAGTTATGTTAGGGGTCTCTGCTCTTGTGGTGAGGTGGTGTTAACTGCTTTTATTTTTATTTTTTAAAATTTCTTCCAGATCAGAAGACTCCCAGGGAATACCGACAGTAAAGTCCCCAAGCTGAGCAAGGAAAGGGACACCATTGATACATTTAGTTTCTCCCCCTTGAGACTGAGAGTTGCCCTATTTTTCCATTGGTAGGTTGGCTGGGAAATTTTAAAAACTCATCCAAACCTCATTCTTGGCATTCCTGGCCTTAACATGAAATGTTATAAGGCTCCTCTCTCTCGAGACAGTGAATTCACTGGAAGCAGCATCACACTCTTGTGTTGGAGCACAACATTCCTTCCGCTCTCACGTTGCTTAAAAAAAAAAAAAATCCCGAACAGTGTAAAAAATCTGGTATTTTCTCATTGGCAAGTACTCTCCTGTCAGCCATGTTCTTCCCAGGGGTTGCATTCTTCTTGTATGAGTTTGGCATTCTTTCAGTTATGTTCTACTGGTGAGTCAGAGAGACCCAACACAGTATAGAGGGAATATACAGACCTGAAGTTGAGCATGTGGCCTTAAATACATGGATTTATATTTTACTGTGTGACTAAAGGGGCTCAAGGCACATTCCAGCTGAAGGTAATTCTACATTCCATTATGGGCAACTTTGTACCAACTCCACTGAGAAAAATGAAATGGAGCTTGGGTCTTTCCCATTTATTCATACCTGACATCTCTTCCAAATTGACTTCCATGCAACACTTTCTCATATTTAAATGATGGTGCCTGGTAAATTACAGATTAAAGTTAACTCAAGAGAAGGACAGTATACCAGCAAGAAAATGACATATACAGAAAGCTTATGATTATGAAACACTGGGTAATTTCTTGGGTGGCTTTTGGGCATTAGCCTCATGATTTCAGTCTCACCTCCATTAGTCTCATAAGTTATTTCAGAAAATTGGGGCGCCTGGGTGGCTCAGTGGGTTAAAGCCTCTGCCTTTGGCTCAGGTCATGATCTCAGGGTCCTGGGATTGAGCCCCTCATCGGGCTCTCTGCTCGGTAGGGAGCCTGCTTCCCCCTCTCTCTCTGCCTGCCTCTCTGCCTACTTGTGATCTCTCTCTCTATCAAATAAATAAAATCTTAAAAAAAAAGTTATTTCAGAAAATAAACAAACCTCAGTATACATCTCCAGTTTTATTTCCTAGTTCTCCTTTTGGGCCTAGGAACTCTCTGTCTTCCACTAAACTGTAAATTCCAGAAGATCGGAGGCCATATTTATTTACCTAGAGTCTAGAACAGTGCCCTGTACTTTGTAGGGAACCATAAATAATTGATAAATGAATAAAACCAATGATTGGTTAGGATCTACTCAGTTGGAAGAAAGCTCATAGAGTTTCTTTTGAACTTCTATAGTTGTTTCATGGCAGGATTAAGGGGAGGGCCACAGAGCTCTGCACACTTAGATTGGGACCCTCTCCAAGCCCCCAAGTTCTGTGCTTGATATTCTTTTTTTATTTCACCACTTCAAACTGCCTGAGAACTAAATGCAGGAAGGCACTATGGTCAGAACTGAGCTTACCCTCATGGTATCCCACCTCTCTTCACCTCACACTGCTCTATACATTCCTTAGCTGTCCTCCATCACACATCATTTCCCAATCAGATCCTCTAAACCCTTCTTCTGGTCTTTGTTCTCACACTCAAGCCTCAGGAAAGTCTCCTAGATACACAACATCTTTCCCCATCACTCTCTTCATTAGCTTGTCCTAACTGAAATCCAGATTGCCTCTGTAGACACCACTTTTCCCACAACCTTTTCAAGTGAAAGCAATTTTTTTTCTCTCACAACATTTGTACCATGGTACTGGGAATGAGATGTGCATCCTTGATTCTCATTGTTTTTTCCAAATACTGTTAAACTTCCCATTAAAAATTCTTAGAAAGGGGTGGCTGGCTGGCTTAGTTGGTAGAGCATGTGAATTCTCAGAAAACACCTGTCATTAAGTCCTGTATGCATCACCCATATGTCTTTAAGTTCTAGGTCTCCCCTGCTTTTTTCAGTAAAAAGTTTTTGCTGTGTTTTTCCCTACCTATTGCCAGAATGCCTCCAAATCCCCAGAGATAGTCCATGATAGAATCTAGGAGAGAAGACAACAAAAAAAGAAACAAGTAATTGCATAGAACTTAAGAGAATGTCAACTGAATATAGTGTCGGTGTAGACATGGGAGAAGAAGTTGGGAAGGTGCATGGAGGAGAGGGCACTTGATTGTAGGGGACACAAATACTTCAGTGTAGCCAGAGGATTGATGTGAGAGAGAAGACAAAAGAGGAAGACTCTGGAAAGGTGGACAGGGGCCCAGTCTTGGAGGATGTTAAATATTGTGTTGAGTTTAGACTTTATCTTGCATGCAGGAGGGAGATTTTGTGATTTTTTAAGCACTAAAGTTTACATTTTAGATAGTTCTCTCTGGCAAGGAAGCTATTTAGGAAGTCCTGAAAGAGAGAGAGGAGTCCTCAACTTAAGCAATGGGTGAGAGAGTGGAAATGGGAGTCTTGAAGTAGGTGTTAAGGGGAATGAATTACTAGGTCTTGGTGACTAGTTGGATGGAGTAGTTACTATGACTCATCTGAGTCAGGCCTCTAAAGTGTTTAATTGGCAGTAAAAACTGGAAGGAGCAATATCTAGTGTTTCCTGAACATATATAATGTGCCAGATACGTTTTAAAGAATTTTACCTCAATATAATACTACTAACAACTGTGTCAAGTAGATATTATTAGCCTATTTTAAAGGTGAGAAAACTGAGGCACAGAAAGCTTGAGAAACTTGTCCATGGTTTCATTACCAGTAAGTGGTAGAGCCGGCCATCACACCCAGGTGACTGGCTCCAAAAACTCTTATGTTTAACCACTAGACTAACAAGCTATTATCATTATTTCTATCTTAATATAACTAGAGTCCTTGAGTTAGTTTCCAGACATATTTTGGGGCCCTGAGAATAAGAGGCGCAGGGTTTTTTGTTTGTTTGTTAGTTTGTTGGAGGGAAGTACAGATAAATGCTATAGAATGCAGGTCTGAGTGGGGTCTTGCAGTGAGGCCTGTGGTCAGACGAAAGCACAAAGACTAAAGGCACTGAGTCTCTGGAAGGGAAGACCAGGGCTCAGAAACAGAGAAGGCAGACTTCAAAGAGAAAAAAGATAGGGCTTACTGTGATGACTCTCTGGCCCCTCCAGTAATTTGGTGGGCAAAGCAAAGAATTGGTCCTTTTGGTTGTGATAGGCGTTAAGTACCTTATGAATCCATGTGCATATGGGAGACCTAGAAGAACACCTATAATGCCAGTCACTTCTCTCATTAGACACATGTTTATTGATTGTATCCTCCGTGGATGGACAGTAGCATGCTAAAGACGTGCAGAAATGATGAGGGTTACAAATGCCTTAGATCATAAAGTATGATAATCTCAACACATTGCTGAGTTAGGAATGTTTCTGTCTTAGTTTCACACTATTTTCCATTCTACTTGCCAAAAGCAGGTTTAACGTAAGGCAGGAAGGACCTAGATAGATTAGATCACCTACCGCTTTGGGATGAAAATTGAAAAACACGAACCTCAGTGCATGCCTTGGAGGTCAGAAAGTCAGTACTTGTTGGAACAAGAGCAGAAGGGAATTCCCAAGCTCTTGGCAGAAAATACATTTGCCCATCTAGAACTATAGTTTTGGTGCTTGCGGCATTATATTTCACTCTGTTTTAAAGTATGGATATTGGGGCGCCTGGGTGGCTCAGTCGTTAAGCGTCCGCCTTCAGCTCAGGTCATGAACCCAAGGTCCTGGGATTGAGCCCTGCATCTGGCTACCTGCTCAGCAGGAAGCCTGCTTCTCCCTCTCCCACTTGTGTTCCCTCTCTTGCTGTCTTTTCTCTCTGTCAAATAAATAAAATCTTAAAAAAAAATAAAGTGTGGATATTATTTAGAAGGAAAAGAAAGGATAAGCAGACTAATTAACACCCAAACTAAGGAAATGTGAGTTAGCATCTGTGATTGTGCCTGGAAAGAAACAAAGATCTGAGAAGCTGCTCTCAAGTTCACTGCCCTTGGCTCCTGGAAACCTGTTTCTGAGAGAGCATTATAAGCAGGTTTGCTGAGAAAGAACCATCAGAGTCAGAAAACCAGATTGAGGTGTAAATTTTAAAGTAACTTATTTAACCCACCTGAAAAATGCCAAATAAGTGGAAATTCTTTTTGTTTGTTTTCAGGTGGGCACATCATTTCTTTTTTATTCTTTTAATTCACTAGTTCTATTAGTTTCAGATGTACAAGGTAGTGATTCAACATTTCTCTACATTACTCAGTGCTCATCAGGATAAGTGTACTCTTTTTTTCCCCCAAAAAATGTTTATTTTATATTTTCAGTGTTACAAGATTTATTGTTCATGCACCACACCCAGTGCTCCATGCAATACATGCCCTCCTCAATACCCACCACCATTCTCACCCAACCCCCCACCCCCACCCCCCTCCTAAACCCTCAGTTTGTTGCTCAGAGTCCACAGTCTCTCATGGTTCATCTCCCCCTCTGATTTCCCCCCATTCACCTTTCCATTCCTTCTCACAATGCCCTCCATGCTTTTCTTTATGCTCAGCATGTAAGTGAGACCATAAGGTAATTGGCTCTCTCTGCTTGCCTTATTTCACTCTGCATAATCTCTTCCAGTCCCATCCATG
>CM053618.1:47821465-47834702 GCA_028646535.1 Procyon lotor
ATTGTACACCTGAAACTAATTTAACACTGTTAAATTAAATTAAAATAAACTTGGAGAATATATTCAAATAAAATAATATTTTTATTTTATTATTATATATATTATATATATATATAATAAATATATATATTATATATAAAATATATTTTATATATATAATATATATAAATTATATATATTATATATAATAAATATATATAATATATATAATATATTATATATAATATATATAAAATATATAAATTATATATATTATTATTATTAAAAAATAAACTTGAAATTAAAATAAACTTGGAGAATATATTCAAATAAAAAATAATGTAATAAAGTCAATAATAGTATAAGGGGTTAAGGATCACTGATTAGAGACAAGAGAAAAATGGAACTATGAGGCAATAGGACATGGAAAGGTAACCTTTGATGCAGATTAAGGAGATAGAAACAAGAAAGAAAGGACCAGCCTATTCTTTGAGGTAGAACTTAGGGGGAGGTAGATTCTGTTATCATTGGCTATCTGGTGAAGTCTAGATAATAGAGAAAAAGAGACTCATCCATCATTTTGTCACCTACTTCACAAAGTTGTCTTGGCCCCATTCAGTGGTCAGGTTTCTCTTTTACTTTGACCACATCTTTCCCAATGCAGTTACAAATTCTTTGATGCAGGGCATTTCCTATCTATAGCAATGCTTAATTTGATTGGCAATTGATCATTATATTCAAAGAGAAGGAAGAAGAGAAGACTCTTCTCTTTGCTTAATGAAGCATTCTAATTTTGCAGTTTTCCTCAGTGCGTGTTATTTCCTTCCTGCCACTAGAGGGAAATGACAGCACTTTTAAAATTTTTCTATAACCAGAGGAAATCTTCCTAAAGAAAAAGCCCTGCCCCCATCCAGCTAGAGACTATTTCTCCTGAGGAGTATTTAGCATGAATCCTATTTTCGCATTTCATCCAGCTAGGCTCTTGAATAAGTAATGCTGCATCTTAATAATGTGAACTAGCATAAAATAACACAGCTCTCTTTTGACAGTTATCGTTATTTTCTCTCTTGAGTCCTTAGAAACCAAATCCTATTATAGTTGCTTCTCCTAGTCAAACACTTACATGTGTACACACACACGCCCCATATCACAGTCTAGCAAGAAGGTATTTTCTCCTATTGTGCTTTAATCTTTTTTCAAATACAAGGCTGGAAACTCTATGGAAAAGAATGAACATACTCTTTCCCATATTTACTTAAAATGAACAGATTTTGAAGTATATCAACCTAAGTTTTGAGACTGCATTAGTCAGCATTCTCTAGAGAGAAATAGAACTGATAGGAGATGTGGGCATGTGTGGGCATGTGTGTGCACGTGTGTGTACATAAAATAAGAAACTGTTTCACATGATTATAGAGGCTGAGAAGTCCCAAGGAACTACAGTTGACAAGCTGGAGACCCAGGAGAGCCCATGGTAAAAGTTTCAGTCCAGAAGCTGGCAGGCTCAAAACTTGAGAAAAGTGATATTTCAGTTCGAGTCCAAAAGGTGGAAAAGGCCATTGTCCCAGCTCACAGCGGTCAGGCAGGAGGAGTTCCCTCCTGCTCACGGAAGGATCAGCTTAGTCTTTGTATTCAGGCCTCCAAGTGGATGAGGGATACCAACATTAGAGATGGCAATCTCGTGGCCAACAGACACATGGAAAGATGCTCACTATCACTTATTATCAGGGACGATGCAAATGAAAATTACAATGAGATATCACCTCATACCTGTCAGAATGGGTAAAATAAAAAACACAAGAGATAACAAGTGTTGGCAAGGATGTGGAGATGAAAAAACCCTTGGGCACTGTTGGTGGGAATGCAAGCTGGTGCCATCACTGTGGAAGACACTACAGAGGTTCCTCAAAAAGTTAAAAATAGAACTACGCTAGCTAGGATCCAGTATTCATACTACTGTATATTTACCCCAAAAATACCAATTCAAAGGAATGTATGCACTTCTGTGCTTATAGCAGCATTATTCACAATAGCCAAATTATGGCATCAGCCCAAGTGTCCATCAATAGGTGAATAAAGAAAATGTTTTCAGCCACAAAAAAAAAAAAAAAAAAGAATGAAACCTTGCAATTTGTAATGGCATGGATGGAAGTAGAGAGTACAATGCTAAGTAAAAGAAGTCAGAGAAAGGCAAATATGATTTAATTCATATATGGAATTTAAGAAACAAAGCAAATGAACGAAGAAAGAGAGAGACAGACCAAGAAATCAACTCTTAGCAAAGAAACAGACGGTTATCAGAGGGGAGGTGGGGTTGAGATAGGTGGTGAGGATTAAGGAGTACACTTGTGAGGAGCACTGGGCGTTCTGTGGAAGTTTTGAATCACTATATTGTACACCTGAAACTAATGTAACATTGTATATTAATTATACTGGAATTAAACTTAAAACAATAAGAGAGAGAGCAAGGGAAGGGGCAGAGGAAAAGGGCACCCAGTGCTCATCACAAATGCCCTCCTTCAAGCAGACTCCCTGCCAAGCTCAGAGCCAGACATAGGGCTCAATTCCATAACCCTGGGATCATGACCTGAGTCAAAATCAGGTTGGACACTCAACTGAGTGAGCCACTCAGGTGCCCCCGGCCTGTTTTTTAAACCATAGATAGACCAGGCTCAGTACCTACCACTAACTGGATTTCTGTTAGGTGCGAATTACATAATTTATGTAAAATTCTAGTACAGTTCCTCTCTCTAATGTTCCATGTGTTCTACAATATACACTCCTTCCGCCAAGCTACATTGGACAGTATCCAAATAGCTTGTACAGAATTCCCATGGTACCCAGTCAAGACTCAGGTTTCTGAGAGTCCATTAAAGTTCTAAAGGTTGTCCATTTATGTTTAGTTGCTTCCCAGGAAGAGAATAACTCAGTAGATAGCAAGCACCAGAAAACTAACAACTGGGATAGAATCCTCTTTGTCTCTTAACAGTGCTTTGTCCTTCCCTAGCTATCCTGCCTACTATTGATTGGTCTCTCACAACTATAAGGTCCTTCATTTTACAATTTGGAGATTTTTTTCAGAATCTAGTTTTCCAGTTGGAAATTCCCAACTTCGAAGGTGTCATCATTTCTTATTATTGCTGCTTTTTTTTTTTTTTGCCATGACCTGAATCTTCATATGCTAAATTAATTGAAGCTTATCTAAAAATTAAGTCTTTGAAACTTGGTGGCAACCTGCCCCCATTTTTAATATCTGAAAATGCCTTAGTGTATTGCAACACTTGGAATCCACAGCTTTGGAATCTCAACCAAAGACAGTCTCTCATAATGAAGTGACGGCTAACTTGTAGTAAGCAAGAAAAATACAGATCAACAAGGAATTATTAATCAGACTCTTAATCATACGTAAGAAATGGGATTGCTAATGTTTCAGATGAAGTAAATATAAGGTCAGCTTTTCTTTTATTAATGATTACAGGATTTCTGATTATTTTGACATTACTTGCATGGAAATATTTTCCTGTCTTGCTCTTTCTGTTTTCCATATTTGATCTAGAAGTAGACTTGGACTTCTTATTAAGTTATTTGTACTAGGAATCTATGGGGAAATCTATATTTGGGGTTGGGTGGGAGTAGCAAATTGTACTTGTTTACCTGAATAGAGTTGCTTATTTATTTATTTATTTATTTAGTTAGTTAGTTAGTTAGTTAGTTAGTTAGTTATTTAAATTCACATTAGTTAACATATAATGTAGTATTGGCTTCAGGAGTGAAATATAGTGATTCATCACTTACATAAACTACCCAGTGCTCATCACAAGTGCCCTCCTTAATGCTCATCACCCATTTACCCCATCCCCTCAAATATCTCCCCTCCAGCAGCCCTGTTTGTTCTCTATAGTTGAGAGTCTCTCACAGTTTGCTTCCCTCTCTGTTTTTATCTTATTTTAGTCTTCTTTCCTGTCCCCTTTGTTTATCTGTTTTCTTAAATTCCACATATGAGTGAAATCATATGGTATTTGTCTTTCTCTGACCGACTTAATTCACTTAGCATAATTCCCTCTAGTTCCATCCACATCATTACAAATGGCAGGATTTTATTCTTTTTGATGACTGAATAACACCCCCCCACACACACACACACATACCACATCTTCTTTATCCATTCATTAGTCAATGGACATTTGGGCTTTCTGGGGTGGTTGTATCTTGATCTGAGGGTGTATCTGGCAAGTCCACAGCAGAACAAACTTTTAATGGGGGTTGCACATTACAAGGTGGTCTCACACAGGGCTCCAATGTAGCAGTATTAAGATATACAAAGAGCCTGGCCTTCTTCAAACAACAGCAGAGTATTTAAAACCACTTGGTCCTTGTAGTGGGAATCAGATGGATCTACTAAGGTGATAAGGGTCGTGGGTCAAGCTCCCTAGAAGAGGACCCTGAGGTAGATTCTCATGAAGGCAATCTTTTGAAGAAATGCTCTCAAGAAAAAGGAAGGGAGGAGAGTGGAATAAGATAGGGAAAGAAAGTAAGGATATGATTTCAGCTGAAACTAGCTTCTGCCTGTGTCCCACAGGTAGTTATACCACAGGTAGTCCCACTTTGAGAAAGGGAGCCAGTACTGTATATTCCCTGTCTGCCAGTCATTGGTGGCTGATGGCTTGAGGGCAGGTGACTTCTCTTAGGCAGCAGCTCCCTGGAGAAGGGGCAGCTGTATGCCTTCTGTGGTGATGCTCAGTGCTGTGGGGGATGGGCGTGCCTACTCAATGAAAAGGATCTGGGCAGGGTAACAACAACATCCACTATAGTAATGTTTTTCTCTTTTCACACCATCTTAAGAGTTAAAGAAAAAAAAAAAAAGCAGGTCAGTTTTCTTGCTTTCATTTAAGGAATTAAAATGACACTTTGAATGAATGTTTTTCTAAGTTGTGAGGCAGAGAAAAACCTTAGCTTTCAACTGCACTTGGAATCTTTTAATTTGCTAGTAATTTGTGATGTACATTTCAGAATTCCTAGAGCTTTGGGGAGCCTGGATGGCTTAGTTGATTAAGCATCCGATTCTTGGTTTCGGATCAGGTAGTAACCTCAGGGTCACAAGATTGAGCTGTGTGGTGGGCTGCCCTCTGCACGGAGTCTGCTTGAGATTCTCTGCCCTTCCCTCACCCTCTGCCCCTCCCCTGCTCTTTCTCTAAAATAAATAAATAAATAGATAGATAAATAAAATCTTAAGAAAAAAAAAAAAAGAGAATCCTCAGAGCTTTAATCCAGGCTGATTTCCACAAAACCGCAGCAAGAATTAGTTATATGCAAAACAAGTTTTCCTTAATCACCCTCCATCCCTGCCAAGACTGTTTTCCCTAGATAAAATACAACTTTAAACCTATAAATCTGCATTTTTCTACTTCCAATCATTCATTTCTCACTCATATGAGCAGCATGTTATTTTCATAAAATAACTCTCTGGTTCAGAGAGTCCAGAAAATAGTAGGCAGACAGGGGCTTCTAATTTTTTTTGAAGATTTATTTATTTATTTGACAGAGAAACAGACAACGAGCACAATCAGAGGGAGGAGCAGGCTCCCCAATGAGCAGAGAGCCCTGTGTGGAGCTCGATCCCAGGACCCTGGGGTCATGACCCGAGCTGAAGGCAGAGCCTTAACCGACTGAGCCACCCAGGCGCCCAAGGGGCTTCTAATTAATCAGGGTAAATTTATAGAGTGGAAGTAATACGAGAACAGAGTTTTGAATGACAAGCTCTAGTTAGCCTGTTAGTGGGCATGGTGGAAGGAAAGAAAGGATCTGAAAGCAGAGGAAACAGAATATACAGTCATGGAGTTAATAGAACAGTGATAGTTCAGAGAAATACTCATTTGAGTGATACAGAAGGTGAAGGATGAGAAAGGAAGAGATGACACATCGGAGGCAAATCAACGGACTGTTCCAATGGGCAGTGGGCTTTATACGCCATGCTAGGAATCTAAGCTTACAGCATGAGAGTGATGGAAAACCACTGAAAAATCAAAAAAAGAAGAAGGTAAGCGCATTCTCAGGAAGGCACAAGGGTAGCAATAACATGGCCTCAGGCTCATGCTCAACTAAGGTCTGCTAAGTGTCAGTGCCTCCTGACCTCCTGCATGACTGTGCCCATGAAGATGACACAAAGATGTCTTTGAATCACCATGCACTTCTAGTTGGCCCATCTCATGGTTCCTGATGTAACCAGGGTAACCTCAGTAAAATGGAGCACTCCTAACATCTCAGCTCCAGAGCTTGTCATCACATGACATGTCATGCCATCACACTCACTTCAGCTCACGGAACTGAGCTTGGAATTCTTGTAAGCAGACTATGGTGAAATTTTTTGGAAGTAAGATCTCTGGCCACCGGGCATCCTTGGGGATGTCTAGACCATGGCAGTAAACTGAATAGTTAGAGACTAGAGCTAAAAGAAAAGCAGTCCTCATTCTCTCACATTGCACAAAAAAAATCAACTCAACTCAAAATGGATTTAAAAGGTTTGAATATAAGACCTGAAACCATAAAATTCTTGAATATAAGACCTGAAACCATAAATCCCTTGGCATCAGTTTTGGCTGTGATTTTTTTTGGATTTGAAACCAAAAATGCAACAAAAGCAAAAATAAATAAGGGGGGGTACATTAAACTGAAAAGCTTCTATACAGCAAAAGAAACCATCAGCAAAATGAAAAGGCAGCCTGCAGAATGGGAGAAAATATTTGCAAATCAGATAGCCAATAAGGGATTAGTATCCAAAATATATAAAGAAAATGGCCAGAGGAACTGAATAGACATTTCTCCAAAGAAGACATGCAGATGGCCAACAGGTACAAAAGGCATTCAACATCACTCATCATTAGAGAAATGCAAATCAAAACCACACTGAAATACCACCTTACACCAGTTAGAATGGCCAAAATCAACAGGACAGTAAACAACGAATGTTGGAGAGGGTGTGGAAAAAAGGGCACCCTCTTACACTGTTGGTGGGATTGCAAGCTGGTGCAGCCACTTTGAAAAACAGTGTGGAGATTCCTCAAGAAATTAAAAATAGAGCTACCTTATGACCCTGCCATCGCACTCCTGGGTATTTACCCCAAAGAAGCAGCTGCATTACAAAGAAGGGCCACATGTACCTCAATCTTCATAGCAGCAATGGCCACAATTGCCAAACTGTGGAAAGAGCCAAGATGCCCTTCAACAGATGAATGGATAAAGAAGATATGGTACATATATACAATGGAATATTATGCCTCCATTAGAAAGGACGAATGTCCAACTTTTGTATCAGCATGGATGGGACTGGAAGAGCTTATGCAGAGTGAAATAAGTCAAGCGGAGAGAACCAATTACCTTATGGTCTCACTTACGTACTGAGCATAAAGAAAAACATGGAGGACATTGTGAGAAGGAAGGGAAGGGTGAATGGGGGGAAACCAGAGGGGGAGATGAACCATGAGAGACTGTGGACTATGAGAAACAAACTGGGGGTTTTGGAGGGGAGGGGGTGGGGGTTGGGTGAGAATGGTGGTGGGTATTGAGGAGGGCACGTATTGCGTGGAGCACTGGGTGTGGTGCAAAACAATAAATCTTGTAACATTGAAAAAAATAAATAAATAAAATTAATTATTAAAAAAAAAAACACAATGAGGGGCGCTTGGGTGGCTAAGCATCTTCAGTTAAGCATCTGCCTTTGGCTCAGGGCATGATCCCAGAGGCCCGGGATAGAGCTCTGAACTGAGTTCCCTGCTCAGCGAGGAGCCTGCTTCTCCCTCTGCCTCTGCCCCTCCCCTGCTCTTCTCTCTCTCATTCTCTCTCTCAAATAAATAAATAAAATCTAAAAAAAAAAACTTTAAAAACGAATCAAGCTGCAATGAAATATCACCTCACACCTGTTAGAATGGCTGTCATAAAAAAAGACAAGAAATAACAAGTGTTGGTGATGATGTGGAGAAAAGGGAACCCTTGTGCATTCTTTGTAGGAAAGTAAACTGATGCTGCCACTATAGAAAACTTTATGGACCATAAAAGACCCTAAGTCATAGGAAAAAAAACAGGGTTGCTGCAGATGAGGGGAGTGGGAAGATGGAGTAACTGGGTGATGGACATTGAGGAGGGCATGTGATGTGATGAGCCCCGGGTATTTTATGAAACTGATGAATCACTGAACTCTACCTCTGAAACTAATAATACACTATATGTTAATTAACTGAATTTAAATTTTAAAAAATAAAAAATAAAATGACAAAAAAAAACTATATGGAGATTGCTCAAGAACTTTCTGGATATTTATCCAAAAGACACAAAATAATTATCTCAAAATGATATATGTAACATCATTTTTTAAAAAAGATTTTATTTATTTATTTTACAGAGAGAGAGATCACAAGCAGGCAGAGAGGCAGGCAGAGAGAGGGGGAAACAGGCTCCCTGCTGAGCAGGGAACCCAATGTGGGGCTCCATCCCAGGACCCTGAGATCATGACCTGAGCCGAAGGCAGAGGCTTTAACCTGCTGAGCCATGCAGGCATCCCTACATGTAACATCATTGCAGCATTATTTATAATAGCCAAGATATGGAAGCAACCCAAGTGTCCATCCATAGATGAATGGATAAAGAAGGGATGTTGTATGTATACAATGGAATATTACTCAGCCATAAAAAAGAAATCTTGTCATTTGCAACAACATGGATGGATCTGGAGTATATAATGCTAAGTGAAATAAGTCAGATAAAGACAAATACCATATTATTTCACTCACGTGTAGAATTTAAAAAACAAAACAAATGAGCAAAGGAAAACAAAAAGATACAATAAAACCAGACTTCTAAATATAGAGAACAAAGTGGTGGTTGCCAGAGGAGAGGTGGGTGAGGAAACAGATGAAATAGGTGAAGGGGATTAAGAGCACTGAGTAGTGTATAAAATTATTGAATCACTACATTGAATACTACACTTGAAACTAATATAATATTGTATGTTAATCATATTTGAATTTAAAAAAAAAAAAAAAGAAAAATACCCTGAACTGTCTTGTAATACTAGACCTGATTTAGTGTTTAATTCATTGCCTGCCGTGCTTAAAACACCACTTTAGTTATAAAGCTGGGTGTTCTAGTAGTTACAGAGCATATCCTCACTAAGAGAAACACTGGCATGATTCATTTGTTGTACATGAACTTGAAAAGAAGAAAAAGTGAAAAAAAAATAAAAGTGTGTGTAAATAATAAAAAGTGAAGTTCTACCCTTCTTACAGAGTTGCTCAAAACCTAGAATGTCACTGAGATGAGAATATTTGCCTTTCCCAAATTCAGCTTCCCTACATATAACTCCTTGTTCATTACATTTTTTTTATTGTAATACAAACTTTGTTCAGGGTTAATTTGAATTAGAGACCAAACAAAATAAAACTTAACCCTGTCTTTTTTTTTTAATCAAAGATGTTTATATAATTAATATGCAAAAGAAAGTGTGTCTGAGACACCAGAGTACAACTTCAGGAGGCAATATGAATATGGGAATTATGTAGGTAAGTACTTAGTCAACTATGAAATGGCATAACTTGTCATCACGGCTTAATTTATGATACATGGTACGCTGTTGTGAAATGCAGCTATGTACATGGTACGCTGTTGTGAAATGCAGCTATGTATTAAGGAAATTTTTCCTGGAATCAGGAGTGCTTACTGGTGACAATTTTTATAAATGTGTGCCAGTTGTCCAAGCACAAATGGTGTTTCCTGATCAGGAATAACTGTTTGGAAATGGGAGTCTAGCCAGATATGATGTTGCTTATCATTTTGACGACAGAGCTGAAATCATTTGGAGTGTTTCTTATTGCAACTAATAGAAACACCAATTTAATTAATACCATCTTATTTTTGTTGTGAGTGTTTTACCATTGCTAAATAACATTTGGAAGAGACAGAGGCAGCCCTGGAGAGATGCCACCCCTGGGAATAATTTTTTTAATGTGTTCGAATCAGTCCTGAAAGACTGAATTGCAGACTGTGCAAAAATATTAAATGTGATTTGAGATGGTACTCTTGTGAGTACAATTGGTTCTTGGTGGTAACATGCTTACAGGGAAACAAATCCAGAGTGTATTGTTTTCCAAGGACCTGGAACTCTTAAAATCTGCCTTCTACATTGCTCAGAGAAATCATGCTGGGTAAGAAAGTTATAAATCTTACTCATTGTGGATGTGGATTTTTGGCTCCATAGCCCAGATATACTGCTGTGCTAGAACCACACACAGTGCAACGTGTTACTTAGATGAACAAGAAGGTCAACACCTAATCAGCTGTAGAACACACAGATCGGGTAGCTTTGTCATTCACTAAATGATGCTAAAGACCTTTTTCGATTCGTTGGAGAAAAAAACTAATTTGTCCATGTTAACCAAAGGGAAATTCTAGATATTACTTATAGGAGAGGTTACGTCAAACAGTATGGAGATTCTTCAAGATGTTAAGAATAGAGCTACCCTTCAACCCAGCAATTGCACTACTGGGTATTTACCCCAAAGATACAGACAGTGAAAAGAAGGGGCGCAGGCACCCCAATGCTCATAGCAACAATGTCCACAATAGCCAAACTGTGGATGGAGCTGAGACATCCTTCAACAAATGGATAGATAATGAAGATGTGGTCCATATACACAATAGAATATCACTCAGCCATCAGAAAGGATGAATACCCAACTTTTGTATCAACATGGATGGAACTGGAAGGGATTATGCTGAGTGAAGTAAGTCAAGCAGAGAAAGACAATTATCATACGGTTTCACTCATATGTGGAACATAAGGAATACCATGGGGACAATTGGGGAAGGAAGGGAAAACTGAAGGGGGAGAAATCAGAGAGGGAAACAAACTATGAGAGGCTATGGACTCTGGGAAAGAAACTGAGGGTTTCAGAGGGGAGAGAGTGGGGGTATAGGGTCACCAGGCAATGGGTATTAAGGAGGGAATGTGTTTTGATGAGCACTGGGTGTTATACACCACTAATGAATCATTGAACACTACATCAAAAACTAATGATATACTGTACAGGGGCTAACTTAATATAATAAAAAATATATGTGTGGTGTGTATACGTGAATGTGCATGTAGAGGGGATTCCATAGGGAAATACAGAAAACTCTTCACAAGTGAGAATAAAATAAGATAAAGGATGAAGTATGAAGTGGCCTGGTGAATTCAACTGTAAAGGCAGGAAAGCATCCTGAACATTTCATACTTGTATGGGACTTGATAGAGTTTCCAGACCTAGAATCTAGAATTCTTGACCCCTTTGATAGATTCTTTATACCTTATCAAGGTGCTTTCCTGGGCCTCCTTCTCCTATCTCATCACACAGCAGAGCAATACCAGCTGGGAAGGTATGGCCTCCCCGTGTCCACCATCTCCAAGCCATGATGCAAAACCGAGGTGGAGAAATTGCAGGCTGGACTTGGAAAGGGGGAGATATCAAAAAAGGAGATGAACCATGAGAAATTATGGACCCTGAGAAACAATCTGGGGGTTTCAGAGGGGACAATGGTGGGGGAGGAAGTAACAGGGTGATGGGTATTGAGGGGTGCATGTGCTGTGATGATTACTGGGTGTTATACTTAACTAATGAATCACTGAACATTGAAAAAAGTAAAAGATTACATTCCATATATTAACATGAAAGTCTAGAAAAAAAAATACTATAGCTTCAGAAAATAGATCAGTGGTTGCCAAGGGATTAGCAAAGTGGGGAGGAGATTGACTGCAAAGGGGCATGAGAAAACTTTCTGGGGTGATGAATATGTTGTACATCTAGATTGTAATGACAGTTATGTGTCATTATATATTATGGATTATAGGTCTAGATTATAATGACAGTTACATGACTATATATTTGCCAAAATCATTAAAATATACATTTGAAAAAAACTTGGCCCCCTTTTGATTGTTATTACAAAACATGTAAATATTTTAAATAGTTACCTGCAGAGGCATTTATTAATGGTATGCAAATATATGATTTCATTTGCTCTTTCCTAACAAAACTATGCCTCTGGGGAAGCTCCTTTCTCCAGGAAGAATATGGTCTGCTTTCATATACTGAAGTTGGTCTCCGCTTCCGTTAACTGAAAGTAGTGCCCAACCTACTGCTTCAAAATTGGGGATTAGAATAGCATATCTCAAAAATGGTCTTCTGATATCAGACTTATTGAAAATGAAGTTATCATCCAAATTGTTATTCACAATTAAAATTATTGGCATGAGTGCAGAATTGATGAACAGTGCCTTGAATATAAAAACCAGTGTGAAAATTCTCTCTGTTTGGAAGAGCATATGTTTGTACTCAGCTATTATTATAATGACTAAAATGAAACATCATTCCCACTTAAAACACATGAGGCTGAATTCTATATACAGGCATACCTCAGAAATATTGTGTGCTCCATTCCAGCCTGCTGCAATAAAGCAAATATCATAATAAAGAGAGTCAAATGAATTTTTATGGTTTCTCAGTGCACATAATAGTTATATTTACACTGTATGTCTATTAAATGTGCAATAAAATTATACCTAAAAATAACTTAATTTATTATTGCTAAAAAAGTTGCCAACCATCCTCTGAGTTTTCAGAGAGTCATAATCTTTTTCCATGTTAATGGCTGCTTGACTGGTCAGGGTCGTGGTTGCTGAAGGTTGAGGTGTCTTCGGCAGTTTCTTAAAATAAGACAGTGATGAAGTTTGCCACATCATTTGACTCTTCCTTTCATGACAGTTTCTCTGTAGCCTGTGATGCTGCTCAGAGCATTTTACTCATATAAGAACTTTCAAGATTGAAACAGTCAACAAAACAAACAAGCAACCCACAGAATGGGAGAAGGTATTCACAAATGACACTACAAAGGTCTGATATCTAAGATCTATAAAGAACTCCTCAAACTCAACACTCAAAAAACAGATACTCATGTCAAAAAATGGGCAGAAGACATGAACAGACACTTCTCCAAAGAAGACATACAAATGACTAACAGACACATGAAAAAATGTTCATCATCTTTAGCCATCAGGGAGATTCAAATCAAAACCACACTGAGATACCACCTTACACCAGTTAGAATGGCCAAAATCAACAAGACAATAAACAACAAATGCCGGAGAGGATGTGGAGAAAAGGGAACCCTCTTCCCACTGTTGGTGGGAATGCATGTTGGTGCAGTCACTTTGGAAAATTGTGGAGATTCC
>CM053618.1:47834802-47847183 GCA_028646535.1 Procyon lotor
TGGGAGAGGGAAGGGAAGGGTGGGAAATTAGAGGGGGAGACGAACCTGAGAGACTGGACTCTGAGCAACACATTGAGGGTTTTGGGGGGGTTGGGCGAGCCTGGTGGTGAGTATCGAGGAGGGCATGTATTGCATGAAGCACTGGGTGTGGTACATGAACAATGAATCTTGGAACACTGAAAAAATAAAAGTATTTGGGAAAAAAGAAACTTTCAAGATTGGAGTCAATCCTCTCAAATGCACCTGCCTTATCAATGAAGTTTATGTAAGATTCTACATCCTCTGTTGTCATTTCAACAGTCTTCACAGCATCTACACCAGGAGTAAATTCCATCTCAGAAAACACCTTTCTTTGCTCACCCATAAGAAGAAATCATCTGTTAAAGTTGGATTGTGAGATTCCAGCAATTTAGTCCCATCGTCAGGCTCCACTTGTCATTCTAGTTTTCTTGTTATTCCCACCACGTCTGCAGTCAACTTCTTCCAACTGAAGTTTTTGTCGTTGTTGTTTTTGTTGTTGTTTTTGCTTGTTTTGTATTCCACTGAAGTCTGGTACCTTCAATTTGTAAAAGAAAAAAAAACAAAAACCGTATCTGGCAAGCACAGTACCTGTAATGCATAACACAAAGTGCAAGGTCTGACATTGTCAGGTTTCTGGTTCCTAATCAAAGAACTCGGTTACACAATTTAGAATGCAGTAATTAAACATTTCATACATGCATAAACATACATGTGTGTATATGTGCATATACGTATACACGTACACACCCATAATCTTAAACCACTGTTCAACATCATGGAACACACACTGTAGGTCAGTAAAAACAAACACAGTTTAGGCAAAGGATCTGGCTTACTTTGACATGCTTTATTTATTTGTGTTGGCTACCTGGTCCCTCTTGGTTGTTGAGTTGCAATGTCTGCTCTAACTCGTATCTATTATGGTAGCACCAAGATTCTTTAAATGGTCTTATATACTTTTAAGCTGCCTTAGGTTCTTTCTGGAAAGAGACAGAGGGTGGGAAAGGACAGATGGATGGGTGGACTGAAAGACGGGTAGATAAATAACAGAAGTGAGTTTCAGTCCCCACTTAAACATGCAGAATATACAAATTGTTTATACTTTTGTATCTCTAATTACTATGTTGAGCTCACAATTACAGCATAGTAAGGAAAATTTAAGCTCAGTCAATTTAAGGTCTCTTCCCCTTTTCTGCAGTGCTGTGGCTCAGTTGTGAGGACCTTACACAGAACCAAACATAGGGTTGCAGAAGCGCACCATTTATCACTACAGGTTTTTACTGAAACTTTTTGGTTCAGCCTGGTCCTCAGTTTGTAGTCCGTTCAGGTTGCTGCTAAAGTGTCACTTTCTCTTACGTAAAGGCTAGAGAATCTCCTCACAGATTCTGGGTCCCATGAAGAATCATGGGGACCATCTTTCTGCTGCCAGATCATCCTGGACATGGTGATTTTATTGTTTGTCTGTGTCCCTCTCTCATCTTGATCTGCCCAAAGCCAGTCCTTCTCTCTGGCTCTGTACTTTTGTGGTTCTATTCCCCTAAATCTCTCATGATCTTGTCACCTCTCTGGGACTCTTCCCAGAAAACAGGGTATCATCTTGTCTGTGAAGTCCACCCACTTCTTTGCCTTCATCATATCTGCTCTTTCTCTTCATCTTCCCCAGCCCGGAGAAACTTTTTTTTTAGTTATAGAGGGAATGTTCTTCTCTGGTATTGTTCTTCATACATTTTGGATGAATCTGCAACTGCTTATTTACTCCCACAGATCTGAGAATTTTAGAACCACAGCAAAGAAGTGGCTCTCAGGAGATTTTGACTTTCTCACGCTGTGTCATTCTTCCACTAAGGTCAAAAACACACAGAAAATAATTGGGTGAAGAGGGTTCAAGTGTGAGGAGGCAGGAAGGGATGAGGGAGCAAGAGGAGAAACAGAAGACTTATAGAACATAAGAAAAAGAGTTGAGAAATGCCGTTCTGGAATGTAGTGTTTAAATATCACTCCAGATGGATTGAATAATTAACTAGTTGAAGGGTAGATTTGCCAAATACCTGGGTGATGATACTAACCGATCATTTTCTGGTATCTGCTCATTCTACAACATTGTTACAATTAAAAGTTGCAAGATTGTAAATATTCTCATTCATGACTTGTCTTCCTTGAAAACACATTTCTGAAACTTATAGGTGCTTTTTTAACAGATTCTTCATTTGATTGCCTATACACATGCCTTAGTTGGTTTATCTAAGATGCCTTTATGGAAATGAACTCTTCTCAGGATTTTTCCTTCCACTGCCTGGTTAATGTTAAGCATTCCATTCCCAGTTTTGAGTTGCTTAACCATGGTGAGGGTGATGATTTTCCCCATCTGTCTCCCCATTCACCCATTCAACATTTGATGGGCTTCTATTATAGAAGGAAGTGGGAATGCAAATAAGGATAGAATACTGTGA
Organism: Procyon lotor; assembly: GCA_028646535.1. Lineage (NCBI taxonomy): Eukaryota > Metazoa > Chordata > Mammalia > Carnivora > Procyonidae > Procyon > Procyon lotor. The sequence goes on from CM053618.1 coordinate 47,837,274, forward strand.
ATGCCTCCAAGCATTCAGTCTGCTGAGAAGGGGATACCTGTGCATGGACAGTTACAATGTGACATGGGCTCTTGTAGAAGTAGGCAAGGAGTTTTAAGGGAACATTGAGAAGCTGAAGATGTACCTACCTCAAAGATATCAGAAATGTCAAACAGGTAGTTATTCTATCTCTGGCTACCAGAAGGGCTTTAGTACTCCTTTGCTCGGGCAGTCACAGCCATCCTAAAGATCTTTTATCCTTACCAACTACCTAACATCTTATTTGTTTAATTTTGAACTTCAGATATAAGGGATTGAGTTAATCATACCCCTTACTTCATGGGTCATTGAGTGTTCATCAATCCATTACCTTGTGAAGCTTGTGAGGCTAGCCCAAGCAAGCTAGCAGGAGCCAAAGTCACACAGGCATTGAAATTGGAGCTCTCAATGAAAAGATTAATCTCTATTACACACTGCTTGATTTACCACTTTATTCCACAAAGGACTGGAGGCAGGTGAGAGGAAGCTAGATCCTCTACTCACCAAGGTTACTGATTATCCTTCCTGGGTTGTCCATTTGCCTTGATTTGGAACCCTTGAAAAGAATACGTACCTCACAAATACCAAGGGTGTTAAACTGCTTTTGACAGAGACTTTATTTTAACATCTTAATTTTATTTTTTTCCATGTTCCAAGATTTATGCACCACACCCAGTGCTCCATGCGATACCTGCCCTCCTTAATACCAACAGAGGCTTAATTTCTGAAAATCTGAAGTGTGTCTAAACAGAAAAGGATTACCAGCTTAATTCAGAACATTTTAGAGCTAAATGAGTCTGCCTCCCCTTTCTTACTGCATTTCTGTTCTCTCCCACTGCCCCATTTCAGTGTCACCTCATCCTCAGAGATTTATCAGCTTAAGCTGTGGGCTATGTTATGTTACCCCTATTTCTCCATTTGGAGGACCCTCCCATGTGAATTAATTAGGTGTCATCAGTTCAGGAAATAAATATTTCTCTAGAAAGCAGTGTTGCTTTCTTTTTGATCATGTTATAAAAAAGTATAACTTTTAATACTTTTAAAAAAGTATAACTTTTTTAACTTTTTCATAAAAATAAAAAGAAATGAGATAGCTTTCTATTCATGATCATCTGTTATAGTTGCTTATATATCTGCCAGCCTTGTGAACTTGGGTTCTGGGGGAAGGAATATGGATTTTGGCATCAAGTAGTTTGATGTTGAGTTGTGTTGAGCTGTGTATCCTTAGATAAGTGACTTAGTCTGAGCCTCAGTTTTCTCATCTGTTAAACCAGGAATAGTAGTGGCCTTGTGCTTTCTGCTTCCTTTGTACGTGGCATCTCCCTCCATCCAGCAAACCCCTCATTTTTGTTTGCTTCCCACTTAATGTGAATTCTACCCATCCTTGAAGACCAGGGTCCAGGCATCATTTCCTCAACTGCTCCAACCTACTGTATCTCTGCCCACTTGAACTCTTTATAGTAAATAGATACTCTCTGTCTACTCAATTAGCCCTTGTACTCACTACCTTTGTAAAACATTATTCTCAGGAAGAAAGAAAAGAAAGCCAAAGAGGCAGGAGTTGTTTTTGTTTTTCCCAAAAAACTTTTTTTCACCTGTTTTCTGGTTCAGGCATCTTCCTTCTATAGTCTTGATTTTTCAGCAATAGACTTCTTAGGTATTCCATTGTGAGTTATGTGTCCATTTAGTTAGTTCTACTTTAAAAGAAAAAAAAAAAAAAGAGGTAAAAACCTACTGCTACTCCCTGGGGAAGTAGCAGACTCTTCCTGCCTATTTTCTTTACCTCCCACTGGACCAGAGGAATTGTGGGTTTTCCTCCAACAACTACTTTGCCATTACTGCCAAAGGACAATGTTGGACAATGTTGGAAAACAAAACATCGGGCAAACACAAGACCCAAGTTGAAACTTAAGTCTTTTCACTGCTGTTTACCCCTAGCAAAAACCTTCTCCTTGGGATTTTAGAGAAGGAGCCATTGGGTGGCTCAGTTGGTTAAGCAGCTGCCTTCAGCTCAGGTCATGATCCTGGGATCGAGCCCCACATCGGGCTCCTTGCTCAGCAGGGAGCCTGCTTCTGCCTCTGCCTCTGCCTGCCTCTCTGCCTACTTGTGCGCTCTCTCTCTCTCTCTTTCTCTCTCTCTCAGTCTGTCAAATAAATAAATAAAATCTTAAAAAAACAAAAAACAAAAAAACCTTCTCCAGATCATTGCTGATACTGCAACCAATGCTGTTTCCTCTTCCCAACACTGTGACCAGGCCCTGGAATGAGCTAAAATGGTCATGCAAAAGCTCCCCTCCATTTCCAAGCCACTTCCCCGATTACAAACAACTTGTTCACTCTGAATCTAGCCCTATTCTACTTCCATCTGGAAGGCCTCACACCATTAGCTTGGAAAACCGAGTGTTCCCTTTGAATCAGCATTCTTTATGATGCCTGGTCCTTACTTAAAGACAGTGCTCAACAGTGTGTTCTGGTTTGCACTGAAAAGGATGTCCTCATCCCATTACCTCCAGTTGGGTTATCTTTCACTCTGCCTATTACCAACAAGCTCATCATTTATTTCATTTTTATCTTTGGCCACCATATACTTCCTCTAAATCATCTATATTTTTGTCATGAGGTATGTGGAGCCAGGGTCTAATTTATTTCTTCCTCAGAGATATAAGAACCTACTAAGAACCTAGCATTCTCCTGTGTATATTTACCAGTTGCTACAAATACTGCATTTTCCAGGATAGCCTATGACTCTAATATTTTGTCTAAGCTTTATGTGCATATTCTTATTTATAGGTTTCACTTTGAAGTTTGGAAAATAAGGTTCTCAAACTCTGGTCCCAACTTTTAAAAAACTGTATTTCTATGGTTCTATGCAGAACCACAAAACAAAAAGTATAAGATTCTAAATAGAGTGTTAGGCTGATTAATACAGGTAAGAGTATTGTATCATTTCAGAGCTAGTTAGTGTCAGGAAGGTGCAGAAATCTTTTTGAAGTGATATCACAAGTCATGGCCTACAGAGTATTCTACCCATTCACATTTTTGAAGTTATAGACTTGTTAACACCTCTTTTACTTTGTACCTGTTTCATTTTCACCTGAACATACATACATACATTTATTTATTTATTTGTTTGTTTAATTTAAATTCAATTAATTAATATATAATGTATTATTTGTTCCAGGGGTACAGGTCTGTGATCCATCAGTCTTACATAAGACCCAGCACTCACCACAGCACATACCTTCCCCAGTGCCCATCACCCACTTACTCCATCCCCTTACCCCCTGCCCTACAGCAACCCTCAGTTTGTTTCCTAAGATTAAGAGGCTCTTATGGTTTGTCTCCCTCTCTGGTTTCATCATTTCATTTTTTCATTTTTTCCTCTCTTCCTCTATGATCCTCTGCCTTGTTTCTTAAATTCCGCATATCAGTAAGATCATATGATAATTGTCTTTCTCTGATTGACTTATTTCATTTAGCATGATACCCTCTAGTTCCATCTATGTCATTGCAGTGGCAAGATTTCATTTTTGATGGCTGTGTAATATTCCATTGTATATGTACACTACATCTTTATCCATTTATCTGTCGATGGACATCTGGGCTTTTTCCATATTTCAGCTATTATGGACATTGCTGCTATAAACATTAGGGTGCAGGTGCCCCTTCAGATCACTACATTTGTATCTTTGGGGTAATTACCCAGTAGTGCGATTGCTAAGTCATAAGGTAGCTCTATTTTTAGCTTTTTGAGCAACTTCCATACTATTTTCCAGAGTGGCTACACCAGCTTGCATTCCCACCAACAGTGTCAGAGGATTCCCCTTTCTTCACATCCTTGCCAACATCTGTCATGGTGTGAGGTGGTATCTCATTGTGGTTTTGATTTGTATTTTCCTGATGCCAAGGGATGTTGAGCACTTTTTCATGTGTCTGTTGGCCATTTGGATGTCTTCTTTGCAGGAATATCTGTTCATTCCTAATTCTTGATTGGATTATTTGTTCTTTAGGTGTTGAGTTTGATAAGTTCTTCATAGATTGTGGATACTAGCCCTTTATCTGATATGTCGTTTGCAAATATCTTCTCCCATTCTGTCAATTGTGTCTTGGTTTTGTTGACTGTCCTTTGCCGTGCAAAAGCCTTTTATCTCGATGAAGTCCTAATAGTTCATTGTGTGTGTGTGTGTGTGTGTGTGTGAGTATATTATATATTTGGCATTGTTTCCCTTGCCTTTTGAGATGTGTCTAGCAAGAAATTGCTGTAGCCAAGGTCATAGAGGTTGCTGCCTGTGTTCTCCTCAAGGATTTTGATGCATTCTTGTCTCACATTGAGGTCTTTCATCCATTTTGAGTCTATTTTTGTGTATGGTGTAAGGAAATGGTCCAGTTTAATTTCTGCATGTTGCTGTCCAATTTTCCTAACACCATTTGTTGAAGAGACTGTCTTTTTCCATTGGGAATTCTTTCCTGCTTTGTTGAAGATTAGTTGACAATATGGTTTTTGGTCCAGTTCTGGGATCTCTATTCTGTTCTATTGATCTATGTATTTGTTTTTGTGCCGGTACCATATGGTCCTGATGATCACAGTTTTGTAATAGAGCTTGAAGTCTATTGTGATGCCACCAGCTTGGTTTTCTTTTTCAGCATTCCTTTGATTATTCCAGGTCTTTTCTGGTTCCAAATAAATTTCGGGAGAAGAGAAATAATAAAGATTAGAGCAGAAATCAATGAAATAGAAAACAAAAGAACAGTAGAACAGATCAATGAAACTAGGAGCTCATTCTTTGAAAGAATTAATAAGATTGATAAACCCCTGGCTAGACTTATCAAAAAGAAAAGAGAAAGGACCCAAATAAATAAAATCATGTGTGAAATAGGAAAGATCTCAACCAACACTGAAGAAATACAAACTATTATAAGAACATATTATGAGCAAATATGCTAACAAATTGGACAAACTAGAATGCATTCCTAGAGACCTATAAACTACCAAACTGAACCAAGAAGAAATAGAAAACCTGAACAAAACAATAACTAGCAAGGAAATTGAAGCAGCAATCAAAAATGTCCCAAAAGAGGGGCGCCTGGGTGGCTCAGTTGTTAGGTGTCTGCCTTCGGCTCAGGTCATGATCCCAGAGTCCTGGGATCGAGCCCTGCATCGGGCTCCCTGCTCGGCAGGAAGCCTGCTTCTCCCACTACCATTCCCTCTGCTTGTGTTCCCTCTCTCGCTTTGTTTCTCTCTGTCAAATAAATAAAATCTTTAAAAAAAAAAAAAAGTCCCAAAAGATGGCTTCCCAGGCGAATGCTATCAAACATTTAAAAAAAAGAAAAAAAATATATATATATATAATATGTATAAAAGAATAAATTGTAACAACCAAATATTTTTAAGACATTAAAAAAAAGAATTAATACCTATTCTCCTGAAACTGTTTCAAAATATTGAAAATATAATTTCAAAATATTGAAATATATTTCAAAATAGAAGAAAAACTTCCAAACTCATTTTATGAGGCCAGCATTACCTTGATCCCCAAACCAGACAAAGACCCCATCAAAAAGGAGAATTACAGACCAATATCCCAGATGAACATGGATCAAAAATTCTCACCAAAATACTAGCCAATAGGATCTAGCGGTATATTAAAAGGATTATTCACCACAACTGAGTGGGATTTATTCCTGGGCTGCAACGTTGGTTCAACATCGGCAAGTCAATCAATGTGATACCATACATTAATAAAAGAAAGAACAAGAACCATATGATACTCAATAGATGCAAAACAAGCATTTGACAAAGTATAGCATCCTTTCTTGATCAAAACCCTTCACAGTGGAGGGATAGAGGGTATATACCTCAATATCATCAAAGCCATCTATGAAAAACTCACAACGAATATCATTCTCAATGGGGAAAAACCGAGAGCTTTTCCCCTAAGATCAGGAACACAGCAGGGATGTCCGCTATCACCACTGCTGTTCAACATAGTACTAGAAGTCCTAGCCTCAGCAATCAGACAACAAAAAGAAATAAAAGGCAGCCAAGTTAGCAAAGAAGTCAAACTCTCACTCTTTGCAGATGACATGATACTTTGTGTGGAAAACCCAAAAGATTCCACTCCAAAACTGCTAGAACTCATACAGGAGTTCAGTAAAGTGGCAGGATATGAAATCAATGAACAGAAATAAGTTGCATTTCTATCTATACACCAGCAATGAGACAGAGGAAATAGACTTTCATTAACATCTTAAAATATATGTTTCCTTGGAGTTGGGGAGACTTGAAGGACCTGGAGGAGGATGTTCTCTGCATGGTGAGTCTACTTTCTCAGGCCTGCAAACTGAATCTGAGCTGGCTGGTGTGGCTCAGTGTGGCCCACATGGGGCTGCACAGAGTATCATCAGGAGGGAATCATGTGCTTCCAGCTCACGATGAGCCTGGTGTGAAGCAGAAGCAATAACAGAGGTCCTAAAGCCTCTAAGATGACTTCCTCATTAGGAGGGTGAGATCCAGGGTTAATCAGTTTCCTTTATCCCAAAACCCTGTCCCCACTTCCTCTTGGCTAATAAATCACATAGCATGCACAGAATGAGTAGGGAAAAGATTAGAACACTAGAAAGGAGGTTAAAAGTCCCAGATTCTCATTCTGCTTTTGACGTGCACTGAAGTTCCTGGACAATCCATTTATGTCACTGCATCTTTGCTTTGCCTTCAGCAAAACAGGGTAATTGAAGACGATGAGTGGATTTTTATGCTTTTTAAAAATTGGTGGTCGTCTTTTATCAATAAAATCTTATACAAAGCAAGGAATATAAAAGAATCAAAGTGGAGCCATATTTGAAATGGGCAGAGAAGTCTATTAAACTTCTCCTCAACAGAGCCTGAGAGCACCATGAACAGAGTCTGAAATTGCAGGCCTCCACATCTCCAAGGTGATTTCCAACTCAGATATTCTATGAGGAAAAAAACTTTCACCCCCCTTTTTTATAAGGAAATGTAATAGCATTCTGTTTGCCTAATGTAAATAAAAGGAAAAAAGTATGAACTGGGGTATTGTCAGGTATTAAGTAACTTCACTTGTTCTTCTGCCTTCACGAGGATGTGAAAGCAGCGAAAGTAAAGGAGAATTATGAACCTCAAGGTTGTCATCCCTGTACTCCTCCATTAAGCAACAAAACAAAACAAAAGAACATAAGGAAAAAAGATACCAATGTTTCCTAACAAAACACCACTCCTTTTTCCCCCATCTTCACCTCCATGAAAGAATCAAGGGAATCCATGAGGTCCTCTTTAAACCCCATTCCTAGGGGTGCCTGGGTGGCTTAGTGGGTTAAAGCCTCTGCCTTCGGCTCAGGTCATAATCTCAGGGTCTTGGGATCAAGCCCCGCATCAGGCTCTCTGCTCAGCAGTGAACCTGCTTCCCCCTCTCTGCCTACTTGTGATCTCTCTGTCAAATAAATAAAATCTTTAAAAAAATGAAAAAATAAATAAACCCCATTCCTAAACCCCAGAAATATTAAGTCAAGAGTTTGAAGTATGATCTGGAGCAGAGAAGGAAGAGGAAATGGGTGTGTGAGATGAGGCATTTCCAGGTTGGTAGGCCTGGGTGTTCTTTGGAAGGTCATCCTCTCCATCCTTAGACATCTTCTTTGGTGGCAGGCTTCTGTCATTCTTCTCACTATAAAGGGTGTGATATCAGAATTAATGAAATAAATCCTGGACTTACTCAGATTCTGTGTTTTTTATGCCACAAAGTATGTGATGTCTTACAAATCACTAGTTCTCTCAAGTCCGTAAATGAGAAATCTACTATCTTCTTCGTAGGAAGTGTACTTTTTTTTTTTTAATTTACAGTGCTATAAAAATATACATATGCCCTCTGGGGTACCCTCTAATCCCACTCCCTGTTCTCTTACCTTATTTTATCTATTTTTCCTCCTCTTTTTATCCAAAGTTGGGGATAAAGGAAAGGGATTGTCTGAGTTCATTTCTGGAAAAGAGGTAGGTAAGAGGGGAGAAGAGGAATAACTTTTCTTCTCTTTTAAACATGCCTACTGCCCCTCCACTCAAGCCTGTTTCTCTCCTCTTGAGGTGAATATCTGTGACTTCATTCAGAGATGAGTCAACTTAGCTAATGAAAACATAAAGAAGTCAGGATATGTTGTGTTCATTCAACTGAATTCCAGGGAATGCATATAGTCTTACACTAAATCCAACCTAAAAAGAAGGAAATGTCTTATTCAGTGCTGAGTTACTTGTCTTATCTAGGAAACTCTATCAGAAGGCTCTTATTACAATGATGGACTTGTGGCAGAAATTGGGCCACGATGTATAAACAGCTGAAAAGGATTTACTCTTTATTTTAAAACCAGAAAGTTAACCACACACACACAAAAAGTATAACTCATAAAATAATTTTAGAGGTAAAGGAAGCTTAGATGTGTAACAAATTATGTCAAATCTAGTGGCTTAAAACAGCAATCATTTATGTAACTCATGAGTCTACAATTGAACAGGCCTTGGGGGGGAAGGCTTATCTTTGCTCCGTGTAGCATCAGCTGAGGCTGATTGCTAGAAGTTGGAGCACACACTTCCAAGGCAGCTCACTCACATGGCTGACAAGTTGGTGCTAGCTGTTGGCTCATAGCTCAGTGGGGATCGAAGGCTTTCAATAACTCTTTCTTTCTACCTGGGGTGCTCTGTGGGCTGAATAGTGGCTGGGTTCCAAAAGTCAGAATCCCAAGATGTAAGAAGTGGAAACAGCCAGTTTCATGAGGCGTGGACCTTGAAACAGCCACAGCATCACATCCGCTGAATTCCATTGGTTAAGCATTCTCAGAAACCAGATTCATGGGAAAGATGTAGACCCAACCTCTCAATGAGAGAAATATCAAAGAATTTTGGGACTTTGTTCTAAAACTGCTACAACATGAGATAGAATTGCGTGTAGTGGTGGAGGGGCGTATGTTAGATAATATGATCTGAAAGCAATGTTGGGAGACAAGAGGACACATATCCTACTTTCTTGCCCAGTGGTATGAGAGCTACAAGACATCAACTAGCCACCACTTGAGTGGGCCACGGAGGAAGCAGTGCCCTCAGGGTTAGCCAGAGTCCTCTTAATGGGAAGATGAAAGAATTCAGAGAAGGGTTGAGAATATAAGGAATTTTACTGATCATGACCATGAATTGTGTAAGGCACAGAGAAAGTGTTTTGAGACTGGGAAAGGGTAGGAGAAAGAGACCAATTAGGTGATATATGGGACCTAATAAGGATGAAAACACAGGAGAAGTGGGGTTATCTAGGAGTTTGGTGTTTGTGTTAGCAAAACCTATGAGAATAATGAGACTGAATTCCATGGATTCAAGGCAAGTAGCAGTAGAAAGATGTATGACAAGCATTATCCATTAGAGGTATGTTATACAGCATATGAGGAATAAGGACCAAAGGTATAAAAGACTCCCACAGATCAGCACAAAAGTGAAAACTCAAAATGAAGAGTGACAAAAGCTAGTGAGGCACAGACAATCCACAAAGAAGAAAGTCTCAGTGATAAAGTTAAGATGCTCAATCTTACCAGAAGTCAGAAAAACGCAAATTAAAACCACATCAAAGTATATCTTGTTTATATCAGATTGGAAAAAAGATCTAAGAGCCTGATGACATATCAACTATTGGTAAGAGTGTGAAGTAAATAATAACTTTCATATATTGCTGGTGGAAGTGTAAATTGACACACCATTTTATTATTTTTTTATTAATATATAATGTATTATTTGCCCTAGGGTACATGTCTGTGAATCGTCAGGCTTACACATTTCACAGCACTTACCATAGCACATACCTTCCCCAATGTCCACAACCCAGCCACCCCATCCCTACCCCCCCCC
>CM053618.1:47847683-47866376 GCA_028646535.1 Procyon lotor
TTGGGTGTTGAGTTTGAGAAGTTCTTTATAGATCTTGGATACTAGCCCTTTATCTGATACATCATTTGTGAATATCTTCTCCCATTCTGTCAGTTGTCTTTTGGTTTTCTTGACTGTTTCCTTTGCTGTTGACACACCATTTTAACAATACACTTTGTGATGGGGCAATTTCTGTGATGGGGCAGTTCTAGGTGTATTGCCCTAGAGAAATTCTTGCACATATACAAGAGCATATATATACCAGGCTATCACTTGACAATATTTTTATGGTAGTGAAAAATTATAAACCATCACAGAGTCGAGACCAGGAGAATAGGTAAATATAATGTGGAATAGCCATATAATGTAATAATGTATGACAGCTTACATGAATGAATGAGAGCTATGCATATTAACAGAAATACATCTCAAAAGCATAGTAAGTTACAAAGCAAGTTATGAAGGATGCATTCAGCATGATACCAGTTCCTCAATAAAATGGGGATAACAGTGATACCCACCTTATAGAGTTGTAAGATCATGAGGGAATACAAAAAAGCTGCTCATAATAGTGCTGGGCACATTGTAATTATAAACATTGCATGAGTTAGTTATTACTATTTCTACTATTACTGTTGTTGATATATAAAAAAATTTGCACAGAAAAAATTAAATCTTATCAACCTATCTCATGATTGTGATTACTATTGGAGTGGGCTGCACAGAGGATTTCACCTCTTTCTACAATATTTACTTCTTTAAAAAAAATGTTTGAACCTACCATGGTAAATCTCAGGAGGGGGATACTTGGGTGTTTTGGATACATATACTCCTAGCAGTCCATGTTAACACTGTGACACCTTCCAGTTTTGCAAAAGACAGAAGCCAGACACCCAGGACTTGCCCTGTTTTCTTAAGATGTGGTTTGAAATGACTTTACTTACTTTCTAGGAGTATGAAGACCAATTTTTCACATGTTTGACTCATCAGTGAATAAGGAACTAGGGACTATTTTGAGTGACAGACTTCCAATTTGGTGAAAATTATAAAATTGACCTAAAACACCTCCCCCCAAAAGTATAAGATTTATCAGGTTAATCACAGGGACTGTAGGTCACCATGTCCTTAAAGGAACATTTTCTAAACTCCCTTTCTGGGCCTTATTTCCAGAGAAGAGATGTTGAATGTATGGTGGTCCAGGTAACACTCTTCAGAAATGAACAGTGTAAGGTAGCAAAGTGACAGAGAGATGCCATCCCAAGCTGGGACCATCTCTGAAGAAGTCTATAGTGCTTCAGTTAGAATAAGAATCCTTCTAGTTAAGAGTGTTGAAGCACCTGATGTTTGGGATTGAAAGACTGGCTTTTGGAAATCCCATCATAGGGAAGATGAACTTTCATAGTTTGATGAGAGAGATCTGGAAAAATACTAATTTTGAACTTAATCCCTTACCTTCTGAGTTAATAACAGGTATGCTCCACATTCTCCTCAGGGGTGAGTGGAACATACCTTAACTGTAGAGCAGAGTCTTAGGACCAAAGAGATCAAGGCCCTCAGGAACAAGCTAAAAGTTTGGGAATCAGGACAGTCAACAGAAAGACTCTTCTCATTTTGCATTTGTGGGCTGGGCCTATTCTCTGCCTCACTCACCCTTGAGTCCTGATCAGCTGACCAGCACCAGTCATTAAACCAGCCACACTGAGAAGATGACCACTGTCCACAGACAAATGATTGGTTATCAAGTGGGCCAGCCTTGTGACTGTTCCAAAGCCCTTTAAAAAGGGCCCACAGATACCATGTTGTTGTTACAATCCTAAGTGGGAGCCTGAACCGAGGCAGAGAAACAGAGAAACTGGTGCAACTTCGAGAAGCTTCCTACACAGTTTCCCCTCCCACACCAGCTGCAGTCTTCTCCACAGGGCAGCATGATTCATTTCCGCTCCTTCCCACCTGAGGGAGTGGAAGAGGCTCTATCCAAGCAGCTGCTACCCAAAGGCACACTTGCTTCATTGCAGTGAAAGGCACACCAACCAAAAGGGGGTTCTGTATTCCCAGTATTGATTTTGGTCCTCCCAAGAACACTGTAAAGTTAACCTTTATTGAGCACTTAACTGTTTCATGTATTTAGTTCACTTAGTCCCCACAATAATCCTCTGTGGTACATATTATTATTATTATTTCCATTTTAAAGATGGGAAATTAAGTCTTAGATTAAGTACCAGAGTTACACAGTATGTGGCAGAATTTGAAGTTGAGTCTGTTAGTCTAATTCCAAAACTTGTGCTTTTAATGACTCTTCTTTTTTTCAATTTTATTTTTTCAGTGTTCCGAGATTCATTGTTCATGCACCACACCCAGTGCTCCATGCAATACGTACGCTCCTCAATATCCACCACCAGGCTCGCCCAACCTCCCCACCCCGCTCCCCTCCAAAACCCTCAGTTTGTTGCTCAGAGTCCACAGTCTCTCATGGTTCATCTCCTCCTCTGATTTCCCCTAAATCACCCTTCCTTTCCCTCTCACAATTTCCTCCGTGTTTTTCCTTATGCTCCACACATAAATGAGTCTTTAACAGTTATTTAGATCCACTTATCCTATGAAGCTTTTCTAATTCTCTTAGAAGTAGAAATTACAAAAGGCAAGAACAAAGGAAATTACCTCACAAGCGGATAATTAGGCACATTCCATTTAATATCATGTGGAAATCTACAGGAAAAATTATTATCAGAAGCTATAAATCTTGTCAGGGAGAGGTGAATCGAAAAGTGAGTAAGATCAGGGAATAATTAAGCTAAAAGGCCTACTAATTCCTCGGGGTTTCTGAGGTATTTTCTTAAGTATTATTTCCCAATCTTCTCAACATCTGTGATAAGTGTCAGGGTAGGACTTCCAAGCTATGACATTGAGCATTCCTGAAAAGCATGGAGGAAATGACCTGATTTTTCACTGAATGATCTCATCTAATTCAAGAGTGAATTAGGGGGAGAGGGGGCTGGCTGGAATAACTACAAAGTTACCCAGAAAATGCTCAGGACAGTGAGAGAATTGATGAATCCCAATTTGAGTCTTGAAAGACAACTAAGAGCAAACTACAAGGTGAGAAGCATTCAAGACTTGGTGAACAGCATGAACAAAGAGATGGAAAGAAGGAAGCAGCATGGGATTAGGGCTAACAACAAATAATTTGGCTTTCTGACAGCTTGAAACACAAGGTAGGAAATGAAAAAAACTGAAGCTGAATAAATAGGCAGAGTCCAGAAGATGGAGTTTATTTGGGGTGTGTTAAAGGAGTTTGGCCTTTAGCATGTGTCCAGTGGGAAACCATCAATTGGTTTCAAACAGACAAGTGATAGGATCATATTTGCATTTTTAGGTATTTGGCTCTGAGAGCTGGGTAAGACTTCGGGGTGGAAACTCAGTAAAGACACTGTTGTAATTGTCCCAGCAAGAAATGAGAAGGGTCTGATTCAAATCAATGACAATGAAATTGAAAGCAGGGGAGGTTACAGGAGATATTTAGCAATAGAATTAGAAAGACTTGATGACTGACAGGATATAAGAACTCTACAAGAGAAAGAGAATGGTTTGGTTCACACTCTAGGGCTTTCCATATTAGCTACTTCAAACACAAGAGAACTGCTTTTACTCTTCCTCTCTGCTGGTGAAGCAAAAAGGGCAGTCCACTATATCTTCTTTATGATCATGGCAACTTTTTAGGGGTCGTGTCACCCTTCTTTGCTCCAACACCTGCATGGGGACCTATACTGGCTCACCCTAGCAGATCTTTCTAACTCAAAATATCAAGAACTAGGATTTGGAGTAATTTACCACTTCCCACATGGAAGGATCCTTGGGAATCTTTAGGCAAATTGCTTTATCTTCTACCAAGAGCTCTGCATCCTATGAGGCTGTACAGCTTCAAAAAATCAGTGAAAATGTGGAATGACTTCTTTCCCCAGAATAGGAAACTGCTTACTATATATCTTTGCACCCAAGAAGAGACACAAGTGACATTTTAACTGCCAGCAATGTACTTTACTAAAGAAAGGGGGAAAACTACATTGGCTACAACAGCCTCTAAGTAACAGTTAAAACCACTGAAGTAGATGAGATCATTCAGTGAGAAATGTAGAATGAGAAAAGTGGCATGAAGATGGATTTTAGGGAAATATCAATTTTTGAATTAAGGTGGACCAGAAGGCTAACATTGGGACTGAAGTAATAGGACCATCAATAGATTATTTTACTGTGAAAACCCAAGGGCAGATAATTTTAAAGAAGGAAATAATAACGTATTGTCAAAGTTTGAATAAACTAAGGTCAACGTGAAGCGTCCATTAGGATTGGTTGCTGATGGGCTTAACAAGAACTGCTTCAGTGGATTTATTGGGGAAGCAGATTATTAGTAAATTGACATTTGAATGGCAGGTAAAGAAATGGCTGAGGTAAACAGAGGGGAGAAATGCTGTGTAAGCATGGATATCCACTGAAGGAAAAGAGCCAATGGAGAAGGGACAGAAGAAAGAAAGAAGAAAGCAGGCCAGTGACTGGTGGAGCTGGGTCTTGTAGGAGACAGGAAGAGCTGGGGTCTAGAGCACAGAGGAGTGTATTTGCTCTGAACCAGAGAAATGGCAACTTATTTTGCTCCACAAATGAAGAAAAGTGTGGGGGCGAGGAGTGGTGGAATATGAATGTAGGTATTTTATAGAGAAACAGGAAATTTAAATATTTCATGCTTGATTGCCTCAAATAAAAGAGTCAGCATTTGGTGCTGTCTTGCGCTGATGCTGTAGTGACCCTAATCCACAGGACTGGGTGATTCTCTTCAATAGCACCCAAACCCCTGGTTTAGGAACAAAGGTAACCTAGATCCTTGATCCAGGGTTGGTTGAGTGGGTGTAATGGCAGATGTGTGAACACTGTAACTTTGCCTTACAGTTAACTTGCTTAAATTGGTACCATCAAATCACATGGTGGCCCATCACTTAGATTATTTATTATACATACACTCCATACATCAGTATTTTTATTTACATGTAGCTTTTTTTTTTCTGCATGGGAAAAGAACCAGAGGTTTTTTTATTGTTCTTCTTGAGGTAAAGAAAGGAAATATGGCTCTTTTTAAAAAATTATTTTATTATTTTATTTTATTTTATTTTTCAGAGAGAGAGAAAGAGCAGTGAGAGGGTCAGAGGGAGAGAGAAAGAGAGAATCTCAAGTAGGCTCCATGCTCAAAACAGAGCCTGATATGCAGCTTGATCTCACAACCCTGAAATCATGACCTAAGCAGAAATTGAGTCAGATGTTCAACCCACTGAGCCACCCAAGTGCCCCAGAAATACAGCTCTTTTGACAAGTTATTTTTTTTTTTATAAATTGATCTGAAGCCAATCCCATGTATTTTGTTTGTTAATATTTCCTTGGAGTCTGAGGTTCTCAAGATTCATTGTCAGGCTATTTCAGAGTCTAAATGTCACACTTTACAGAGAGCCAGTTCAGACAAAATGAATTATCATCAATTTAGTAAAAGGTACTATAATTGATTGAGTGCTTACCCCTTTGTACAGAATTAAGAGCTTCTGTGGGCAGTAACAGGAGTTCGTAATTAGGAAAGAGAGACAAGTTAAACTTATAGAAAACCAGCTTATTAATAAAGAGTCTAAATTGTTTCATGTCACTGGATAAACCTCTATTCAGTTCTGGGACTAGAAACAGGTTGGATGAAAGAGAAGGAAGCAAAATGGGAACAAAAAAATATGGAAAATTAGTTCTTGACCTCAAGTAATTTTTATGGAAAGTGCGAAAGCAAAACTTATTCCTTTCTACATACTGAACAGTCAATGAATCAATACTTTTTAATAGAATCCTTAGTCTGTTTTAACTATCAAGCAGGGGCCTGGCTACAAATTCATAACACTGGCCTTAGATATGTATTTAAGACAGAGTTGGCCTCTGAATGGAAGATACCTTCGCTTAAATGAATGTTGAGGAATTTGAGGAATGTTGTAGAACTGAACCGTGAAGCGGGAAAAGTTGCCTTGGCTCTGCCTGAGACAAAAATTGTTTAAATACTTTAAGGCTTAGAATACCTGTGAAGGTACATGTCTCAGTGTCAAGTTAGGGGAAAATCAGTGTCAGTGGAATTCAAACTGGGTCAGGCTGCTCCAGATAAAGTGGAACATGCCAAAAGCCATTATGAGGCTACGGAACCAGATTGGAGGTTAGTTTCTTGACTTTCTGGGGTGAAGCTCTCTCTGTGCTCCACCTTGGGATACATCCTGGCAGATCTGAAGAACACAATGCATATGAACTATCAGGACAAAGGGAACATGTATAAAACTGCTTGACTTCCCTGCCCTAACTTTTACTTTTCTCAAAGCAGCCCCTTTTTGTCATTCCAGATCCTCCACATAGCTGCACCTAAATTCATGTTCATATCCTAGACTGGCTCTCTCACTCTCTCCTACAGCATGCGTTCAAACCATGGTTGGGTCCACTTTCCTTGGGCTCTCTGGAACCTGACCTTCCCAGTGGAAAACCCTAAACAAATGCTTCATTATAGAAGAATTCATTAGGGTTTCTTTAAAAAAAAAAATCAATTAAAATATGCATACGTGAAACCCTATCTCAGTATCTTCTCAACCAAGTTAAATCCCATGGAGTTTCTTTCTTCAAAATTAATGATGTGTGTATCTCTGACTCTCCTTTTATTGCAAGAATGATGGCAAGTTTCCCTGGCCCAGTCTCCAACAGCTTTGTGAGCATCATCACAACCAACTGTTGACTTTCAGTTTTTATAACTTTCGGGGCAGATTGGAGAAATTGTTATTGTTAATTGAAGATAGTTATGCTTGAATCTAAGCATTCCCTAGGATAAAGAACAAGAACACAATATCATTCCCATTTGGATAAACAGGAGCCCCAATCACTTAAGACAAGAGGAAAGGATATACTTTTTGCAAGGGAAGTCTCTCGGAATGTTGATTTCCCACTACGTATGCACCTGATATAAATGATTTTTATAATTTATAATTTATATATATTTATAATTTATAAAATTTATATACATATTTATAATTTATAAAATATAATTTATAACTAATCCTAGTCCCCAATATAAATTAAATGCATGGGTCTCTGTAAAGTTATGGCATTTTGCTCCCAGAAGGAAATCACTATCTGTGTTACAAAAATAAGTTTCAATTTTACCTTTCATTTGCTCTCAAAAGGTTTTATGTCTCAAAACTTTGCTTTTTAAAAATATATAAATTTGGGGGCACCTGGGTGGCTCAGTGGGTTAAAGCCTCTGCCTTCAGCTCAGGTCATGATCTCAGGATCCTGAGATGGAGCCCCGCATCCGGCTCTCTGCTCAGCAGGGAGCCTGCTTCCCCCTCTCTCTCTGCCTGCCTCTTTGCCTACTTGTGATCTCTCTCTGTCAAATAAATAAATAAAATCTTTAAAAATATATATAAATTTTGGTTTAACTACAAGTTAAGGATTGAAGACTTCTGTGAAGATATGATGTCAAAACCCAGCAAAATTTTTATTATTATTAATACTATTGACATGAAGAAATGTGGGTTATATCAGTGCCCACAACTCAGTGACCAGCACTTAGTAAAAGGTCATCGAAAGCAGATGAGTAAGCTAGAAATAAATGAAATAAGAGAATGCAATGTGTGCGTGTGTGTGTGTGTGTGTGTGTGTGACCTGTGGGACTCTAGAAGCAAGGAAACTACAATTCTCCTTGCTGCTCTATTTGTCCCTCCTTCCTTCCGTCTTTAAAGTGGGCTTAGTTATAAGACCATGTTTTAAGTTTATTTGAATGCAATTTATTACTTATGGTTAAATTTTCTTTCTTTGGGGCAGAGTTAGGTTCTGGATGAAAAAGTAATATCAAATATTATATCATATTATAGGAAGATAGGATTTAAGATACTCTGAATCAGGCACTTACGATTTTACAAAAGGATAAAGTTTTAACTTGGCTTAGCAGCGGCAGAGGAGAACACTAAAGTGAAAGCCGGATGCTGTGTGGGCTCTAGAGTACACCACTGAAGTCAAATTCTGGCTGTAAATATACTATGACCATAGACAAGATATTTAACTTCTTTAAGCCTTAATTGACTCATCTGTAAAACTAAACAACACCGGTTATCCACCTCTTGAGGTCATCGTGAGTTTTCCTGCATGTAAGCACTAAGAGTGAAAACATGTTCAAAACTGTTAGCTTTATATGTCTTTCTTTGATTTCCTAGGACATTCAAAGTTCTCTTGGACTCTCTAGATAATTGTAGCTATCTCGATGTGAATACAGACTGTAGATGAGAGGAGAGCCATGCAAAGAAGTGAGTCTGGAGAGAATGATATTCCCTGGATTGCTGTGTAGATTCTTTATAGCAGGAGGTACAGAGAAGATTTAAAAGTACACGAGTCATTTGGGTCAAAGTGAGGGGCTTGATTTGGACCAGCTGTTGGTCTTTTTAATGAAAGGAACTTCCATGGCAAAGAACCCTCTGAATGCCTGCCCAAGTTGAAAATAGCACAGACTGCAGAACTTTACTGAGTAGAAGCAGAAGCACTTGGCTGTAAGGTGGGCCCCTCCTTCAAGGCACACAAATGCCATCTCTCAGTGCCTCCCTGACCACCATTTTTTTGAATTGCAGATCTTACCTCCTCCTTTCTATCAAACCCTGCATTCTCAATCCATCATTCCTTGCTGTATTTTTTTTTTCTCCACAGCACTTATTTTCTAACCTAGTCTATATTTTTCTTACCCGAGTGTTCATTATTTAAAGTCAGCCTTTCTTCACTTGAAGTTACACGGGACAGAGAAATAGGTCTGTTTTGATCACCAATGTATCTCTAAAGCCTAGAACAGTGCCTGGTGCATAGTAGGAGCTCCTTAAATATTTGTTGATTGATGAACGAATGAATGATTCATTGGATGGATGGAACACGGGGAAGTAGAATGATTAGACATGGTTCCTCACTTTTTAATTTTTTAGACCACTCATGCTTTTGAGACTCACCCGGACACTGTAGCTCATCAAGAGAGAGGGGAAAGGACTGGAATAAACAAGCAGAAAGAAGGGCAAGAAGACACTCTGCTCTATCATGCTTTCAGTCGCATTGGAAAGCTGCTGGTTGGATTTAGAAGGAAGAGCCTTTCCATCTCAGCTTTCCCCTTCCCTAGTCCCTGGGCCTCGCAGTGTAAGGAGGACTGTGGCATATCTCTGTATCTCTGTTTGAGGCCAGCACCCAAAGAGGTATACGAGAATCTGTGGGAAGCAGACCTGAGGGCAAATTCCTCTCGGTCACACCTCTTTCTCTGCATGAGGATTGCTGTGCATAGTGTTAGACTTTATACCTCATTGAACAGAGATGTGTGGGCACCCCTGCAGGACATGTTCAGATTCTCAAAGTCCTGTCTTAGCATGCTTTATTCATTGACTCTATCAACCTATCAGTAGGTTTCAACTGAAGTTTCATTTGTGGTAAGTGCTGATGACAAAGCCTAGGATAGTTCATCTAGTTGTTTCCAGAAGATGGGGCATACCCACCATTGGCCAGTGGAAAACCCATAGCCCGGAAACAGTTCTTTATAAGCTATGTGGTTCTAAAGTAACCAACTAGCTGACTAAATCTTCATCTATCTAGCTAGATGACTAATAAAATAAACCACCTATGATAGCCAGAATAGAGCTGTAGATGGTAGCAATTTAGACATACATCTATGAATGTTATTAACCCAAGAACCATATACAAACTAGTCCCTGATTATCTCTGCAGCCCTATTTCCTTCTAGTCTAGTGATCTAGATGTAGATCACTAACAGCACACACCATAGTATTCTGTCTCTGCCTTTCATTGTTTTAACCTCTGCCTTGAATGCCTTCTTTTCCTGTCAGCCTATCTAACAATCCTTGATATTTTTATGACCTAGCTTAATTCCTCCCTGACACATGGTTTCATTCTGGTAACTCTGGTTTCTCATACCTCATCTTCCTCTGAACAACACTTATGCCCACATCCCAGAACCTTAAACTCAACGGTCCTGCCCTGCTCCAGGTTTGTAGTGATGGTGCAATGACTGTCTAAGCCCTATGATGTTGGACAGGTCACAGAACCTCTCTCAGTTGCTTTTTTTTCTTCTTTATTTCTCCTCCTCGGCACCCGTTTCCTCCATTTCAGTCCTATTCTAGAATTATTGTGCTGAAAAGATAAAAGTAATTGTGTCATTCCTTATCTTAAAAAGCTTCTGTTTTCTCCCTGTTGAATCCAAGCAAGTTTTAGTTTAGCAGTCAGGACTCCTCAAAATCTCATGGCAACCCACCTTTTCATTTTCCCCCCTGAGAGCCTGTCTTTCTTTATATTTTACCCTTTGAAATACCACTTTGCTCTCTGCAATTCCTTCTCCCTATGATATTTTACCCACCCCCTCCCTGTCTTTTAGAGCTCCAATTCAAAGGTTGCCTTCTCAATATTTATACCACTTTGTTCATATGACTACAATATCTAACAGCACTTAACACATAACATTCATTAATTTATCAGACATTTATTGGACATCTGTTATGTTTCAGAGATCAGTGCTGAGTACTGAAGATGCTGAAATGAAAATTATCTCAAAAACCTCAAGGAACTTTCAGTCTAATGGAGAAAAGTGACAAATAATGAATAATCACAATGCCATGAGATAAAAACAATTCTATACATATGCATAGGATACCATAGGAACATTGAGGGAGTCTGCAAGCCTATTTTGAATGCAAAATGAGGACATTAGGAAAGTTTTCATGGATGAAATGTTAATTATTAGCCTGTCGGTTTCCCAATTCAAAAAAGGCAGGTACTATATCTTCATCATTTTGTGTCCCTCGTGATTAACATAGTACCTGAAACATAGCTTATTGAATGAATAAATGAGTGGATTAATTGTAAATAAAGGAGGCTGGATGAAAGGAACTTGAAGTAACCTTCAAAGTCTAAAATTATGAAAGCCGTTTTTGTGGAAGTCACTAATATATTACAAAGATAATGTTTCAAGCTTTAGGGATTAAAATCAAATACTACTAGTTAATGAAAATGAGGCTTCTAGAACGCATTTTCCCTCCAACTTCAAAGCAAGCCTAAAAGTAAGGGCAGTATGGCTTTAACCCAGTGCTGAAGAATTGAAGGGCAGAACAGACCAAGAGGAGACCTGTGGGCTTGGAAGTAACTTGGTAAAAAAGGTGAAGGAGAGAGAGAGGAAAAAAGATGTTGTCTAGTAAAATGTACTAAGTTCTCTGCTTCTTTTAAGGACACAGGGTGACACGAGACCTTGGGGTTATATAGAACTAACTCTCAGCTTACCAGAAATACAGGATCAGAGCAACAAGTTGAAACATCATCCTAAGGAAACACAGACAAATCCAGAATGTAGGACATTCTATAAATCAATTTATGTCATCCCATCTGAAAGTCAGTTACATAAAAACAAAAGCACACTCCAATGATGTGGGACTTTTCTAAATTTGAAGAGATTAAATTCTGGTTAAAGGAAATTTAGAAGCAACTGAGGCAGTTTGGATATTGATGAGAAAGAAGATACTAAGGAATTACGGTTAATGTTCTAGGTGTGCTTATGCTGTTGTTTATGTAGGAGAATGTTCTTGTTTTTAGGAAATGTCAGCAGAAGATGTTAGCATGAAGTGTTAAGATACACTTACTTTCAGATAGATTCAGGAGAGAGACAGAGTCAGAGAAAGATAGAGAAAAATGAAAACAGATAAGCAAATTTTCCAAAATGTGGCCCACTGTTGTATCTAACAGTATTTACTGAACTAGTTTATCATTTCATTGGCATATTTGAAAATTTGTCATAATTAAAATATGAGGTAAAAAGAAAAAATTAATAAAGGGAATTTCTTAATGCAAAGGAAAGAGAGAAAGAGAAAGAAAGAAAATAAGCCAAGTAGCCCACAGCCCCAGACTAATCCATTGAAGTTTAGAGCATTATAAGTCTTTTGCCACTGGGGCTCCCTCTGGCACTAAGTAGAAATGACAGTTTTGTGGTAGGGACCTCATTGAGAAAGTCCTGTGGAATTTCAAAGATAAATTGTGAGGCCTGAATTACAAAGATACATACATCTCTGACTTTGACTTCTGGGAAATGTCAAAGGTTAACAAGGGAATGCAAGAATGTATGGGCAGTTTTGCAGAAACTGCATGTCGGATATATGGATTATGCAGGATTTTATATTAATTAAACTTGCTAATACAACCTTGTGGAAGAGTACTTATCCCAAAGTTTAGAAATTCCTAGGAGTCCTGAAAAATTAGGAAGGCAAGATAAACCAGCCAGCAGTATTCTTGAAAAAATTACCTTGAAAAAGTTATAGAAATATATTTGGAAGCGATTTAATCTGTGCCCCCAGAACCTAAGAAAAATTAAGTACACTGAATGGGAATTAAGTGGTAGGCCCTAAAATTCTTATTCTATGTTCTTTCATTTGTTTGTTGTTTTCCCTTGAGAAAGCTAACTGCGTGTATTGGCAAAGCATGTGTCCCCTCGTGATTTCTTATCCTGGAAATGAAGAGTTTTGAGTACGAACTTCCCCTTGCTCCCTGTTGCATGCTAGAAGATGCTCCACCCTGAAATACTCCCTCATTTGACTCTGGGACTGGCTTTGCTAAAATGAGCATTGGAAACTTTCACCCCCACAAAAAGCCATCCAGACTTAACTGTTCACTGGACATATTCTCCAGAGCTGAGGCTTGTTGGGTCTGCCCTGTTCAGGTAATGTTCCAGCCAGCCAGTGTATTTCCAAATACACTCTATTTGGAAAAAAATTACCATGGAGGCTTTCCTCACACCAAAAATACATGTGGTCCCTCATTACCATCCTATCTCAAGAAAGTGGAAGATCAATACATACCTTTAAAATTAGAATGTTCAGGAAAGAGATTAATACTCACACAAGCCAATCTATTAACCCAGGGGGTTAAATCTCTCTCATGCAATTTTATCGTCCTTCCATTTCGAACTTACTATCAAGGTTAAGATATTCAGGGTTCTATATACATAGAAAAGTCAAATACATAAGCTTCTAGTACCCAGGGATTTTTGTCTCTTAAGACTCTTCTGGCCCAAATTTTGTCTCTAGTAGACAGGTATGGTCGCTGCACATTTCAAACAACTAATTTATCCTTAGTCCCTGGAATAGGGAACAGACCCTCTGAAAAAAATGTGTGTCCAGCACACTTACACACGTTGTCACAGTGGCTTTTAGTCTGGCCTTGCCATTTGTTTCTGACAGCCAGCTCCCTCATTTGAAATTAGAGTGCTGGCCAGACTTCTAAGAACTTCCCTGGGGCCCAAGGCAGGGGAAATAATATCCCTAATTTGCAGATGGCTTCATCTGATTACACAGTGGCTGAATAAGAGCGATGGGTACCAGGGAGGCCCCTCAGCCTTGCTGTGATCAGAAAGGAAAAGGTGAATAACCACATCAAGGTCCCTGAGGGTTTGTCCTCCAAAACAAAATGTCTTTGAATTCTGCTTCATGCCCAAACCTCTATCAGATCCAAATTCACTACCCTTGAGCAGCCCAGAGAGTTTGTCTTTATTCATTTTTATGGCTTTGTCTAATTCCTTTATTCTCCTTTCCTGCTTCCCAGGGGATAGACTGAGTTTTCTTCTACTACTTTAAATGCTGTGTATTCTACTTTTTTCTTATACAATCCATACTTATGTTCACAACGCCTTATTTGTTGCTTAATGATACCAATACTTTTATCTTGCCTTAAAAAACACTATACTATGTGTTGTTTCTATATTCATGCATATCTGTTGTTTAAATTTTAGTTCTGGGTTAGATACTTCCCTTTTTGCTTGTATTTGGTTCCAGCTTTTTAAAAAAGAGAATAAACTTCACCAAGATATTTGATCATTCTTATATTCTCATCTCTGTGTGTGTATGTTTCTCTTATTTAGAACTTTCTCCAAAAGTATATTCAATATAGTATCTTTATGAGGTATACCCAAGGCAGTGCATGCTGAAGAATATTTTTTATTAAGCCATTTTTTTGAATGAAAATGTAATTGGATACAAAATTGTTAGCCCAAAGGTCTTTTCCCTCAATACATTAAAAATACAACTTTGTTATCTTTTTGCATTCACTACTGCTGTTGACAAGTCTGATTACTTCCTCAGGAAGGAACTCATGGTCTTCCTTTGAGCATGATGCAACAAGGGGCTCCTTGTCCCTTCAAATAGATTGGGCTGCTAGTATGATCCATGTTATTAGCTACTTAGCCAAAGCTTTGCTCTCACACAAATCCCTCCCAGATGTTAAATGCCTGTTTTGGCAGCTGAATACTGTTTGGGGCCCTTAGTGCGTGGAAGTTTAAGCTTGTCAAAACAAGCTCAAGTGAGAGAACTTGATAGGCAGAGCTTGCTCATGTGATGTCTGAAAGCAGTAAATGGTTCACATCCAATTCATGGAGTCATAGCTAGGAAAACACTTGACTTCTATTTCAGTTTTCTCAAGCTGATCTCAACATGCAGTGAGTGATACACAGGAGACACTGAACTACTTTGAGCTACTTTCCAAAAACTGTTGTTTTCCTTCCTATAAGATTATATGGACTTTGAACAAGGAATGTAGATGTTGTGATGCAAGTCAATGACTACTGTCAACAACTTCAATAGTGCGAAGTCCTAGCAATATAGGCAAAATACTCTTCGCTCATTTATTTACCTATTCAACCATTCATCTGCTCATTAAAAGCATTTTTAAGCCCTTGTTACATGTCAAGCTCTGTGTTGATGATGTATCAGGCATATGAATGAGCGATTGCCCATTTGGAGCTGACCAAATGATGGAGGAAAAAGGTATCAGCCCCGGAGTGTCCGAGATAAATGCAAGATGACATGTAAGAGGAGAGAGTATGGAAGGAGAGATTACTGTGCTCTTCAAATATATAAAAGAGGGGTAGGACATGACCAGGGGGTCAGGAAAGGGAGACTTGTATAGATGAGGACTAAATAGGAACAAAGAAGAGGAGGGAATTAAATAGACAAAGAAGAGGAGGGAATTAAATAGACAAAGAAGAGGAGGGAAGAGTGTTCTAGGCAGAGGGAACAGCATATGAAAACAGTGTGGCAGGCAGGATAGCTGGGAGTCCAAGGGACACAAAGGAGGCCAAGGTGGCCAAAGCACAGAACTCACCAGGCGCTATCATGTGACCCAAGAATGGGGAAGTGGGTTGGGATCACAATGTGTGGGACCTCCTAAGACTTGTTGGGGATTTTGATCTTTAGCCTGTGGGCAAGGGGAACTTAATTAAAAACTTTGAAGTTTTTAAGCCCGGGTATGGAGGCGGTATGATCAGTGTTGCATGTGGAAACTTTTTCTTTGGCTGTAACATGAGGATGCGTTAGTGTGGGAAAGGATCATGAATTTAGCAGCTGAATAACACTTCCAGGAATTGGAAGTGTGTAATCATGTGTCTAAGTAGAAGCAAAGCTTTCTCACATGTGTCTATTTAGCCTGCTTTGGAATATTAGTACCCGAGAGCATGAGCACAGAGACAATTTCTTTTCCCTACTTATTTCACACAATTTTGGAAAGTTGTAATTGTGCTGACCTCTAGAATAGATCAGTCAATCCACTATCATGTAGAGCTATGGGCAGGTCTTTTTATTTATTATTATTATTATTTTTTAAAGATTTTATTTATTTGAGAGAAAGAGAGAACAAGTAGGGCGGAGAGGCAGAGGGAAAGGGAGAAGTAGACTCCCTGCTGAGTGTGGAGCCCAATGTGGGACTCAATCCCAGGACCCCGGGATCCTGACCTAAGCCATGAAGGCAGAGGCTTAATCAGCTGAACCATCTTGGCACCCTAAGCAGGTGTTTTGATCATTTGAACACTGATGATCTTGTTTCTGATGATTCCCCTGATGCAGTGTTTCTCATACATCAGCCTGAATCAGAATCACCAGGAGGACTTGTGAAAACACACTGCTGGGACCCATTCTGAGTTTCTGATTCAGTTTCTAGGGTGGGGGACCAATAATTTTCCTTTTTAATGAGATCCTGGGTGATGCTGATGATGCTGATCCAGGAACCTTATTTTGAGAACCACTACCCTAATGCCTTAAACCCATGTGGCTGCCTAGTAAAATCACCTGGGGAGCTTTAGCAATACCAGCTTCGGGGGCCTCCAGACCAAAGAAGTCATAATATCCAAAGTGATTGGGACATCTATACATTAGACTGAGAAACACTGACTTGGTACCTTAGACATTTAATATTAAGCCTTAAGTTGCATTGCTTTGTCTCTCTTTTCCCTTTATTTCTAGTTGACTCATTAAAGGCCTAGCCATAAAGAGATGGGGAGCTTTTCAACAGAAATAATTTTAAGATATATACTATTTATAAAGTATTTTTCTTTATTCTGTATGTGTGCAACTGTTAAAACATTTATTTACAAAATGGGATCATACTATTCACAGCACATTTTAATATATATTTTTAAGATATTATTCATTTACTTTTGAGAAAGAGAGGGAGAGAGCATGAGCTGGGCTCAGGGCCGAGAGAGAGGGAGAAGCAGACTCCCTTTTGATCAGGGAGCCCAACAAGGCACTTGATCCCAGGACCTTGAGATTATGACCTGAGCCTAAGACAGAGGCTTAACCAACTGAGCCACCCAGGCACCCCATAATATGTTTTTAACTATGTTTTTCCTGCTCATCAATATACCTTGAACAGATTCCCACATTTCTATATCAATGGATGTATTCTGAAAAACACCACTTTTAATACTGATGTATCATCTCACTATGTGAATAGCAGTTCTAATGTTATCCTTAAAAATTCCTAGAATCAGAATTAGTGGGTACATGAAATTTGTGTTTTAAGACTTTCAGGACCTATTACCTAACTTCTCTACAGAGAAATGTATACAGATTTTTACTCTCATATTTGAGTCTCCATTTCCCCACCCTTTAACCGACCTTTGTTAACTATTATTAAAATTATTTTCTAATTCAGTACTTGAAAAATTATATTGTCAAAATATTTTAAGTTTATCTGAGTTTATCTTTAAAAGGCCCACTAGTCAACATCCACTCTTTTCTCAATCAGCATAGTTAATAAACACCTATATTCTGTATGTGAGCATCACTTGGATCTTTAAATTACCACATTAGTGCACATCTTGTGCCCACATCTTGTGCACATCTTCAACATCTTGTGCACATTGAAAACCAGATACTCCTTTCGTCTCTATCATTTTCCCATCTTCTGCTATCAGAACGAATGTCTTGAAATGCATGGTCCCTAAAAGGACCATGTAGATTAGTGTGTATGTGTGTGTTTGCGTGTGTTCAGTTATGATTCATGCCTTTGGAGGTGAACAGTGACTTAGGTGCTGATGAAACCTATGACATAATTTCCTCTAGCATGGATTGTAGTCAATAGGGCAGGATTTCTCCTCTCTACTTCTTGCTCCGACTTCTTCCCACAAAAGGCATAGCTTTCTCCATACCATGCTAGATGCTCCCACAACCAGTTTCCACTGCCTTTGAATTTGGACTTGCCATAGGGAAGAGAACATTTCCCTTCCTACATGGCCTTTGCATGCCTGAGAGAGAATGCAGGGAGAAGATCCCCTCTTGTTCAGCAATCTCCTCCTCCCAATTCATGAGTTCCAGTCTATACTGCTATTGCTACATCACATTGTTGAAGACCATGCAAGCAAGCTTCACGTAGCCCAGAGGATGTTCTTTGGAAGTTGGCTTGACTTCAAGAGAAAGAGGGCTTGGTCTATGCTGCATCATTAGTAATTTCCAAATCAACACAAAGGGAAAGTGTCTTCACTGGGACTAGCTGCAATACAGCCTCAGAACAAGCTGAGTGATTCAGTTGGGTGTATGACATTACATTCTTGTGTGTGTTCAACATTCAAAATGTTGAAAACATTCAAATGATGACATTCAAGCCAAAAACTATATATAAACATATAGATGGTATATTTATTATATATAAATATATATTATATATTATTTTTATTTATATAATATGTAAAAATATATAATTATATATAAAATATATATGTGATAAAATAAAAATATATATATTTTCATATATGGAGAAATACTTAGTTTGGAAGACTCCAGAATTCTACCAGAAATATGCCTTCTCAACTCAGAGATAGTGCCTCTTTTCATAAAATATCAGGGAGGAGTTGGTCACAATTTCCCATCTCCACATGGAACCCATGTTTTGGTGTCTTTGATTCTTAAAGGAGTCACTCTTTAAATTTACCACAAATCTGTTTTTTCCCCCAAAATATGTTTATTTTATTTTTTCAGTGTTACAAGATTAATTGTACATGCACCACACCCAGTGCTCCATGTAATACGTGCCCCCCTCAATACCCACCACCAGGCTCGCCTAACCCCCCCACCCCCATCCCTCCCAAACCCTCAGTTTGTTGCTCAGAGTCCACAGTCTCTCATAGTTCATCTCCCTCTCTGATTTCCCCCCATTCACCCTTCCCTTCATTCTCACAATGCCCTCCATGTTTTTCCTTATGCTCCACACGTGAGACCATAAGATAATTGACTCTCTCCACTTGACTTATTTCACTCCACATAAGCTCTTCCAGTCCCATCCATGTTGATATGAAAGTTGGATATTCATCCTTTCTGATGGAGGCAT
>CM053618.1:47866876-47928608 GCA_028646535.1 Procyon lotor
TATGAGAAGGAAGGGAGGGGTGAATGGGGGGAAACCAGAGCGGGGAGATGAACCATGAGAGACTGTGGACTCTGAGCAACAAACTGAGGGTTTAGGAGGGGAGGGGGTGGGGGGTTGGGTGAGCCTGGTGGTGGGTATTGAGGAGGGCACGTATTGCATGGAGCACTGGGTGTGGTGCATGAACAATAAATCTTATAACACTGAAAAAATAAAATAAACATATTTGGGGAAAAAAATAAAAAGTAAAAACCCTAATCAGGCTTTTACCTCCAGCAGTCCAGTGGAACTGCTGTTGTCAAGTAGCAAATAGCCTCCATGTTGATCAATCACTTCTTAGTTCTCATCTCATCCTCCTGATCTCCAAAACCACACATCCCTTGTTTTCCTCCTATATCACTGGCTGTTCTTTCTCTTTCTCTTTCTTTCTTTCTTTTTTTTTTGCTAGTTCTTCTTACTCTTTCAGCATTTTAACATAGAAGTGCCCTATTTAGTCCAACTGCTCTGCTGACCCCAACCTCCTTTTTCCCTTCTCCTACTTATGTTTCTCTATATTTATTATGACCATTTATAATATATGATATGCCAATATTTATTGTTTCACTCCTACTACAGTAAGGGATGAAAACTCCATGAAGGCAGGATTTTTGTCTCTTTTGTTTCCTGATATATTTCCTATACCTAGAACAGTCCCTGTAAGGGCCTCTGGATGGCTCAGTTGGTTAAGCAACTGCCTTAGGCTCCAATCATGATCCAGGAGACTGGGGATCAAGTTCCAAGCATAGGGCTCACTTCTCAGCAGGGAGTCTACTTCTCCCTCTGACTGCCCACGCCCACCCCTGCCATGTGCTCTCTCTCTTTCTCTCTCTCTCTTTCAAATAAACAGAATCTTAAAAAATAAAAGAACAGTCCCTGTCACATGGCAAGAACTCCATAAATATTTGATGAGTAATTGAGTTTGAATTAAGTGATTGAATGATTGAATGAATGAAACAATAGGAAAAAATGGTCAGAAGCAGTGGGAAAATATATTCTGCTAAGAATTATTTAATGAGTAACTACTACAGGCATAGCCCTATTAGTACCTAGACACTCTGAACTTTATATGACTTCTTTCACCAGAGTTCAAGTTTCAAAGGCAGATTCCTTTAATTTTATGAGTAGCCTATAAATAGGTAGAGAGGAAATCAAACCCTTGAAAACATTTGGCTTTGCTTTTTTGTGGCAAGTGTTAAGATTTCTTAAAAGAAAACACCCAAAATAACTTTGTAATCAGTTTACACTGTAATATAAACTGAGGAAGAGTGTGGTTTGGCACACATCACTTCATCTAGTTCTACCAGGAGCTTCCTCAGAACTCAACAGCTGCTGAATTACTAGCTAAAGTGTATTAACTACAAAATTACTAAAGTCTAGGTAACATAATGAAGATAGTTGGTAAGCTTAGACTAAAATACCTATGGCCAGAGAAGACATTCAAACTGAAAATTAAGGCAAAGTCAGCAAATATGGTAGTTTTTGTCACAAGAAGCAAAGATCTCTGGGATTTTTTTTTAATATTTTATTTATTTATTTGACAGAAAGAGAGAGATCACAAGTAGGCAGAGAGGCAAGCAGAGACAGAGGGGGAAGCAGGCTCCCCGCTGAGCAGAGAGCCCGATGTGGGGTTTGATCCCGGGACCCTGAGATCATGACCTGAGCTGAAGGCAGAGGCTTTAACCCACTGAGCCACCCAGGCGCCCCAAAGATCTCTGGGCTTTGGCCCAGGGAAGAGCTTGGGAGTAGACACTAGGTGAGAGATGCAGATTCATGGCAGGTCAAGAACAAGGTGGAAAACACATGGAATTTGTAAACTTAATAGTACTTAGTATACATCATTTTATATTCTGGGATCTACAGCCTGGTTCTCTTAAAGCATTTATGGTTTCAGGCACCATGTTGGCTGGATGCTATCAACAGAAGCATATTTCTAAATTCTCACCAGAGACCTAAATTTTTTTTTTATAAAGATTTTTTTTATTTGACAGAGAGAAACACAGTGAGAGAGGGAACACAAGCAGAGGGGATGGAAGTGGGAGAAGCATGCTTCCAGCAGAGCAGGGAGCCCGATGCGGGGCTTGATCCCAGGACCCTGGGATCATGACCCGAGCTGAAGGCAGACGCCCAATGACTGAGCCACCCAGGTGCCCCCAGAGACCTAAATTTAAAGACCAAGAACAGAATAAAATGATATGGAAGGCTTTGCTGTAAGAGCTAGAGACTATATCCAAAATAAGCTGAGTTTCTTCCTCAGATTCTTGGCCACTGGGCAAATTTTTACAGGTAATAGATGGCTGGTAGCCCAAGTCTTCTTCCTCTTAAAGTACAAAAAGACATTTCGGGCAATATACCACTACATGACTATTTTTATTCTTGGGTTACTGACTACATTTTCATACAGGTTGTATGATGTGTGTGTGTGTGTGTGTGTGTGTGTGTGTGTATACATTATATATATATAAAATAGGGCTATGCCTGTCATAGTTACTCATTAAATATTTCTTAGCAGAATATATTTTCCCACTGTGCATATAAATATATATATACTCATCCTGCTTTTTTATTCTTCCTTCTAGGTTATAATTATAAGGAGAATAATGGCTATAGTTTACTAATCTCTAAATCTTCTTTCCTACCAGAATAAAGGCTATAGTTTACTCATCTCTAAATTTTCTCTCCTACCACTACCTCTACCTACTCCAGTGTCTTAAACATGGCAATAAATACTGTCAAATTGAATGGAATTTCCCTGAAATGTGTGAGAAGTGATATTACCCTTATGGCATATTGAAACTCTCCTACAGTGTGATTTTCTCCTTTCTACCACCAGCATCACTGGACCAAACTGGTTTGCCCACACTTCCTGCTTGGGTAACAAGAGGTGAACTTTTTGCTGACTTAAAGTATTTGTCATAATCTCGTAAGAGATAAGATCCTTGCATTTGCATTCCCCACAAGATTAATGAAAATAAATAAACGTAGGTTTATTGATGGTTGACAATTGAGTTCAGAAATACCTGGGTAGTAAACAGGGCCAGAGCATGCTCTGTGAATCTTAAACATCTCTCTACAAACATTAACAGTATTCCACTTTGAAAATAAACATGAGGATGCATTCTGGCATTTGGTTATGGTTTGCTGCATTTAGTTCAGATTAGTCAATTCCTTCCAAAGTCACTGAGGAGAAAACAGCTGTAGGTCACCATGCAGTGTAACTGAATCAGAGCTATCACTTCCTCAGTCATTTCTCAGATGTGAGTCAGCGGTACTGAGTTCATGGCTGTTTTAGGAGAAAGCAGTGGGTAGAAGCCTGGAGTGTGACTTTACTGTTGTCCTTTTCAGCTCCCAGCAATAATTACCGACATATATGATGGCTGATACTGTCCGGTGGAATATGGTTTTCTTTCTGCTTATAATCTCTCTTCTTCCTTAAAGACAATTACGTTTCTTTTTAAAATGCCCACACCTGTATTTCATCAAGGGTATCTGATAAAAAGAGAGTGGTGAAGATGAATGAATAGATAGAAAGGAAGCTTGAATATTGAGAAAACTCCATAAAATAGTGGAGTCTCCCTTGTCAAGAAATGATAAAGAAAATTACATGGAATGATTTTGCCTTAATTTGGAATTTTAATAACTGAGGCTTTCTCTTACACAGGTTGCTGGGGATTGTTTTTTTTTTCCTGTCATATAGAATAAATGAAACCATCTTTATTAAACTCTAAGGATGAACACAGAGATGGTTAACTTTATGTGTCAATGTAAGTAAGTCAAAGTATCTACATATTTGATCAGGCACCAGTCTAGGTGTCCTTGTGAGCCTATGTTTTAGATGAGATTAGTAATAAAATCAGTAGACTTTGAGTAGAGTATGGATTATCCTCCATAAATTGGGTGGGTCTCATCAAATCAGTTGAAGCCTTTGAGAGAAAAAGACTAAACTCTCCCAGAAAAGAAAGAGTTTTACCTTCACAATGCCTTTTGACATGAGCTCAACATCAACTCTTCTCTGAGTCTCCAGCCTAGTGGCCTACCCTGCTAGTCTCTATAATCAAACTCGCTAGCCTCTGTAATTAAATGAACAAGTTTCATAAAATAAATTTCTCAGATAGATATAGATTATAGAAATATAGATACACACACACACTTGATTAGTTCCATTTCTTTGGAGATTACTTACAATCTTTGGAGATTAATTTACAAATAAATATGCAAAATGTTAGCATTGGGCTTCTTGGGGCTAACAATACTGGTGTTCAATATGAATCAAAGACCAAATAAAATTCAAGTTACTCAGAAACTATTGCCTTGATTCTGAAAGGAGATGCTAGTCTGTTGAGATTATTTCCTAAAATGACACTTTCCCTGAGAAAGCTTCTCCCGAGCACCTCAGTTGACAATGGGAAATTGCTTGTGGTGATCTCTGATCTCTGATCCTAGCCCCCTTTTAGTATATGGCTCTCATCTCATTTTTTAAATACTTTTGCTTTTAGTTTCCTCAGTTTGGGCATTCTGTTTCACGTGACCTATGTTTTAAATCAAGATACTGAACAAATGCCAAAGGAAAATTTTTAAAAATTATGTGAGAAAGGTGTTTGTTTTTCCTGTTTACATTTCTCCCAAAGAAATCAATCCATCTGTTTGATAGTGGGTGCCTGTCTACTTAACATTAGAAGCAGTTGTTATTTTCTTATAAAATGCGTTAGATGAACAGTTTATTTCCCTTCTCTAGACTTTTAAACTACTGAAAAATCACTTTTCTTTGCTTGGTTATCCAAAATGAGAAAACAGATACAATTTACATGAAACAAAGCATACAATTACATTTTACTAGGAGTATGCAAGCCTTCTCCAAGTGAACTTGAACCAGTAACATGCCAATTTTGAGACTGTTTCTTCCTGATTATTATCTTCCAAAATATTCCAATAATTCAACTGAAATTTAATCTGTCTTGGTATGTTTAGTCTTTATTGGTATGTTTAGTCTTGGCAATGATCATCAAAAAGTATGGTTGTGCTTAGACTGAACTAACAGATTTTCCCAGAAATTGTGTTGTTTTGTGGATGTGGCAAACTTATAACTTAATTTTGCACTTAGTTTTATATTTTACTTTCCTAACTAAGGTTATATTACTCAATAATTTTAATGATATCAATAATACTTAAATAATGGTTCTTTGAGCCTGTTTGCCTTTTTCCTTCCTTTCTTCTTTTTTGTTTTTTCTTTTCTTTTGAAATTGACATATAATCTCAGTTAAGAAATTAGAGTTTGAAGAAGAATCTCCTAGCAGACGACCATATATAAAATTCAATCTTGAACAGTCCCTTCAACAAGAACATTCTGTGATTCCATTCTGTGCTCCTACCTGGAGGTGAAAATTTCCATGTCTCTAGATAGATGATAGATGATAGATAGATAGATAGATAGATAGATAGATAGATGATAGATAGATAGATAGATAGATAGATAGATAGATAGATAGATAGAAATAGTGGGTGGATGGGTGGATGGATAGATGGATAGACAGATATAGATACATAGATAGAGTTGGGTTTATCATACTCCTCAGAATGTACACTATTATTGTAGGTCCATACTAGTCTCTTGCTTAATTTCTTTTTCTTTCATTCCTTTTTATTCCTTTTCCACTTCTTCTCTCCACTCCCACAAACCACATTAAGTATATCAAGTATGTGTTTAACATGTATCCTTTTGTGTGTATTTGTTCTTAAAAATATGCATTTTTTGAAAAGATTTTATTTGAGGCAGAAAGAGAGAGATCACAAGTGAGGAGGAGAGGCAGAGGGAGAGGGAGAAGCAAACTCCTCTCTGAGCAGGGATTCCCCACATAGAGCTTAATCCCAGGACTCTGAGATCATAACATGAGCTGATGGGAGATACCCAACCGACTGAGCCACTCAGGTACCTCCAAAATATGCTAAAATTTTATGTTCATGAGTTTTAAATATGTGCAAATGGAATCATTTATAGATTTCACTCTTGTTTCTATCTTCTTTTTCTTTTTAAAAACTCAGCCATAAATATTTTAGCATTCATTTATGGAGCTGTGGATATGCGTGGACTGTTATTTCTTTCACTGCATGGTCCTTTATGGTGGAAAGTACAGCAGGCTTGTCTCTAACTTTCACCACCAAAAGAAAAACTATGCTGAGTTTCTTTGAAAAATGTACCCTTATAGAACTGTGTAAATATGTCTTTGGATAGGTTATCCAGAAGTATACAATGGCAGGGTCATAAAGTATGGGGATATTTATTTGAACTACATATTGCCAAAGAGTTCTCTGCACCAATTTCTGCTGTCCAGGAAAAATATCCCTTCATCAACGCTTGGCAATGAACAGCTTTCTCTATTTTTTTTTTTTTTTGCTAGTTAAATAAATGTAAAATAATGTATTATTGTTGATTAATTTACATTTATCTGATTACTAGGTGCATTTGAACAGCCTTTTTGTTTGTTTGTTTGTTTGTTTTTGAGAGGGAGTGGGAAGAGGGGCAGAGAAAGAGGGAAAGAGAGAGAATCTTAAGCAGGTTCCATGCCCAGCACAGAGCTCGACACAGAAATCGATCTCACAAACCTGAGATCATGACCTGGACCAAAATCAAGAGTTGGACACTTAACCCACAGAGTCACCCAGGCACCCTGTGAGCGGCTTTTCACACTTGTTAGCCCTTTGGATTTCCTCTTTGTAAATTGCCCAATCACGCCCCCTGTCACGATTCCTGTCTTGTTGATTTTCATAGATTTATTTCATATCCTGCTTTTCAACCTAAAGAGCAATTAGATTTGAGGTATGTGCTTAGGATTTCATAATTAGGCTTATATTACAAAGTTACTTACTAGCCTATTACTATTGCTCTGTCCAGGAAAAGGTACCTAACACACTAACATTCTATGTGGCACTCTACCAACTGCATCTACATCCAATATGACACCATAGAAAACTGTTCCTGCTCAGCAGTTAGTGGGAGGCTGAGGTAATGAATTTTTTTTTTAAGATTTTTTATTTATTTGACAGAGAGAAACACAGCTAGAGAGGGGACACAAGCAGAGGGAATGGTAGCGGGAGAAGCAGACTTCCTGCGGAACAGGGAGCCCGATGTGGGGCTCGATCTCAGGACCCTGGGATCATGACTTGAGCCGAAGGCAGACGCTTAACGACTGAGCCACCCAGGCGCCCCAAGAGTAATGAATTCTGATTGGCCTTCTGGTCACTTAAAATAAAAAAAAAATAAAAATATGACCAATTTTTATGCAGGAGAGTAAGATGTTTTGAGTTGTTTAATGAGATTGGTTTTCCCTAATGGAGGTAATTTATTGAACAGTTATCTGAATGAAGGCAAAAGTCACAAGGCAGAGACAGTTTACGTGTTGGGTACCATTCTTTTTTCCCCATTGTTTCCCACAGGGAACATCAAAAACTAGCTGGCTCAGATGGATTTTACCAGGGCACACACAAGGCCCAAATCAAGATTTGGACTTTTTAGAAGTTTTGTTTTGTTTTGTTTCCTGTCTGCTACATTCCAATCCATTGCTACATCAGGAATTCTCATCATCATCAAGTATTTGCTAAGTTAACCCAGACATTAATAGCACAAAGAGCACAACACAATCTCTGCCCTGTGAAAGCTCAGAGATCCATAAGAAAGACCAATGGATGGATAGACCATGCTGTTCTCTACGTCCAGAGATGCTGATCTTCTAGGTTTCTTCTTTGGATAACATTCATATAAATTGATATTGATATCAATTTTGATAATATTTTGATAATATTCAGATTCAACTTGCAGAAATTTTCAGATTCTTCATTGTGAGTGCAGAAAGAAATCCCAACAGTAGTTAGGATTTCAGCAGTTCTGAGGATGAAGC
The DNA here is from genome assembly GCA_028646535.1 of Procyon lotor. Lineage (NCBI taxonomy): Eukaryota > Metazoa > Chordata > Mammalia > Carnivora > Procyonidae > Procyon > Procyon lotor. Next base: position 47,874,802 of record CM053618.1, read on the forward strand.
TCAACATCTAGATTCTAGCTTTAAAAGGTCATGGTCATGCTTTAGCATGTTCAATCCCTGTGCTCACCTAACTCTGCACCCTATACATGATGAACTGAAGTGAAATCTTTCTCATGAGCATTTGTGAATTGGGGCTTACTCTCCCATTTGGCAATCTGAAGCTAGAAAAGGGCTTCATGCTGATTGACAGTAACACTGAGGTTAAGTTGGGAGTGCCTAGCTTTAGCTCAAGGCTGCTTTGTTGATCTCCTGATACTTTCTCTGCCTGAGTTTGCCTCCGCCCCTTTCCTCTGCTAAGTCTACTCTCCTGGTAACCCCATTTACACCACAAGGGAAGTGTGAGAGGGAGGGGTGAGGCTGAAGAAAGAGTTTCTTTAGGTCATTGCCAGTCCTGCTGAGGCAATAAATCAAAGTAGTTTCTTAATCCCCAAAGGATCTGACCTTGCCAGTTGCCTACACTTGTCTCAGGTGGCTAGACCAGTGAAGAACCTGGTATCATTCCTTGAAATGGCTCAGGCAGGGTTCCCAGATCATGAGAGACAAAAATGAGGTAGAGGATATCAGTCTTATAGGCAAGAGGGAAAACCACCAAGTATGCATATTTAAATATTGTGCCTGTAAAATTCCCATAGTCTCTTGTTTTAATGAGTTTCAAGGAGAGGGTGTACATAAGAGAACATAGAAAAATATTAAGCCTACAGGTGGAAGGTAATGTTACTTTTATCTTGTGTTTACTTGGCAATCCCTCATTGTCATTAATTCTCAGTATATAAATTATCTTTGCTCCACATCATAAATGGAAAAACAAAGAGAGAACAGTTAAACTTAACAACATGTTGAAGGTCAAGTTTGTGATGATTTCCTCTTTGTTTTTCATCTCTGTCTCCCACACTTATTCATGTACTCATTCAACAAATATTTTGTGAACTTTGATTCTGTACAAAGCACTGATATCTTAAAAAGTGTATACTTTTCGGGGTGCCTGGGTGGCTCAGTGCCTTTGGCTCAGGTCATGATCTCAGGATCCTGGGATCAAGCCCCACATCGGGCTCTCTGCTCAGTGGGGAGCCTGCTTCCCCCCTCTTCCTGCCTGCCTTTCTGCCTGCTTATGATCTCTCTCTCTAAAAAAAAAAAAAAAGTGTATACTTTTCAATTGAATCTGGTCTCGTGGTTACATGGTAATTTTTTTTCTTTTCCCTTGGACAATTCCTTCAGACACTTCCAAACAGAAGGCTAAAAAATGTTTTCCTACAGTCACATAGCAAGACAAGAAAGATGTGGGATGTGAACCCAGCCCTCTTGACTCCCCTTTTGCTGCTGCTTATTGTGACCTCAGGTCATCAAAACCCTTAACATATTTCACTTTCGTTTGTTTTTTTTTTCTTCTTTCATCCATGCCTTTCTTTTTTCTCTTTTTCTTTCAGATAAAACAGATTTGTGGGGCACCTGGGTGGCTCAGTGGGTTAAAGCCTCTGCCTTCAGCTCAGGTCATGATCTCAGAGTCCTAGAATGGAGCCCCGCATCAGGCTCTCTGCTCAGCAGGGAGCCTGCTTCTCTCCCCTCCCCCACTCCCCTCCCCCGCCTACTTGTGATCTCTCTCTGTAAAATAAATAAATAAAATATTTTAAAAAAAACCCCAGATTTGTATGTGATCAGCCAAATTAAGAAAAATCCTCATTTATCTAATTCACAAGCTCAACAGAGAAATCTAATAAATGTATTATCATACATTTATTAATATGCTAATTTATTAATACTAATAAATACTAATAAATGCAGTCTTATTACTATATCTTTAAAATCCAATTGTTGAAAATTAATATAAAGCCAAAACTTAAAAGTAAACCTTTAAAAAATGGCGGTTTGGAGTTTCTTAAACATCTTTCTGTGAGGAGTTGTAATCATTCTCTAATATTAATGACTCACTGTTGTACATATTGCACTAACACATTAAAAAAATACTTTGAGCCTGGTGGTGGGTATTGAGGAGGGCACGTATTGCATGGAGCACTGGGTGTAGTGCATGAACAATAAATCTTGTAACACTGAAAAAATAAAATAAACATTTTTGGGGAAAAAAATACTTTGAAACACATCCCATTTGAAAACTTGCTATAACCTTTGGAAGATGAAAGCCAAAGCGGGATTAATGCTTTCCATTTTGTAGGAGATTAACAAATGTGGTGAATTTAGAGACAGATGATCTAAGATTCCATATGTTCTGTTTGGCAAACCAAGTTTTCTTATACTACTAGTGCATTTTCTGAGAATGCTTCTTGGAGAGAAATTTAGTTGTACAAAACTAAACTTTTTTATAAACCACACAAAGCAGAGCCATGTAATACAGACACAAGTACTTTCAGGTACCATTTTCATTTGATATATTTCAAATAGATTTGATACATTTCAAATAGATCATTTGATACAGACTTGGCCAACCATGAGCAAAAATGAAATGTCTAATAAGTTTGTCATTTGGGATTCTATTATTCTCCTTCATCTTTCTCCCCTCCATTCTCCCTCCCCTTCTCCGTTTGGATGCTCTTCAGCCTTCTGCTTGCTTCGTACTTCTCCATCTATCCAAAAAGAAAAAAAGCATTTCAAAGATCAACATGTTATCCTTTTGGTTGTGTAAGGGGCATAATGATATGCCCAGTCAGTAAGGATAATCCCTGTGTGATCCTAAGGAGGTAGCTCTCTTTTTCCTTTTGGAGGAATTGATGCACCTATGTATCATTGTGTGCACGTGTCAAGAGGTAGGTTGAAGGAGCAGAAGGATAAGTTGAAGGATGTTCCTGATACTCAGGGGAAAGTAAAACTTTGTACATTTTTATAAGTGAAAAACATAGCCATTCATGTATTCATTCACTTAACATTTACTAATGCAATAATTTATTGAATAGCTACTCTCCGTCTGTTCTATGCTTTACAGATCTAGTAGTATTCTCCTAGGCTATTGGTCTAGATATAGAGTAGAAAACAAAAAACAAGCCAAAAAACCCGACTCATAATAACATTGGTAAGTACCATGAATGATAGAGGCACAAAGGAGGGAAGTAATCCACTTGTAAAACAGAGGTCAGCAAAGACCTCTCAGAGAAGAAATCTCAGCTGTAGTTGTAAAGAGAAATAAAACGTAGCCCTCCAGGCCTTCCAGGCAGAGAAAATAGTACTTGCAAAAGGATGAAGGCCTGGAATGGACTAGCACATTTGAGAGACTGTTAAATAGTCCAGGGATGGAACGGAGTAGTGATGGGGGAGACTGCCAGCAATCCAGACCAGGGAGAGATAAACATGGCATGGGAAGTTCATTAGTATTTTTTTGTAGGACCAACATCTCTTCACCCTTCCAGTGAGAGCAACACTCTGAATTTCTTTGGAGAACCACACTTCCTTGTGGTCTTGGTTGGTCGTCTTTCACTGCAACCTCCTGGAGACAGACAATGACTCCAGCTACCCAGTCAGTCTTCCTGGGCTACGGGGATGACTTCGAGGCATGTGACCTGGGCTAGGCCGATAAGAAACTAAGATTCGATGTGTGGAAATTGGGATGAGTTCTTGTCTTTCTTCCTTTTGCATCTTAAACTGTATAGATCACACAAGCAGGCAGTTGTAATTAAGTGGCTTCCTCCACTCATTGCCCACATGTTGTCTGCCCAATGCGTCAAAAACACAGGGGAAGTAGAATGCAGGGACACCGAGAGGGCAAGGGCGAGGGGAGAATGGAGCCCTGGTGATAGCACTAGGACCCTGTGCTTGAAGATTTTGATCAGTTCTTGGACATTCTCATTACATGGGTTCCACATGAGCCACTTTAAATTAAATTTCGGTAACTTAGGATCAAAAAAAGTCCTGAATGTTAAACTATGTTAGGGATTTTAGGGGCACCTGGGTGGCTCATTCGGCTGAGCATCAACTCTTAGTTTTGGCTCAGGCCCTGATCTCACTTGAGATTGAGCCCTGTGTTGGGCTCCACATTCAACGGGGAGTTGGCTTGAGGATTCTCTTCATCTGCCCCTCCTCCTGCTCTCTCACTCTCTCTCAAATAAATAAATAAATATTTAAACTATGTTAAGGACTTTGAGTTTCTTATCTTTGAAAAATTTGGGGCAGTGAATAGATTTGTGTCTTACAAAGCATATGCTGGCAATGGTAGAGAGAATAGATGAGTATAAGGGAAGGATTGTCAGGGAACCCAGCTGTGAAGCTAGTAGGACAATCTAGGTAAGAGACCAGAAAGGCCTAAATGGTGGTGATGGCAGTAGATGTGAAAAGAAAGAATCTGTTTTGAGGAAGATTTAAGAGGTAATCAACTGGGTAAGTGGTATGAGGGGGAGGAAGAATTCACAGATAATTCTTGGCTTTCTTGCATGGATTTTTAGGTTTAATGGTTTTTTGGTTAACCAGAAGAGGAAACCCAAGAGGAGAGAAATATTGGGGGTGGGAGGAGTTAAGTTTATTCAGGGAACTTCTAAATTAAAGATCTCTGTGCTACATCCACATGGAACTGTCTAAGTGGCAGTTAGTTGTACAGTTCTGATGCTAGGACTGAGATCTGGGTAGGAGATCCAGATTTGAATGTTATCATTATACAGATAATACCAGAAGCTTTTGATGTGAAAGAGATTACACATGGAAACTATAAGGAGTGAGAGGAGAAGACGACCAAGGACTGAATTTTGGGGAATGACAGTGTTTAGGAGGCGGGCCTGCAACAGGAAAAGGAAAGGAATATTTGGGAGAGATAGGAGAGGAATTGTGAGATAGTGGTGCCCCAGAAGCCAAGCTATTGAGAAGGAGGAAGTAGTCAATGGTGTAAATATCTCGAATAAGTCAGGTAAGACTATAAAGTGTACTTTAGTTGACTGTTTAGAGGTGTTCAGTGACGGGAACCTAAACACTTTCCAGAGAGTCCAGGAGCCAAAAGACAAAATTTTATAAGCAGAGGAAATAAGAGGGACTGTGCTCATCCAACTGTATTTTAAAAAACATTTTCAGATTCAATATTATATCTATATTGGGGCGCCTGGGTGTCTCAGTGGGTTAAAGCCTCTGCCTTCGGCTCAGGTCATGATCTCAGGGTCCTGGGATCAAGCCCCGCATCAGGCTCTCTGCTCAGCAGGGAGCCTGCTTCCCCCCCTCTCTCTGCCTGCCTCTCTGCCTCCTTGTGATCTCTCTCTCTGTCAAATATATAAAAATAAAGTCTTTTAAAAATATTATATCTACAATTTTGTTTCATGTCATACCATATGGAAGGCATAGCAAGTAGGATTTTACAGAAAATATTTAGTTTTTTATTGTGAGGGCTATACATCTAACATGGGAAATATCTTGTGTACATGAGTATGTCATAGACAATCGAGAATCCCAAAAAACACATCTTCTAGAATCATCTAGTTACCATTTTTGTGTCTATATAGACTGCTCTTCACCAACTCAGATACCATGTGGCTCTCATTCAGGCTAAGTACTTTCATTCTGATTAAATAATCAGAGTCAGACTCAGAGAGGTTGTTTAGAATGATCATTTGCTGTCTTTGGCTCAATCTAATTTTGCACGGGCTGGGAATTAGATTGGGGTTTGTAGCTATGTGTCTTAATGCCCTCCTTAGAGAGATCTTGTGTGGGCCAATCACAGAACCACAGAATTAGATGTGAAGGCATGGGTCTAACATAAAGTGAATGGAAATGGAGAGAAGAGAAAAAGAAAGAAGATAAAAGATAAAGTATAGGAGAGGGGAAAACAGGAGAGAGGAAAAGCCAAAACCAAGTGAAAGGCAGACCTTATCGTAGGAGTACATTCTTAGGATCTCAAGTGGAAACACCACTAAAACCAAAGCCTTCACAACAGCGGAAAACTCAGCTGCTGTACAGCCCGTCTGCACAGCTAACAATCTCTCAGGATTTTTCTAGCATAGGAAATATAGAAAAGGAAATAAATGGCCTCATTTCTCCTTAAGACCACACCCCGTGTCAAACAGAAGTTAAACTTCCTACTACCTTGGGTTTAAATATCACCACAGCAGGGAGAACGCACGAAAGGATGAGCCCTGACCATTCTACCATTGATCTGTGTGGCCCTAAGACACATATTTAATAAACCTCTGCTTTAGCCTGAGGACGGCACAGGTCTTGTGGATAAAGAGGGTTTAGATTCTAGCCTCTAGAGGCTCAAGGGGCTTTTTTTTTTTTTTTTTTTCTTTTTCACTTATTTGAGCAATCTGGAGCCTAAAGCCTACCTCCTTCCCTTAATATGCTCTGTGACCTTAGAGAAGTCCTCGACCCACTCTATGCCTCTTTTCAGTTACCTGCAGAATGAAGGGAATACCAATGACTGACAGCCTTAGAGATCTGCTGTGAAGATTCAGTGAACTAGAATATGTAAAGCACCAAAACCGCTCTGGCACTCAGTTAGCGATCACTCAGTTAGCTCTTATTGCTTTTATCATTATCACTGTTTGTGACAAAAGAAAGTGACGTTTTCTTGGAATTTTTTTTTTTTTACTTTTTCTTGGCATTTTTGCCTGGGACCTTACTATTTTGTCTTGTCCAACTTAATGAAACTTCTGGCACATACAGTGGTAGGAAGCCCTACACTAAGCCACAGATCCTTGAGAAAACCTCAGGCTTATCAGGCTCTGGTAACTATAACTTCCTTTGTACTCCTGTGGTTGCTCAGGAAATGAGAGGGGATTTATAGAATGTCTTCCCTACTCGATCCAATTATGGCTTTATTTCTTGTCAAAGAATAAAATGTCTTTCCACATGCTCACATCTGCAACTTTGAAACATTACCCAAGACAAGTCACAGCAGCAGATCTTCTCCAGATGTGAGCTCTTATTAGGGTAGCTATCTGCATTTTTTTGATTCCTGAGGCTAGAAAAATCTCTCCAGAAACAATCCTTTCATACACTAACAACTGTAAACTCATTCCTCTCTCAGGTGGCTCCAGAGCATTCCAGTAAGTTCACAAGTGTGTTATGGAATGTGAAAAGTAAGAAATGTGTTACATTCTTTTGCATCTCATCAAGATCCATGTTAAGAAACATGTTACATTCTTTTGCATCTCACCAAGATCCTTGTGAATGAAGTACGCTTGACCTCCTGCTTTCATGCAAAGTATTGTAGGTGCTAGAACTAATTGAGTCAAAAGGTGGCATCTGGGCTGGGAGGAACTCACAGCATGGTTTGATACTTAGTCTGTTTTGGCTGAGAATCTTAAAGATCATCCATCCAAATGGATGGATGATCCATTCATCCATTGGATATCCATCCATTATTGGATGGATCCACATCCAATCCATCCATTGGATGATCCATCCATCCAGATGGATAAGAAAGCTTATCCTTCTGAATATGGACTTCTTTTCCTTAGCAATCTCCTGAAATGGCAACTTGAACAGGACACTCATAAACGAGCTGTGATATACATATGTAGCTAGTCAGAGGCTCTCTGAGTGTTCTACCCATCACAGCCATCATCCTGGTTATGTTTGCATCGACTCTCAGTCCTGAGTCTCCACTCCTTCACCCATCCTAGTTATCTCTTGCTATAGGTGGCCACAGAGTTAAACAAGCAAGCATCTATCTATAGGGCCCACTCAAGGGTCAAAGATTATGTACCTTCTGTTGTGCATGTAAAGAAATTCTGTGATATAGTCCTTTTCTATGCAGTTTGAAAGACAAACTGAACACATCTGAAGCAATTAAAAAGCTGTAAGTTACCTAAATCATAATGCATACTTCTCAAAGAGATGTCCTAAAATAAGGGAGCTCTAGGTTTGCTTTGGATATGATGGAAAGGACCCAAAGAAGAGGAATTCGGCCACACCTTAGAGATCTAGCAGGCTAGAGAAGGAACGCAGAAAGGCTGTTCCAAACAGTGGTAGTTAAAAACACAAAAGCTAAAGTGTACAAAGCAAGTATGTGGGTGGGACTGCGGCAAGGGATTGAGGGACAGGGAGAGACCAAATGACAGAGCAGAAAGTTTTAGGAAATTTAATGGCCTCTCTTGGATTCTAGCCATCCTTCCTTATGTATTGGAGTCTGTTTGTGAATCCCAGGACTCCCTTTGAAAGGGGTAACAGAGAAAACTGAGGGTATTGTTCAGGGAGTGACCTAAAGTTAGAGGGGAACCAGAGTGAGCTAGGTACTGTGTTTTCCTTCTTCTTGTAGGGCTGCAGTGAGGGCTAGGCACAAAAAACTCTCATTTGCCCATATTCCTTTCTCTCACTCCTACCCCACATTAGCACCACAATCTAGCCCTGTTCACACCAAGAAAGGCATGGGCAAATCCAGCATGGTGTCAACCAGAAAGGGCTGACCAACCAGAAAAGGCTGACCCTTGAGTGTTAAGTGCATGGCTTCTGTGACACTGGCCTGGGGACCCCAACTGCTTTCTAGAGAAGTTTTGACCAATTGCTTTTCTGCTTCAAGATTATAAAACCAGCACTTTTTTTTAAAGATTTTATTTAATTTTTTCAGTGTTCCAAGATTCACTGATTATGCACCACACCCAGAAAACTGCACTTTTAGTATTATTTTAGTTCTCTTCTAACACTTGCCCAGTGAAGGAAGGCAAAGAAAGGAATTATCTTTCTCCAACAAGTTATTCCCTCTTCCCAGGACAAAGCACACAGGCCTTTCCCCGCCCTCACAAATTCTTACCTGGTTCTGCATCCTGATACAATCTGGTAGAAGGGTTTATATGTATATTTCTTTGGCTGGACTGTGAGTTCTCTGAGTTCAGGACAGTGTGCTACCTGTACCACTCTCATCTTTGCACCCCAATCCAATGCTTAACAGAGTAGTCGATGCCTATGGAGTGTTCAATAAATGGAAAAGGAGGAAAGACCCCAAAGGAGTTCCTAGTCTTCATCCATTGGTGTCACAATAAGTTGTCAAGAAATAGCTGCTCTGTCTTTGAAGGCATTTCTTCAAGTTCCCTGAAATGTAACCAAAATAAACCTGACAAATTGGTGGCTTCTTCTAGAGGTCTACTGTGCAAACATTGAGAAAATACCCCCAAGGTTCTTGCATGGCTTTCTCTAACAGGGTCATCACCTTATCTTTCTTTGGACCTTGGTATTTTTTATCACTAACTCAAACTCATCTTACCCCTGCCACACACACAGTGTATTCGTACGACCTAATCTCTACTTCCTTCTGGGAGCCTTCCCTGGCTACCCATGTCTCTTTCATCTCTCTTTTCTGTAAACTACCTATCAATGACAATATTCACCTTGCATTTAATTACCTGGATTTCTAGAGTTTTATATAAGTACTTTCTGTCTCCAACCAAAAGGAAAGTCTTTGAGGACTAGGGGCTGTACTTATATAGTACTTCTCTTGAGACTCCCACCTGGTGCTTGCATTGTGTCAACTTGTGCTAAGCCCTGAGAAAGCAATGATTGCTGAATTGTTCTATTGGAGCCTCTCATGCTGTAGGTCTGTTTAGCATCCCTGTCATAAGTGAAAATTTTTCAAACGTAATGACTTTTGGAGTTACTAAAAGATATAGTACAACTTAGCATCATTTTTTTCTACTGCAGCCAAAGAAAAAAGTGACAAAACAAGTTATACACAGGAGAAACTGTGGGGATGTTTCTCATCTGATTTTATCTCCCTCACTGGGTTGTATTTCTCATGTCGTGGAATGACTGTGTCAATGAGACTCAAAGGCCAACAAGTTATCCTATGACTTCAGAAAGAAAAGAAAACGGAAACAGATATTCTTCCTCAAAAACTCTGGTGTTAAAAAAAAAAAATAAACAAACTCTGGTGTTAACCCCTGGGGGGAAACTCGATGCCAGAAATCATGTGAAAACTCCATTTCCTGGTGATTACAGACCTGCTCCATTAATAGCAGGTTTCCAAAGGACATATCTACTCCCTGATATCCCTCGTATTGCCTTCAAATTGCAAGCTCCTTTGGACCAACACTCAGATCCCATTCTTTTGCAGTTTCCTCAGTTTCTCTCAGAGGTTGGTTATGTGGTACTCGATAAATACTTGGTTAAATGACTCCTTCAGTTGTGACTTTTACTTCAATTACCAGTATGTATCATAATAGTTATTCTCAGTCTAGGCAATAACTCTTCTCCCATTCACGTGGTATCTTGAAAGGATTTCATGCCTTAACTGAGGTTTATAATCTGGGTTGATGAGGAGCTAATATAGCAGAATGGTGAAGTGTTTGGTCTCAAAGTGAGACCACCTGAACTTGTACCTTGGCTTTGTTACTTACTTCTTGTGTGAACTTGAACATGGGTTTTGTGTGTGTGTGTGTGTGTGTGTGTGTGTGTGTGTTTTTCTTTGCATCTCAGTTTCCTTACTTGGCATGGATTTGTTATGAGGATTAGATGAGATGATCCACATAAAATACTTGAGAAAGCACCTGGTACACCAAATGTTCAGTAGATATTATTATTAGTTATTCTTCTTGTCCAGCTCCAGAGGCTATGTCAGCCATCTAGACATACCCTGTCTGTACTCTGAATTTATTCCTCCACTCTGAAACCAGACTCTTAACCACCTTACAAGCTGAAGGAAGTTAAATGCCACTTCCTCCCATTTAGCCTTATGTGGAAGGACAGTGGACACCCCAGCTGCACTGTGGACATGGAGCAGGAAGCAGAGCATGCGGGCCAGAGTTGTCAACTTTTCCCGAGTTCAAATGAACATTGATGAGCCAAGACGTTCCGTGACAACATGACAGCAGCTTGTGTTTGTTTCCTCTTTCCTTGCTGCTTCCTTTTCAGTGAAACATACATACAAACCATACCACTGTACAACAAAGAAATTTCCAGGCCCTCAGATGAATGATTTGTTTCTTAAATGTTACCTGATCAGACCCAAGTTCAGTACAAATACTTGGAATTGTATAGTACTTTGGAATGGGTCATGATCAGCATGACTGATGAGAGCAGCTGAGCAATTAAATTCTTCAAGTGGATGTCAAAAAATTGTCATATTTCCAGTTCTGAGACTGCTATCTGGAGAACTTCCTTCTTGGATTACTTCCTTCCTAGAATTGGATTTCCCCCATGATAATCTCTGAAAAATAATATTCATCCCTCCTTTACTATCAGAGACTGTCTAAAAGCACTCCAAGAGTTCCCCACAAACAGTAGGCAAAGGCAAAGAATAAAAATCCTTCTTGGTTTGATACTTTCTATGTTTCCGTGATAAGCCAATTAACAAAGAAGCTGGATGATTTTCTTGCATCAAAACCAAATAAAATCCATAAAGAGAATCCTATTATGTGAGGAAAGACTTTGTTTAATATGGACTAACTTTTAGGATAGGATAACTTTAGGTAGGAATTCTTTTGTTAAAATTTTTCTGTGACCTGAGTTAAGATTGCAAAATGCAAATCTTAAATTGTCCTAAGAACCCTCCAAATGGTGTCAGTGATTTTACAACTGTCATCCAAGTCCTCCTGACTCTTCGGTTAATCAGAAAAACCCAAATTTTTCCAATCTCAGAAGTCCCCAAGACTTCTAATACAAATATTTACTTTTTAATTGAAATATATTTGACATATAACACTGTGTAAGTTTAAGATGTATAGTGTTAATTTGATATATTTGTATATTGTAATATGATTGCCAATGTACTGATAATTAACACCTCTATCATGTTACATAATTATGCTTTCTTTCAAGTGGTTGGAATAATTAAGTTCTAGCCTCTTAGCAAGTTTGGTGTCTATATAACAACAATATTGTTGTCTATATTTACTATACCATGCTTTGGATCTCTAGGGCTCATTTACTACTCATTGCAAGTTTGTACCCTTAAACAACATCTGTCCTAATATTTCTCAAGTCATTCTTCACCACAGATGAGAGAGTAAGTTAATGGGGACACAATAATAATAGCAAGTGACATCCTCACATATCACTTTGTAATTTATAAATAAGTCATTTCATATACATTATCTCATTTATCCTCAGAACACTGTGAAATAGTTATGAGAGATATAGTCATCCCAATTTTTATATATGAGAGGACAGAAAGAAGAAGAGGAATCAATAGAGATGACAGAGAATGGATGGCCACTCATAATTTATCCACTCATTCTTTCAACAGTCACTAATGAATAATGACATGTTTCAAGCTATAAGAGGATATACCAATAAGACAAATATTTACAAAACCTATAGCTTAATGAAAGTGACTGACAGTAAAGAGATAATAAAATAAGATAAATGTTGGGATATGGATCTGAGATATTGAGATATGGATCTAAAATCAAAGAGCAGAGACTCCTATGTTAAAGGTTGCAGAAAGCCTTTTTAAAGAACTTACATTTCAGCTGAGATATGGGAAAAAGTGAGGAGTTAGCCAGATAAAATGGAAGCAAGGATGTATAGTCCTAGAGGAAGGAACATCATGTCCCAGGGACCAGAGATGAGTGATAACAAGTAATGCTTACCATGAAACCAAAAGAATTAATTGTGTCATGATGGAGAAATGCAAGATGAAAAAGGAACGAGATGAAGCTGGAGAGTTAGAAAAAGGACCAAAGTCATATGGGACTTTATTTACTTTAAGAGCAATGACAAAACAAAAGCTAGGGCAGCATAAAAACTAGGAGAGTGAAATATTTTAGAGGCCAAGGACCAGGGAAAGCTTCAGGAATATAGTCAATGATATCCATGATATCCTCCAAAGAAGTCAAAGAATAAAAGAACTGAGAAGAAGCCACTTGAGACAACATGAATGTCACATTCATGATGAGAATGAGACAACATTTTTAGTTTGGTGGTAGAGGAGGAACACAAGCTCCATGTGTGATTAAAAGACAAGGAAGTATCATGGGAGGGAGACAAACCAGAAGAGATTCTTAATCTCAGGAAACAAATTGAGGGTTGCTGGGGGGTGAAGGGGGAGGGATAGGGTGGCTTGGTGATGGACACTGGGGAGGGTATGTGCTATGGTAAGTGCTGTGAATTGTGTAAGACTGAGGATTCACAGACCTGTACCCGTGAAGCAAATAATACATTATATGTTAAAAAAAAAAAAAGACAAGGAAGTCAAAACAAAGAATGTGTAGACTATGGTTTGAAAAGTTCAATTCCCTTATTTCTAGAGTTAGTAGCAGGGTCAAAGAAAGTTTTTCAAAACAGCAAATTTAAACATGTTTGAAGGCACAAGAAAAGGTTGAGGTTAAAGGTAGAAATTAAAGATGTCATTAAGTCATTGAAGATTATGGATGTGGTAATACACAGCATGTAACTATTATTATTAACTATTATTATTAACTATGGTTAGTAATGTGGTTATGTAGTAATCATAGTAATATGGTTATTACTATGGTTAGTAATATTAACTATGGTTAATAATAATATTGTTATTTTTTAAAGGATTTTATTTATTTATTTGAGAGAGAGAGCATACAAAAGAGTGCACGAGCGGGGATGGTGGTGGAGGGGGAGAGGGAGAGGGAGAAGCAGGCTCCCCACTGAGCAGGGGGCCCCACACAAAGCTTGATCCCAGCACCCTGGGATTATGACCTGAGTTGAAGACAGCTGCTTAACCGACTGAGCTACCCAGGTACCCCTATAGTTAATAATATTGTATTGCATATTTGGAAGTTGCTAAGAGAGTAGATCATAAAACTTTCATAACAAGGACAAAAAGCATTGTAATTCTGTATGCTGATGGATGCTAACTACACCTATTATGGTGATTATTTTGCAATATACACAAATATCAAATCATTATGTCATACACCTGAAATTAATAGGTCAATTTAAAAAATGGAGCAAGTGGGATACATGGGAAGAGTTAAAATGAAATGCTCAGGTGAGCAAGAAGGCTCAGAAAAAGATCTGTGTACATATTTTTAAAGTCCAAGTACCAAAGCAAATAATACTTATTACCCTCTCTCCCTGGCCACTTAAACTACAACATTCTTGAAAGACCATGTCTTTTTATCATTTGGTCTATCTGTAGTGGGACAGTTTCATGTTGGACCGAACTTGCTTATTTTCATCTTTGAGATGATGTTAAGAATTGTTAAGTCACATATCCTTGGGATATGGAAAGACAACCTAGAAAATAAATTTGGTATATGAGGATATTCTTCTCCATTCCCACAAAAAGGGGAAGTGCTCATATGCAATAAATTAGTATGTAAAGGTCTTCAGAATTTGGAATGAGATGAGTCAGGCTGTTGTCTTTCATCATTACAGTAACCAAAATACCGAGTTCTTAGACCATGAGAGCATTGATCTTTCATCAACAAGTAGAGACCTCTCACAAGCATTTGCAAAGTAAGCCATGTAATAGCTCTTTTCCATGCCACCAACCCTCACAACACAGACACACACAGACACACAGACACAGACACACACACACACACACCCCAAAATTCCAGGAATGGGGTTTTTCTTAGACATTTCAAGGGATTATGGAGTCAGATACCCTGGAAGATCCCATCCTGAAGTATTTCAAGACCTCCTACATCTATATGTGTGCATACATCTAGCTCTACAATGAAAAGTAGAGGACAATTCTTTCCCTTATTCAGACCATACGCAAAGGATAATGAAAAGAAAATCAATCTATTTGCAGATGCTGCAGAGCTGGATAACAACTCATCCAGAAGAATCACCCAATATTCTAAATATCCTCAACATATTCAAGCATTGGGCCAAGACCAACAGCATGAAATTTAACTGGCACAAAGCATCTAAGGTAAATACCATGATTTCATCTGAGCAAAGTAGAGGTAAGCTATGAAAAAGATCTGAGTATTTTAGTTGATCACAGCTTTAAGATGACCCAGTATAGCTACTAGCAACATCTGATGCCACTTTAGACATACTAAAGAACAGTGTGTTCACTGAGAAAGCAAATTATCTCCCCATAACCTTTAAAGATCAGCCCTATTCTGGAGTGCTTTATTCCAGTTGAACAACTGGACTGTGAGCAGGGGCAGGACAGCCACGATCCCATTTATATAGCAGTTCACAATATCCACATCTTTAATGTATTCATTTGATCCCTATAATCATCCTATGAGATAAATGTTATTATATCAACTTTTATAGATGGCAGCACTGAAAGTTGAAAGTCATTAAGTGCCTTGACCAAAGTTGGATGAGTAATAAGTGACAGAGCCAGGTCACTGACTCTTAGACCATCCTATAACAACTGTGATGTTTAATCTAGGGATTCATGGTAACCCTATTCACACATGGGAAGGACCATTAGATGAGATAATGGATAGATGTTAAGAGAATCAAACATGAGTAAAGGCTAGATGACTATCAATGAAGGAGTAGAAAGGTGAGGGAGAATGTAACACAAAGCCCATGTAAGTAAAGGAGTCAGTAGACTAAACTGTATTCCCTAGTAAAACTTGCTTTCTTAAAAAATCTTTCCAAGAAAATTCCTGAACAAAAGTTTGTGCAAAATTTTCCTTGACTCTCATTTTCTCTATAAACTTCTATTTTTATTATGAAAGCAGAAGTGGAAACATGGGAGGGAGGTTGCCTTGAAAGTGACTCGGGGAAAAGGAACCACTGATGGCGCCACTTGCCTAAAACTTTAGGATTATTTCAGCAAAGCCTTTTATGAAACATACCAATTATTCCCACTCCATGTGAAGGAAGGCAGGGAGTAAAGGATGGGAGGCTAATCTTTTCCCAGAACAGTGTTTGGATATAGCAGAAGTATATCCTTCCACACTCAAAATTCATTCTAATCCTTCAAAATATCATATGAAATTATCAAGGCAATTTCTGCTATATCTACCTAATCCTAGTAATGGAGAATCAAGATATAGTGGAAGGAGCACTGAACCAGTAGTCAGAAACTTTGCTGCTAATTGTAGTTCTGCTAGGTACCACCTGACTGGCCTTAGGCAAGCTTGCACTCAGGTTTACATTAGGCAATAGGGCTGTCAAGGCCTGTGGCACTTCATATAGAACTTAAGAGCATACACTCTGTAACAAGGATCAAGAGTGCATGCTTTAGCATCAGACAGCCTGATTTTAAAGCAGTTCCCTGCCACTTAGATGTCTCACCTTGAGCACTTCACTAAATTTTTCTAACTTTAGTTCCATCACATGCTAGTTAAAGATATGGAAATAAAAATGCATATGAGGGGTGCCTAGCTGATTCAGTTGGTGGAGCATGAAACTCTTGACCTTAGGGTTATGAATTTAAGCCTCACAATGTACATGACATTGTCAAGTACATCACCAATGAAAGGAATCACTGGCCATTATCCTTATATTTTTGAGAAGCTGGATTTCAAAACTTCAAAGAAAATTAAATAGAATTCAGTGAAATATAATTGGGAGAGGGAAGGGAGTGGACCAAGAAAGTTGGGAAATTATCAGAAAGAAATGCTGACACTACAATAGTGTATCACCCATATGGAAGGAGATGTGTGGCTATACAAACAGCTTTTCTGATGGGCTCAGACCCAAAAGCATATAATTTAAAGTTGAGAAATGGGCCATATAACTAAGACAATTTTAAAACAGTGGCACAAACCTCCCAGAATAGAGGCAGGAACACATGCTTTAGATCAAAATGAACTAAGGTGTGTGAAAAAACATTCTGAAGCAATGAAGACTTATTTGTGCTTTTGTTTTTTGCTTGTTTGTTTAAAGAAGATTAATAAGAAAAGAATAAGAGCTTGATTCCTTGGGGATAATAGTGTCATATTAACTTGCAGACAGAGGAATCTGAGTTTCTCAGGACCTATTTTGCTTTCCTCTAATTTCTGTCGGAATATTTATTGAGCAGCTGCAAAGTGTCAAGCATTGTTCCAAATTCTGAGCCTTTTATAATGATGCAATATAATTGCTCTTGTCAAGAGGTTGATAGTCCAGTAAGAAGATAGGCATGCAAATAAATAAATATAAACTATATAACTAAATATGCTAAAGTAATTATAATAATAGAAGTGAGGATGAAGTCCAAGGGAGACATAACTAAAAAATTACTCAAATCTGCCTAGGGTTCTAGAGGAGGATTCACAGAAAGAATAGCATTTAGACTGAGACATCTCACTCAATGAAATGTACAAAGCAGAAAGGGTAACAGATAGAAGATAAGAATAAACTAGAACCGTCTGTCATGTTGAATGAGTTTGGCTCCATTGACCCTGGTGAATTCATTCAATTTGCCAAAAAAAATTACTAAGATTTCATAATGCCTGGCAAGTTTTGGAGATAGTAGAGAACTAGAGAAATTCCAGAAGACTAAAAACTGATAAATATATAGACTTTAATTTTAAGAGAAAGGATTCGATGAAAGACAATGTTGTAGATTGTTTAAGAGGACAAGCTCCAAATTTATGCTGCTGAGGTGGAGTTCTAGCTTTAGTCCTTACTGTTGTGTAACCTTAACCAAGTTATTGAATATCTCTGTTTTTCAGTTCCTCATCTTTAAGATGGGAGACTAAGAAATGATTTTCAAAAGGTTGTAGTGAGGATTACATGGAAAGTGCTTAGAAGATACATCTTAAGCTCCCAATAACTGTGAGCTGTTTAATAATTCTACAAACTGCAGACCGAAGTGGTTGGCCTCACTCACAAGAAAGATTCCAAAATATAAGATTTAAAGACTCTTACCACAGAAAAGGAAGTGATGATATTTTAGGACAAGGGTAGGCTCACTAAAAACAAGACATTTCGGACCCCTACACATTTGTGGTTTTTACACATGTTTCTTGCTGGCATGGGAAGAGGATTTTGTGGGCCCAGAACATATGGATTTTATCAAGGAATTTTTCAATCCTTATAAAAAAGATGGAGAAATGCATATAGGTTGATCTTCTAGTTGGGTATGTCCTTAACTAAGTCAATTAAAGGATTTTGCCCAGTACCCAGGAAAGGAAAATACACAGAAGGCTTTGGTAATCCATGCAGATGAAGAACTATGCTAGACCCTAGAGAAACAAAATAAAATCATATTCCCATTCTCAAGGAAATGATAATAGATTAGGGGAAATAGATGTCTATACAAATGCTTACTATAATAACAAATATATATTAACTACCATAGAAGGCAGAGTTACCAAGTCTGATGAGGTGATTGAGAAAGGCAAAGAGGTCCCAGCAAGGAAGATACTTGGCCTAGTTGTGAAAGCTGGTTTCTTGACCTTGTTAAAAATATTTTGAAAAACACCTTGTCATGTTATTTTAAACTACCTAAACTTAAAATATATCTGATTGTTTTGATGACAATAATTCTATCCATTTATTGCTAAAGCAAAACTACCCAAAATAGTTATAACAAAGCCATCATTAGCATAACCATGTCTTATTGTTCAGGATCCGCATTTTCTTAATATTCCTCCTTTGGCAGAGTCTCCCCTCCCCTCTGTAGTTTGGGTGGCTTTACTCTGCCTCACCCACCCATCTTTTACCATGCCACCTGAGTTATCTTCTCTAAAATAGATCCCATCAAGTTATAAACTCCTAAAATAAAAAGCCCCTAAATAGTATAGATTCCTTGGATGAACACTACAGCTACTTGGGATCTGGCTTCCTCTTGTCCAGTATCAGCTCCCATCTTCTATCGCCGTAAGCCACCTTGGTCAGGCCATGGGACTACACCTGCTCTCTTCCACACTACTGGGCCTTTGTTTGCACTTCCCACTTCGCCTGGAGGGCTACTTCCTACTGTGTCATCACAGCTAAATTCAAATACTTTCCGCTTCTCTCTTTGGCTAGAATGTGTTATTCCTTTATTAGAGCCCTATACTTATCAAAGCACTTGCTCTGTTCTTTATCGTGTTGGATGAAATAGTGGGAAAAGAACTGGGCTAGACTTTGGAATATCCAGATTCCAATTCCTGCATTACTTCTTTTTTTTTAATTTATTTTTTATTAACATATAATGTATTATTTGCCTCAGGGTCCATGTCTGTGAATCGTCAGGCTTACACATTTCACAGTACTTACCATAGCACATACCCTCCCCAATGTCTAACCCAGCCACCCTATCCCTACCCCCAACACCTCCCAGCCACCCTTAGTTTGTTTCATGAGTTTAAGAGTCTCTTATGGTTTGTTTCCTTCCCCATCCCATCTTGTTTTATTTCTCTCCGCCACCCCACCCCCGAACCCCTGCCCTGCCTCTCAAATTCTTCATATCAGAGAGATCATGTGATAATTGTCTTTCTCTGACTGACTTATTTCACTTAGCATAATATCCTCTAGTTCCATCTATATCATTGCAAATGGTAAGATTTCATTTTTGATGGCTGCATAGTATTCTGTTGTGTGTATGTATGTATGTATATACACACATACCACATCTTCTTTATCCATTCATCTGTTGATGGACATCTAGGCTTTCTCCACAGTTTGGCTATTGTGGACATTGCTATTATAAATATTCAGGTGCACATGCACCTTTGGATCACGACATTTGTATCTTTGGGGTAAATACCCAGTTACTGGGTCATAGGGTAGCTCTATTTTCAACTTTTTGAGGAAACTCTATACTGTTTCCCAAAGTGGCTACACCAGCTTGCATTCCCACCAACAGTGTAGGAGGGTTCCCCTTTCTCTGCATACTTGCCAACAACTGTTGTTTCCTGACTGGTTAATTTTAGCCATTCTGACTGGTCACCAGTGGTTTTGATTTGTATTTCCTTGATGACAAGTAATGTTGAGTACTTTTTCATGTGTCCATTGGCCATTTGGATGTCTTCTCTGCAGAAACGTCTGTTCATATCTTCTGCCCATTTCTTGATTGGATTATTTGTTCTTTGGGTGTTGAGTTTGAGAAGTTCTTTATAGATTTTGGATACTAGCCCTTTATCTGATATGTCATTTGCAAATATCTTCTCCCATTCTATCACTTGCCTTTTGGTTTTGTTGACTGTTTCCTTTGCTGTGCAAAAGCTTTTGATCTTGATGAAGTCCCAATAGTTCATTTTTGCTCTTGCTTCCCTTGCCTTTGGCAATGTGACTAGGAAGAAGTTGCTGTGGCTGAGGTCGAAGAGGTTGCTGCTTGTGTTCTCCTCCAGGATTTTGATGGAGTCCTGTCTCACACTGAGGTCTTTCATCCATTTTGAGTCTATTTTTGTGTGCAGTGTAAGAAAATGGTCCAGTTTCATTCTTCTGCATGTGGCTGTTCAATCCTCCCAACACCATTTATTGAAGAGACTGTCGTTTTTCCATTGGACATTCTTTCCTGCTTTGTCAAAGATTAGTTGACCATAGAGTTGAGGATCTATTTCTGGGCTCTCTATTCTGTTCCATTGATCTATGTATCTGCTTTTGTTCAGTACCATACTGTTTTGATGATTACAGCTTTGTAAGAGAGCATGAAGTCTGAAATTATGATGCCTCTGACTTTGGTTTTCTTTTTCAACATTCCTCTGGGGTCTTTTCTGGTTCCATATAAATTTTGGGATTATTTGTTCCATTTCTTTGAAAAAAGTTGACAGTATTTTGATAGGGATTGCAATAAATGTGTAGATTGCTTTAGATAGAACAGACATTTTCACAATATTTGTTCTTCCAATCCATGAGCATGGAACATTTTTCCATTTCTTTGTGTTTTCTTCAATTTCTTTCATGAGCACTTTGTAGTTTTCTGAATACAGATTCTTTGCCTCTTTGGTTAGGTTTATTCCTAGGTATCTTTTGGTTTTGGGTGCAATTGTAAATGGGATAGACTCCTTAATTTCTTTTTCTTCTGTTTTGCTTTTGGTTGGACAGACCCTTTAAGTATGATATAGTGTCCTTCCTCATCTCTTTTTATAGTCTTTGGCTTAAAGTCTAACTTGTCTCATATAAGGATTGCCACCCGGCTTTCTTTTGATGTCCATTAGCATACTGAATTGTTTTCCATGTCCTAACTTTAGATCTGGAGGTGTCTTTGGGTCCAAAATGAGTTTCTTGCAGACTGTATATGGATGGGTCTTGTTTTTTTTTTTTTTTTTATCCATTCTGATACCCTGTGTCTTTTGATTGGGTATTTGGCCCATTTACATTCAGGGTAACTACTTAAAGATATGAATTTAGTGCCATTGTATTGCCTGCAAGATGATTATTGCTGTATATTGTCTCTGTTCCTTTCTTGTCTGTTACTTTTAGGCTCTCTCTTTGCTTAAAGGACCTCTTTCAATATTTCCTGTATAGCTGATTTGGTGTTTGCAAATTCTTTTAGTTTTTGTTGGTCCTGGAAGCTCTTCATTTCTCCTTCTATTTTCAGTGACAGCCTAGCTGGATATGGTATTCTTGGCTGCATATTTTTCTCATATAGTGCTCTGAATATATCATGCCAGTCCTTTCTGGCCTGTCAGGTCTCTGTAAATAGGTCTGCTGCCAATATAATATTTCTACCATTGTAGGTTACAGAACTTTTGTCCCAAGCTGCTTTCAGGACTTTCTCTTTGTCTCTGAGACTTTTAAGTTTTACTATTAGATGATGGGGTGTTGGCCTATTTTTATTGATTTTGAAGTGGGTTCTCTGTGACTCCTGGATTTTGATGCTTGTTTCTTTTCCCAAATTAGGAAAGTTCTGTGCTATAATATGCTCCAATCTACCTTCTGCCCCCCTCTCTGTTTCTTCTTCTTCTGGGATCCCAATTATTCTAATATTGTTTCATCTCAAGGCATCACTTATGTCTCTAATTCTCCCCTCATGATCCAGTAGTTGTTTGTCTCTCTTTTTTCTCAGCTTCTTTATTCTCCATCATTTGGTCTTCTATATCACTAATTCTCTCTTCTGCCTCATTGATCTTAGCAATAATAACCTCATTTTTTTATTGCACCTCATTAATTGCTCTTTTAAAATTTTATTTTATTTCTTCAGTGTTCCAATATTCATTGTTCATGCACTCCACCCAGTGATTAATAGCTTTTTTGATTTCAACTTGGTTAGATTTTAGTTCTTTTATTTCTCCAGAATGGGATTTTATTTCTCCAGAAATGGATTCTCTAGTATCTTCTACGCTTTTTTCAAGCCCAGCTGGCATCTTTATAATTGTCATCCTGACTGGTTCTGACATCTTATTAATGTCTGTATTGATTAGGTCCTTTGCCATCAATACTGCCTCTTGTTCTTTTTTAAGGTGAATTTTTCCACCTTACCATTTTATCCAGAGAAGAATAGATGATGAGAGAACAAAATGCTAAAAGAATAACAACAACCCCAGAAAAATATACCCTAGTCAAATTAGAAGAGACCCAAAACTAGAGGGAAAAGAAAGAAAAAAAAAAAACAAAAAAAACCACCATGATTAGGCTGGTGAATAGAACAGAGCCACACACTTGATTTTGGTTGTACTTTGCTCTGTTAGAAGAAACTGCCTCCTGGGGCACCTGGGTGGCTCAGTGGATTGGAGCCTCTGCCTTCGGCTCAGGTCATGATCTCAGGGTCCTGGGATCGAGCCCCACATCAGGCTCTCTGCTTAGTGGGGAGCCTGCTTCCCCCTCTCTCCCTGCCTGCCTCTCTGCCTGCTTGTGATCTCTCTATCAAATAAATAAATAAAATCTTTAAAAAAGAAAAAAAAAGAAACTGCCTCCCAAATTTTAAAAGAGGAAAAACTTCTATATATATATAAAAATAAAGGTAAACATGATGAAGGGATGGATTATAACTGTAAAGCTGAAAATTAAAAAGATTCTAAAAGAGGGAATTGATAAGAAGATGGTTGAAAAAAGAGGGGGAAAAAGGAAAGAATGTGAACAGTCTGGAGACTAGAACAAAGCCGTATGCTAGACTTACAGTGTATTTTGATCTGTTAGAAGAAACTGTATCCCAAAATTTTAAAGAAAGAAAAACTTACATTTATACAAAAAAAAAAAATAAATAAAATAAAGTTAAATACAAAGAATGAATAAAATAAAACTATTAAAATGAAAATTAAAAGAGATCTTTAGAAAGGTATTGGTAAGAAAATAGTTTAAAAAAGAGGTTAAAATAGGAAAGAGGAAAAATTAATAAAATAGAATAAAAAATAAAATTTTAAAAATTTGACTTTGAAAGACTGAAGAGTCACGGGGGGGAAAAGCCATGAATTCTATGTGCTGCTTTCTAGTAGCTGTGGAGTTCCTCAGTTCTCCTTAATCAGTGAAATTGGTCTTGGCTGGATGTTCTTGCTGAGCTTCTGCAGGAGGGGCCTGTTGCTGTGATTCTCAATTGTCTTTCCCTGAGGCGGGATTGTACTGCCCTTGCCCGGGGCGGGGCTGAGTAGTCCGCTCAGGTTCCCTCTCCAAGCTTTTGTACCCTGAGCATTTTCTGTACAGCTTTGGAGGCCGGGGAATAAAAATGGCGGCCTCCCAGTCTCCGGCCCAAGGATCCGCCGAGAGCTTGGGGTCCCACTTCTCAGTGCACCCTCGGAGAAAAGCAGTCAGTCCCTCTCCTGTCCCTGATCTCCGGCTGCACTCTGAGCTCACCCGGGGCCTGTGACAGAGCATTTCTATCTCTGGCGCACGGCCCATTTGGAATCTCCAAACTGAGCAGATTCCTGCTGCGCACTCCTGCGCTGCTCCTCCCGGAGGGGAAGGCCAGTCTTCCCGGATCTGCCACTTGTTGACTGTGCCTCGGATCCCAGTTTATGGCAACCCTGAGCTGAGAGCCCAGCCCAGTCCTCGGCTCTGTCTCTGGAGCCCACTTCCCTGCTCCAATACCCAGGAGCTCTGCCACACTCAGGCACCCCTGGTTTTTTTTTGACCCTGCAGGTCCTGAGACCACACTATCCCCATGAGGTTGCACTACTCACTTAGCCACAGGAGTGACGTCCCTCCGTGGAGCAGACTTCTAAAAGTTCCTATTTTGTGCCTTGCTGCTCTCTTACTTTCTGGTAAGTGGCTGATGGAGGTTCCCTCCTCCCCCCCGCCCCCCACAGTCTATCTTCCCATTCATTGCCTCAGATTCACTTCTCCACACATCCTACCTTCCAGAGTGTGGTTGCTTTTCTCTGTTGGACAGTTTTATCTCCAAAGTTTAAGAAGTCTACCATTTTGGGGAACCTACTATTCAGATACTTGATGTTTCAGTTATAGAGGAAGTCTTCTTGTAGAATGTGGATGATCTGGTGGTTAGCCCTACTTATGAAAGATATTTAGAGAATACCATCCTCTTAATAAATCATTTGGCTGACTGTGGATACAAAGTATCCCTCCTCAAGGTGCAAATTTGTGAACAAGAAGTAACTTACCTGGGCTTCAGCCTAACAAAAGGGCAAGGAAGCTTATTGCCTGACAGAAAGAAGACTACTGATGTTCTCAAGGCACCCCCAACCAGGGACCAATTATGCAGGTTCCTAGGCATAGCTGGATTCTGCCCTATTTGGATTCCAAATTATGGACTGATAGTTCAGCCCTTATATTAAAAGGTGGTGCTGAGCATCTAATTTGTACAAGAGTGCCAGAGAACCTTTGATACTATAAAAGAAATATACTATCAGTCCCTGTTTGGGGTTGCCTGATCTAAAGACACCTTTTAAATCATATGTGCGTGAAAGATGAGGCATTATATTAGGAGTATTAATCCAAATACTGGGGGAATCTTCCCCAACCTGTAGCCTATTTTTCAAGACAGTTGGAACAGATAGTCAAAGGATGGCTACCCTGGCTTCAAGCAGTCGCTGTAGCTTGTGGTGTTTTACAGAATGCTGAGAAGTTTGCACCTGGCCAACCTATAAGGTCTGTGTACCCCTGTAATTGCTGCTCTGTTGGAAGAGAAGGGTGGATTTTGTCTTATTGTTGGCAGAATGGTGAAATACCCAGTGATTCTACTTGATAACCTCAGTATGAAATTGCAGGTTACTTCTGCTTTAAACCCAGTAACTCTGCTTCCTGATCCCAATGAACATCTTGAATATAATTGTTTAGACATTGTTAACTTAGCATATTCTAGAAGCCCATACCTTTATAGGCCAGGCTTTAGAGCACCTGGATTGGAAACTCTTTATGGATGAAAGGAGCTTTATAGAATGAGCGAGGGCAGCTGTAAGTTGTGGTGACTGTTAGAGATAATTGAGGCCAAGCGGCTGCCCCCAAGTAGCTCAGCTCAGAATGCTAAAAGCCTTGCCCTAATGAGGATTCCTCCTTTTGTCTACTGGAAAAAAGGTAAATATATACACTGACTTTCACTATACCTTTTTGATAGTGCATGCTTATAGTGCCATTTGGGAGGAGTGCAGAATGCTGACGTCTAACAATAAGTACATTAAGCACTCTAGGGAAATTTTAGCTCTACTGAAGGCTATACAACAGACATCTAAGGTGGCGGTCACCCAGGACATCAAAGAGGGGAAACCCATATAAATAAAGGAAATCAGCTAGCAGACACTGTGGCAAAATGGGCTGCTAAAGAAACTATTTTTGGGGTACTTTGATTCCTTGTATAGATCTCTACAGTTATCCTGAGTATACTGCAAAAGACAAAAAAACAGGCTAAAGAATGGGGACTTACTAATACAGAGAATACATTCCTCCTGAAGGAATGTAGGAATCTATAGGAAAGACTGGGAATCTATAGGAAAGATTGGAAAAATAAATAACACCTTGGAAAAAAATAGTTAAAATTTGTGAAGAGGCTAGTTTAACTTGGGATAAAACATTGCCTTTGCACTGCTCAGGATCAGGGCAGCTGCCCAAAGCAGGCTGAAATTAAGCCATTTTGAAATTGTGCATGAAGGACCTCTCCAGGCTACAGTTTTGACCTCTTTGTCCTCTGAAATTAATCATGAATTAAATGTTACACAGTATGTTTAAAATTTAAGTTGAATATTAAATAGTATGCATGTGTTTGTTTTCACTAGATCCAGCTACCTGATGAACGACTGCACCCCTTTATCTCTGGTGATCAGGTGCTACTCGTGACCTGGAGGGAAGAAGGACCTGGTCAACTTGTGGCAAAGTGAATGGGACCACATGACCTGTTAGTGACTACCTAATCATCTCTTAAGTTGGCTGGCGTGCAACCTTGGATACATGGGTGAAGAGAGCCCCACCTAAGGAATCAGAAACAACTGGAAGCTTCCTCATGGACATGTGAGTCAGTGGAACATAGATTCCACAAACTTACTTCGGCTTTTTGTGCTATTTATTTTACTACTAAAATGGGCTTAATAGTACTCATAATAGGAGTTGGCATTTATATGTTCATCAAGCTGATTATGATTTGCATAGCTAAGGGGTGCTGTAAACGGGAGGAAACTGCTAAGAGATACTTCCCCGCTTTTAAGTCCTCACCTAGCAAGGGTACAAATTATTTTCTAAAACAAGAAAAGTTGTTTCACTCCATGACCTCCCTCTGATGTCCCAATCAAGCAGGAACTAGTTAGACTCTAGATGACATCCGTTTCCCTGTCGTTCTGTAAGGTTATGGAAGGAAATGGTGGGCGCAGGCGGGCGCAGCATTTGCAGCAGGACTAATTTATAATCAGCCCATTCCTGCATGTCAACGCCGAAGCACACGGTAAGTTTATAGCAATCAATTCCGTTTAAAGTTTTTCAGGAAACTTGAAGAACCTGGCCTATGTTAACTGAAGATACCTGGCTGATTATTCAAGGTCCAGTCGCAGCTGTAGCTGGTCCTTCCCCTCATCCACTTCTCTCACCCTTTTAAAATTCCCTGCCTGCACTGAGATGAGAAAATGGTTTTTTGGGAAGTTAGTCTGACATTGCTTTGGTTAGCTGGAGTTTCTTGAATGAAGTCCCTTTCTATCTCTGGACTTAGAGGTTTGTTGTGTGGTGAACAGATTGGACCTGAGTTCAATAAAGTTCTGGGCGTGTTTAAGGTAGGCTAAGTGAAGCTGCAATGTTTGGGAAATTAAGTATATGAAATGAATTCTCAACTTACATTTTCAACTTACAATGGAGTTAATCCTAATAAACCCTTTATAAGTTAAGGAAGATCTGTATCTTTGTATAAGATACCTTTGGCTCTATAATTCTGTGGTTTGAATTTATCTCTCTCTCTTACTAGATGTATCCTCTTAAATCTCAATGCCTTATAAATATTCACATTATCCGTAGCACCTAACTACATACCTAGGAGAACCATGATAAATATTTGTTGAGTAATTCATTCACTCATTTTAATGATTGAAGGAATAATTAAGATATTTTCTTTATATAAAATTGAGTCACCATTTATGTAACTTAAATACTGTATTTAGATAAAGTATACCCCCATTTAACTGTGTTTCTAGAAAAGATCTAGAAAAGGCAGCTCATAAGAATACGCTACAGAGATTTAAGCTTTTTAACAGTCATCATTCCAAGCACAATGCAAATATCAGTATGCTAATACATAAAGTGTGAAGAGGCTGAATATGTTTGCTCATGAAAGCTAGAAAAGAAAACAAATTCAAGAGAAAGGAAAGGCTTCCTACCTAATAAAGCTAGTTGTAAGCTGAAAATAACACAAAACTCATTGGCATATATTGAACTTTCTGTTGCTCAAAGCTGAAACTATACTATGTGGTACAAATGATTTTCCTTATTTTACTGACGATAACACATCCCTCCAAAGAAGCTACACACATTGCTCAAGCTCACATAGAGTGCAATGGGCAGGGTCCAGATTTCAATTGAGTCTTGTCTAAATCTAAATGCATCCCTTAGGGGATGCATTCGATTGCCTCTCCTGAGATGATACAGTGTAGAAAATAACAGATGTTTTCAAATATTTTGAAAGGACATCGTAGAGTTGATGGGCCTCTTATCGTTGAAGGGAAAGAAACCCATTTACACTAGCTCCAGGAGAGAGGTGATTTATAAGCCCTAGAACAGGAACTGAATATCGTGTCAGCAACTGCAGTGTATGGGAACATGACTGTTTGCAACTTTTTCTTTGCAGCAAGTTGCATGGTCTGTCCTTTTCTCCCATTCATATGGCAGCATCTGCTTTTTCTCTTACATGAGTTCTATTCTCCCTGCCTGTTGACAGCTCCATGGTATCAATTAACTTATCGACTGTTAAGTGGTAGGTTTTCCTTCTATGTTCTGGACCAAATTCCTAAGAAAGGAAATCAGATTTTTCCAGAAAATGCCTTAGATTGCCAACATTCAAGTGTCAGAGTTGCCATTAGGTTATGAAAAGTGAAGAGCCTGACCATTTTTTTTCAGACTCGGGGGACAGAAGGCCATTTACTTTTGTGATGAGAGATGGATTATAATAAGTCTCATGGGAAGCTCCTGCGTTGGTTTTCTGTTTGGTTGGTTTGTTTGTTTTATTTTGCTAATTTATTTTTAGAAACTTTGACTCCTTTTAAACACTTGGAGAAATATTCAGCGGATATTCATTACATGCCATAAAACAGCAGTTCTCAAACTGTAGTGTGCATAAGTTCGTATTAAAAAATCCATTTGATCCCAAGTCCTCACTCCTAGAAACATCTATTCAGTAGACTTGAGTGAGGCCTAGGAATCTCTTGGTTTTTTTCCATGCATCCCTGGTGAATCTGATGTAGAGTCCATAGACTTCACTTTGAAAACCTCTGCCATTGGTCATTGGATAAATGGAATAAATTGTTTTGCCTTAGGATAATATAAAGATAGTTCTTTCTTGGTACGTCTGCCCAGCAAAGCTTAAAACAAATAGAATTTTGTCCTGTTTGAGTGATTCAAGACAAGGTAGCTTATTGGCTATTTTCCCTTAGTGCAAATGAATTTATAAGGTTCTTTACTTAAATTAACAGTGTTCCTCAGAACAGGTTTTGATGGGGAAGGAGAGTACTTGAGAGCAGTAGGTGATGGGATGGGAGACGGTAAGAAGAGGGAGACTGAAGACTTTCCCCACTGGACTCTGTTATCTAGAGTACATACAATAATGCTAAGTTCTTACCAATGCTAAAGTAAACTTATGATTTGTTCACCCAATAAACAAAAAGGACTATGAGTCGGGCACTGTGTCAGACTCTGGATTCTTGGACATCAGATTCCTCTTGGAGATTAACCCATTGGATAAGAGATACAACCCATAAGCAGGGAGGAAAGGTAAAAGGCTCTCTGTGTCTTCCATTCTGTGAAAGTTAAACTCACCAGGTCACCCCAGTCCATCGGACTCTGCATATTTGAGGCCCAGAGTGAGCAACATGCTACCCCTGTAGTGTCCCTGGATAACACTAAAGCTGTCTTGAAACAATGACTCTGGACACGGAAACCAGAGATTCCCACTCTGATTATGCAACTGAAGCAATGAGAGAGGTGGTTTAATCTAATGATTCTGTTCATTGAATTTTCATGTTCCTATTTCCAAACACTTCCTGAGTTCTTTGAAGTGGGTCCTGTAAACCATCTAGTCTATAGTCTACTTTCCCAAACAGCATAATGGGATTCATCAATACTGGTGTGTGTCTTAGAGTGATAGCTCAACTAAGTTGCTATGAACTCCTTAACTGGTTAACTGTGAACAGAACCCAGTACATCCAAATAAAATAAATGGAAAGTCTGCATTTTACCATGTAGACCATCACCGTAGACCTAGAAAGAGTCACTTAGAGCTCAGGACCAGGGGAAAGTTTCTTTTTCCTAATAAAACAGTGTGTGTTAAAACATTTTTTTTTTAATGAAACAAATCTATTTCCTTCATGCTTCTCTAATTTTCCTAGATTTTCAGGAAGTTAAAAGTGGTGTTTTATGTTCATTTGTAACAATGTTCTTAAGCCTAACTTTTCTAAACTATAATTTTCCTCTCCTTTTGCCTTTGGATTTATTTTGTTTCTTTGTGATGAGAGTTGAGAGCTTTTTGTATTTCTGAGTATTATCATAGGTCTCTCTGATCCCTTTTTGACATCTAAGAGTATAACTGGATGTTAAAGTGGGATTCTACCTGATTCAGTTTCAACTCAGGCATGAGTGAACTAAGATACCAAAGGGAGAGTAAGACAGTTGGCCCCACCAATATGCAGAATTTACAAAAGAAAAGAAGGTAACCCCTTTCTTCCTATATGCTTTGATACATTAGCTGGATCAAGGACATAGTGAGGGCAGAGTAATAAGGAGATGTTATGTGATAACATAAAGAAAAAGCTGTGGCCATGCTGAGTCCCACCCACTCCATTTACAGAAGGAATGGGGAGCAATGAAACTTTCTAATATTAAGCCTGATTGGAGGACTTCAAGGAACCCCTAAAAGAGCTTCGAAGTATATTTCTGGTAATTGGGAGATATGGAGAACTAGGGCCTGACTCCTACCGGAGAAAGCAAAAGTTGACAGTGAGCTAGAGTTTGACCCCACTCAGCAAATCTGTTGGGAAGAGGAAGACCAGCTCTTTGGTGGTAGAAATGAGAGAATCTTGCTACAATCATACTGAGTTTGTAGGTGCAAAGCATGTGTACTGGTTTCTTGTGGATAGATGTGGGACTCACAAGAGTCATGATCCATAGTGACTTTGCCGGGGTCACTAGTGACCCCTAAAATAGATATTCATCCTGTAAGATCAAGAAAATTGTATATATCAAAATATCCTTCAAACTTCTACCTGAAGGTCATCCTCAGACTCCGGACCCATAGTTAATCAGGTTTTTGCTTCTGCTTCTTCTCACATAAAAAACTTTAAAAATATCCTCTCACACTCACCCCCCAATGAAATTGCTTCTTTGAGATCAAAACACAAGACAGGAATTTCATCTCCAAGATCAACAGATAGGCTTCATTTAAGGAGTTAGTTTGCCCCATCAAATGCTCAAAACTGTATTACTTCTCAGTGAACTGCCATCTTCAGTGGAGACCTAACCCACAGTGATATTCCGCACTCTAAGTTTTGGGCAAAATGGAAGGTAAAAAACAAAAATGTTGAAGAATTGTTGATGGTTTTGTTGATGAGAATGGCTGAGGTCGAGTTGAGGGGGTGGGTGGAAGTCAGAATGTGAAACTGTATGACTAACTCATCAGAAATCAGGACAGCTTATAATCAAAAGCTAATTGCATCTAGCTCTCACTTTTGCCTAACGCTAGCTGAGCAAGTGTTCCATGTGGGCAAGGTTTCTCTGATACCCCTTCAAGTTCTCAACATCACGGACTCTAACCTGATAACCCACAGATGAGTCAGCTATAGTCCACTTAGCAATATACGTTTATTACAAGTTTTGATTATTTGAAGAAAAAAGGAAACAGTATACATGAAAACAAAGGCTGAAATGACAACACCAGGAAAATTCTAAGGTCATTCGTTGGTAGCCCTTGCTTTGGCTGCAGCTGCTGAGATCACTCTTGCCCTGAGAAATCATTACCATGTGGGACTTTTGCTGGGAGTATGACAATTTTACTCTCTCCCTTGCCTGCCTTGATCGTCCCAGGAATGAGGCAGGAACAGAGAAGTCATTAAGGAGAGTTTTACAAACAGTGGTGTGCTAGTGAACAGCTTCTCCCAAAGGAAAACCCCTAATTTATAGTGTCGCCAATTCCCATGGTATAAATAGTCCCACCATGGCCAATTTCAAGGATGACTGTAATTAATAACCAGATTGCAAAATTTTGAAAATTTAACAATCGGCTGTCATGAACTTAGTGCTAGCTCACTCCAGCACACTGCTGCTTATAACTCAACAACAATCAATACAAGCTTCTATAAATATGTGTGATATAACTTTAATTTCCTGAGAAGATATGCAAATACAAGAGAAGTAAGGTATCTAGGTTTTTGGCCAGTACACCCACTCAGCAGATGTTTTTTAAAAAAGACTAAAAAACATGTTGGCCTCAGGCTTACTCTGCTCCCAGGCAATTTTTGTTTATACAATACAAATATTTTTAAATTAACTTTATATGTAACACTCTGAATTAACATAATACAGCTTTTTACAACTATCCATAAATATTTTAAATGGGTTATCATGTAATCATATTACATACCTTTCAACAAGAATCTACAAACAGCTAATTAATTTAACAGAGTCTAAAATTAGCAGGCTATCATTGAATTGAATGCTACTCATTATTTTTAGAAGTTAACATGTTTGACCAGGACTGGCTCTTTGAGGAAGGGGATTTGGTTGGAGTGAGCCCTGAGCAACAACCTTATGCTCCCTGCTGCAAGTAAGGAAAGGAAAAATAGTTTGCTAAGGAAGGAGAGTCAGTTGTAGCTTTATTCCACCCACCCTGAGCTGAAAGGGAGTACATCTGATAATTAAATCTTTTAAGCTCTATAGACTTAACATCATAGCTGAAATACTACCCCTAAAGCTGACACAGTATGATGCACTGGGGAAGCCCATGGCCCCATCAATCACTAGTTCTATGGGTTGAGGCAAGTTGCCTATGTTCCAGTTGCCTTCCTATTTTCACTGTCAAAGTTGTGCCAAAAACACCTGCCTCATTTGCTTCATAGAGTTGCCCTGTGATATATGAAAGCACTTTGCAAACTGTGGCGAGCCAGCTAAAATAGGAAATTATTACACAACATAATACAGTACTGATGATACTAACTTCTAGGGTTTAATTTTATGATTACTAGTGATTACTCTTTCTTTACTACTGACAACATTTAGACACACATCAACTTCTCGGGAGCCCTATCTCAAGGTTCAGAATCAGTCCTTTGACCAACTGGTTTTATAAAGCATTCTGCATCTCGAATGTGAGGAAATCAAAGTAAATTCCCAAGTAAAATGCATTCCTTTCTGTGCCTCTGCCCCAATAATTCTCAGAATATTCTCTGTCTTAAAAAAAATCACATCTACAGTGGGGTGATATTGGCATATCTGTGACCACCCTTTCAGTCTAGCTACTTTTAATAGGAGGGCCTCAAAGACAGGAATATGGGACGAATAAAATGAAGCAGCCCAAGAATATGAGAACAAGACCAGGCCACTGTCCTGGATTTTTTTTTTTTTTTTTTTTGCATAGCAGGTAAGACTCCCAGGGCAGTAAGACAATTTTTCCCCATCCAAGGACTTAAGAATTAGACACAGACTCTTTGGAGAAGCTTCTGTCCCTGAGCCACCCACAGTCATTTATCATGGATTAGTAAAGCATCTTTGATGACCCAGTGTCAAAAGTAAGCAGATGTCTCTGGCCTGTCTTCTGAGTCTTTTCTGGATAAGCTTGAGAGCTGAAAACTCACAGGCAGAGAGGTCCTATCTGTATTGAATTGTATACTCAGGCAAACTGCGGGTGTGGAAAATCTGCCTCCAACACAATCACCAGCATCTCTGCATGTGCGAAAGATGATAAGGAGGCCAAGTGGGAGTCTCTAGCAGTTATATTGGGGATTTGCTAGCAATAAGATCCCCCAGTATGTATTATTTTTTAGAACCTGATGGTCAGAGTTGTATATCAACTCTAGTATGTCTCCAGCACGCAATTCATAAGTCCCTCCTACAGTCTGAATTTTAGAGTTGTTTGTTAGAGCTTGTATGATGTCTTCATTTTTACGTAGCCGCACTGCAAAAGGAGCTGGTTCCTTGTAGGTTGTGTTGGGAGCCACTTGGCCATAAATTAGATACAAGCCATTCTGAAGTATTTCCAGTTTCTCATCAGCTATCTTCTTCACACAGGGAAGCTTTGGACATGTCATTTGCCATTTTAAAGGGTATGGTCCTGTAAGAAATTTACAAAGGAGAAAAGAAAGAAAAGCTTAGTTGTTTATTTCATTCCCTTCCTGATTATAGTTCTTCCCACTTACAAGTTGTTTCTTTACCTAGTCTGTATTCGTTCTCTCCAACCACAATTTTAATATTTTAAGTATCTAGTCCTTGTTTTAGAGAAATTATAAATCCTAAGTGTATCTCTTGCTTGGGAGCTTTAAAGAAAGGGATTTGGAATAGAATAATGGGTTAAGTTTTAGGTGACACTGCATTTCTTGTCGATATTTGTGGAAGGAACTAATGGAGGAAGGGGAGAGGAATCACACACCAGGGTTGTGATAACCAAAGCTGGCGGTCAGGATGCTTTTTCTATGTAAATACTATTTATTATGTATCATTTTATCAATGAGACCTTCCTCATCGGTCTACATAAAATAGTGCTCTCCTGCCACTCTCTCCCTTTATCCTGCTTTAGTTTTCTTCATTGAAAGTGTCACCATCTAGCATGTTATAAATTAGGTTGCTCATTTCTTGATTGTTTGTATTATACCCACTTGAATATAATGTTTTTGAGTACAAGTGCTTCTCTATTTTGTTCATTGCTATATCTTCAGCACCTAAAAAGGGTTCCTGGAACCTACTGTTTGCTCAATAAATATTTCTTGATGGAATAATATATCCTCTTATTAGGATATTATATCAGGAACATATTCATGTTCCTGAATTAGGTGCATTATGTCTAAATTATGGTTCTTCTCTTTAGTGTGTGGGTATATACCCAAGATCTATTTGGGATATCATGGTAAATTCATGAGTCTATAAATGGAAATTATTTGAATTTTTAAATATAAAAATTTAAATGTTTAAATGTTTAAATATAAATATAAGTATTCCTAGTTTAAAACTGTCACAGAGGATGGAGAAAGAGTCAAGACTTTGTCACTTGTTTTCATAGGAATATGGGGAATTTACGTATTTTCCCAATGTTAATTGTTTTTGCATAGTAATGTGATTTCAGAGCCCCAGGGAGTATCTTGATCATTCAAAAATACTTATTTGGCCTGTTGTCTAATTCTCTGTAATTTTTTTTATGAGGGAAAAGTCTTTATTCCATAATTAGAAACCTTGATAAGAAAGCAAGACAGAAGAGATAATACATTGACTTAAATTGTTATTTATATATAAGTGATTGATTACAAGACTCTGAGGGTAGATTCTGAAGGAGAAGGAAGGAGAGAACATTAGAGCAAGTAGTAAAGTCTCTCTGTATCTTCAATGAGCCCCAAACCCAGTAAATTTCTTCCTGCTCTACATGTAATACTTAATAGATGATAGGCAAGTCACCAGGAAAAAGTGTCACTGTCTTATTCTGCAGTAGGAGTCACTTAAAGACTTGAGGCCACTTAGCAGCCCTTGACTTTCTCAACATTTCATCACCTCAAGAAGGAATTTCAAACATACCTCGATTTCCACTCCATTTACTAGAAAAACAAAAACAAATTACAAAGGCAGAGACAAGTACTAAAAAGAGATTCCGTAATTCCCACAAGCCAGGGAAGCCAGCATTTCAAACTGTATAGGAAAACCGGGATTGCCGTTAACTTTAGAAATGTCCTGCTCTCAGCTGAAAAACGTGTGTGTGTGGTCTGAAATATGTAAACAATTCAAATGTATGTATATTCAATTTTGTATGGATTCTAAGGCATATCCTAGGGCTCGGTGTACCTGTAAACTTGAATGTGTTTTCTTAGTAAATAGCGGTTACTCGCTCTAAGGGAAAGGGGCTCAGAAGCTGAGAGGACAAGAGAGGCACAAAAGAAGTGGCATTTCCCTGGCGTTCACTCCTTTTCTATATATTTGGAAACAAAAATGTCACCCTACACACACTCCTGAGTTACCAGCCATACGTGAACTGTTGAGTTCGTCAGAGGGGAAGGTTGTAGAAATTTGAAACTTGTGCATATTTAAGAAACAGAATTAAAGGCAGATCCCCGGATTTCAGGTGTCTGGCCCTATAACAGTGGTCCTATAACTTGCCCAGAGATGTGACCTTGAATGTAAGCTTCATCAAGGCATGAACTTGTCTGTCTGGTTTACCTCTGAAGTCTCAGCTCCTAGAAACTGCTTGGCACATGATTAGCAGTTGTAAGTAATAGTTGGAAAATGAGTAAAGATGGGCTTTCTTCTTGTAACAAATACTGAGAAAAGTAAAAAGGAGGTATACAAGACAGGCTACTTACCAAACTTAGCTATGCAGGGCTCACTGGCAGTCTGTAGGGGAAGAAAAAGAACTTGTCAGGAGGATGGCAGTGTCACAGCCTTCTTGATTGGGTTGTTTAGGTAGAGCTTAGGATCCTGAAGCAAACTTCTTTTCCCTAGCCATATTACAAAATCCTACCCTCCACTTTGTCTTGCCTGTTTCAGCTTTCCTTTGCAGATGGCTGGCTCTGTATTTCCCTTCCATTATCTAACAGCCCTTTGGGATGTTCTAGGCAAAAGTTAAGGTCTCATTCCATCCACCTAACAGGAAAACTATTTGATCTTGGACTCTCCTCCTCTTGGGCTGTAGAAATTATCTATAAACAGTAGTCTCCATGCCCCAGTCCCTGCACGGTGATCCATTGGGATGTGAAAAGAAAATATTAGGATCTCTAGTTAAGTTTATTTTTATTTTTAATAATGTTAAACTAGAGAAATATCCACAATACAGACTAGTAAAACCACCTTCATTTAATATTCAGACAATCACACCATTTACAGTAACTGAGATAACATGAGGAGACTAGTTTCAGACTGTTGCAACATACCACAGGTTAGTTGCTACAAGAAGCCATCAGTGTGGTTTATTCAATAAATGCTGGTATTTAAATGCTAATGACTTGAAAATACTTGGTATTAAAATAACGTATAACCACAAAAAAAATTTTTGTACCATGTAAAGTTCATTGGTTTCCTTGCAGAAAAGGGCTTAGGAGACTGTTTGAACTTAAAGATATTGCACATTTTTCTTTTATGGGATTTCTTTGGCTGCTCTGGTAGGAATAAAGCAAAGAGAGGCCAGGGCAAAAGCGGTGAGACCAGCCAAAAGATCACTAGGCAAGAAAGCGTGGTGCCTCTGACCAAGGTGCTGGCTATCCTGACAGGAACATGGGATGAGAAAATGAGAAGACAAAAGATGACTCCAAGATGTTGGGCATCAGTAATTGAAAAGATAAAGTTGTTAGTCACCTAGCAAGATTTAAGAGGAGTAAATTGAGAGGAAAGAATCATGAGTTCACTTTTGAACATATCAAGTTTATGACTGGCGCTTATATCAGGTAGACACGAATTCAGGTAGGCAGTTGGACCTATGAGGATGGAATCGAAGGAGTTCTGATGATACAAATTTTGGAATCTTTAGCTTCTATGAGACACGTTAAGATGTGAGACTGTGTTAGATTATCAAGGCAGTGAGTATAGATAGAAAAGAGCATTGGAACACCGCAATGTTTGGAGGTCAGGAAATGAGGAAGGAACACCAAAGGAGACTAAAAGTCCAGTGAGTCAGAAGGGAAGCTTGAAGAATGTGATGTTGGAAATGAAGAGAAGAAAATATTTCGGGGAGATGGGATCAGATGTGTCAAATCTGTGGGTCAAGCGAGGTGAGGACAGGGAGTTATGGATTTGACATGTGGTAGTCATTGGGTTTCTTGACAAAAGTAGTTTCTGTGATGTGGTGAGGACAGAAGCTTAATTGGAATGGATTTAAGGCTAAATGAGAAAAGAAAAATTGGGAATTATACTGTAAGGGAAAATAGAAAAATTAAATGGAGCCTGGATGGGGATGAGAGGTCAGAGAAATGTTTTGATTTTATTGTTTTTCTTAGTCTTTGGTTTTGCTTTAATGTGAAAGAACTGACAACATGGTTATCTGTTGCCATTTGATGGGAATGTTCCAGTAAAGGGGAAGGTGGGGTGTGACAGAGAATGTAAGAGCAAGGAGATAATTGTTGGAGCAATCAACGTCCTTAAGTATGTAAGAAGGGAGAGAACTTGGTTCATAGATGGCCTTGGACAGGTGCACGAACAGTTCATGCACAGTGACAAGAGGGAAACACAGTCTGTGTGGACAAGATTGTGGATAAGTGGCAGATATGATGGAGAGCTTTGGAATTTCTTTCCTGCCTACTTCTATTTTCTCATAGAACTTGGAGGCAAGGTTTTCAAGTGAGAAAGAGAATGAAAAAAAGATATTGCATATTTTTTTTAAGATTTTTTAAATTTATTTGACAGAGATCACAAGTAGGCAGAGAGAGAAGGGGAAGCAGTCTCCCTGCTGAGCAGAGAGCCCAATGTGGGGCTCGATCCCAGGACCCTGAGATCATGACCTGAGCCGAAGATAGAGGCTTTAACCCACTGAGCCACCCAGGTGCCCCAGATATTGCATATTTAAACAGAAGTCGAAGGAATAAAATAGTCCAGTAGAGGAGAGTGGAGAAATAAATATAGGTTATGACAGTCAAAATTATGAATCAAAGTAAATTAATGTAGAATATAAGAAAATAAACACATTTATCAAATTAATAAAATATTATTTTGGTTATATTAGAAATGTTTATATGATACTAGCATGTAAAATACAACATTTTGGTAAAAGCAAAACAGTTTTGCACTGTAAACAAACTATATCAAGCATGTCATTTGGTTCATCCTTATAACTTTTATTTTGTGTATCTTTTTATTATATATGGTGTTAGCACTTATGGCTAATATAAATTAGAATATATGGTGGTATTATGCTCAAAAATATTTTGTTGAGAAGAAGGTGCAATCAGAAAGTTTGGATTCCTGTAGTTGTTTTGGCTCTTGGAATCATTTCATCCTCCTTTTGGGGTGTCTTAGAAGAAATGCTGGAATTCAATTTATTTTGAGCCACGATAGGCATGTGCTAGCTTATCTTCAATTTTCCCATTTATAAAATGGGAGACATAATAGCACCTAGTTCACTGAAGATGTTTATGGGTTTAAATGTAATAATTGTGAAGAAGGGCTTTGCCCAGACAGATCTGGTCCTGCTCATTAGATATTAGCTGTTTCAATAATGATGCTGATCACAATGAGGCACTGAACAAAACATTGATCACCTATATTCCCAGCTAGCATTATAAGCAAGTGAAACATACAATTTATAGTCCTTCCCTCTTAGGCAGCTTATAATCTTTCTAGAAACACATCACACACATGAGACAATTGGGTAACAATCTAAATATAAGTGAGTGCCAAAATATGTGGCACAGATAGCATCCATGGTGTCTCCTATCATCCATAGAGAGTGTGTGGAGAAACCAAAGTCCAAAGACAAATTAGTTGCCAGAGACAGAAATCCCAGATGCTGTCCTTGGGCTGCTTTAATGCCTACTTAAAACTACAGAAAACCACCACTGACAGTTTTTACTGCCACAAATGAGAATCTGTCCAATCACAAAATCATCTATTTGGCAGCAAGGTATAATCTTTTTTTTTTATTTTTATATTTTTTATTGTGTTATGATGTATTATACAATACATCATTGGTTTTTGATGTAGTGTTCCCAGACTCATCATTTGCGTCTTTAGCTGAGGAAATGAAATAGATGAACAAGGAACATCTGTTTTGTTAAAAGTCTTATTAAATTTAAATTTTTAAAATATGATGTCAGTAATGATGTGTATATTAATCACTGCAATCTATCAGAGCCTGCTATAGGTCAGGCACTGTACTGTCTCATTAATCCTTACTGCAGGTCTATAGGATAGAAACTAGCATGCTCATTTACAGATGGAAAGTGCCTCTGAGAGGGATTAAGTAACTAACCCAACGTCATGCAGCTGATAAGAGGCTATGCTGAGATCCAAACAGCCTGTCTGACTCGAAAGTCTCAGCCCTACTACTCTGTGGGGGCAGTTTCTATTTATAATTTTGCTGATGTTTAGGAGAGGTAAATATCCATTGATGAAGAAGCATGTGTGACTTTCCATTTAATTCATTTTTGCTTAGAAGGAGCAATTGCTCTTGTAATCCCATTACGACCTAAGCCCAGATTTAAATGCTTGGGTTCAAATGGCCAAAACAATAATTCTTCCTCCAAACCAACAACCAACTCTACTTAGATCATCATTTGAAAATAGACTCTATTCTGCTTTTTTTAAAAAAAAAAAAAGATTTATTTATTTATTTGAGAGAGAGAGCGAGAGAGAGTATGAGAGGGGAGGTCAGAGGGAGAAGCAGACTCCCTGTGGATCTGGGAGCCCCATGTGGGACTTGATCCTAGGACTCCAGGATCATGACCTGAGCCTAAAGCAGTCGCTTAACCAACTGAGCCACCCAGGTGCCCCTATTTTGCTTTTGAGTACAAACACGACTTTCCCTTTTAGAAGCATCCTTCATTTCATTGATGCAGGAGACTCTTCTGAACAATGATTTTTGGGTTTTTTTGTTTTGTTTTGTTTAGAGATAACTTCTGTGAGGTTATTTTCACTAAAGGGTAGACCAAACTCCTTGGGTTCATAGTCAGTCCTTTCAGAGGTGAATGTCTTTTGGAGGATGGGGGTGGGGGAGGAGAAAAACAGTGTTCTCCCAAAGAAATTTCTGGTAGTGTAGAAGAAGCCAATCTTCCTGTCTAGTGCTTTTTGAATTAGTGCTTAGAGATGTAGGAAAGTGGAATTTTGTATATAAAAACTAGAGTGTATACAGAAAAAAAAAACAAAACCCTCCAGGGTTCATGCATATTATGAGAAGGTGGAAGTGGCCACCTCATAATGACTCATCATCCGCTAGCCACACAACCCTCTTTTCCTAAGATACTTACTTGTGGCCAATAAGGAATGGGAAGTGCAGACAAGTGGAAAGTGAGTTACACATTGCGTCAGCCAGGCCATTGGCTTTTCCTGTAGGAAACAAGCCTTTATGACATCCATTCAAGGCATATCCTGAAAACCTTTAAAATTTCCCCAAATTTGAAATAAACTCCAGGCTATTTCTTTAGAGGAAGAAACTTTCATTGAGAAGATGCATGTTGTCTAGGACAGAGAATCAGAGCTCAAACACATGGGGCTGGTCAAGTTCA
This sequence comes from Procyon lotor, assembly GCA_028646535.1. NCBI lineage: Eukaryota > Metazoa > Chordata > Mammalia > Carnivora > Procyonidae > Procyon > Procyon lotor. Next base: position 47,915,367 of record CM053618.1, read on the forward strand.
GTTCTGGCAAGAGGTATTCTAGGTGGCTCTGGCATTATTAGACTTCCTCTTTCCCTTTGCAAGAGCCACTGTGTTCCTTTGAGAAGGACATATCCAGCCTCTTTTAAGCATTGGTTCCCCAGTGGTATGCAGGAATGGATAACACCTATAACACATCTTACATTCTCCAGGGAAATCTGGCTAAAACTTGAGGGGGCTTTAGCGTGGGGTAAAGTCTGCCAAAGTTAAGCTATTGCCATTCTCGCCCTTCCTATTCTTGACAAACGGAAACACTCAGGATTCCTGATAATCCTTTTCTTTCTGTTTAAGCTTCACTGCTCCAGAAAGTTCAGACTTCTGCTTGACACATTCCTGGAGAGGGTAGGGGTGTGATTAGAAAGGCCTCTGTTGCATATCCTTGTGTACATTTGGGGAATACAGATTAATGGTTTAGTGTGTAGGAATGTGACCAGAGCTACACTTCCCCTAACTAAATTAATACCAGTGACTACCATGTACTTCCTCCTGCATCTTTTCTCAATTGCTTTTAAATATCTTAAGTAATAGAAACGTATTTAGAAGATTTCGCCAGCCAATCTTAGAAAAATGTTTCTGCAGGTGCTAATTTCATAACATAGCCCTTTCTTAGACAGGCATATACTATATTTTCTCCAAGGCTCAGAATCTTCAAATGTACCCCCAAATAGGCGAAGTCCTAAATTAAATAAAGCATTTCTTATTTTCTTTTTGGTCAGTGCTATGTAGTCAATAGTCAGAAAAACTTCTAAGAAAAATTTAATATATCTCCATTTCTTTTTACCAGACCCGCAACTTGGATTGGAGCTCAATGGGAAATTCCTGATAAGCATCAGGGGCTTCCCAAATAGGAATATGCTTCTTCCTTCTATGAAGCCTTCCCTGATCATTCTAGCCCAAAGTCATCGTCCCCTATTTTGAATTCCTAAAGCATTTATGTTCTACATTACCCTTAAATAAATTATTAATCACTATGTTTTATAGCTAGAATGGGCGCTGTAATGAACAAATCCATTCTCCTACCACCATTTTTCAGATGAAGAAACTGAGAACCAGAAAGATTAAATTTCTTTCTTAAATTCGTGCAGCTAGAGAAACCTAGAAGCAGAATCCAGACCTTACTGAGTTCAGTGCCATTTCCTTCCATGAAGATGCACTAACCACCTGTCACTCACCTTCTTCTGTCTTCCATTATCTCCTTATATCATTTCCCTCAATAAGACTATATGTTGCATCCCATTCCTTGAAGGCAAGCATATGTTTTATGCCCTTATACCTTTTATGCCTTTATTCCACCCAGAGGGTTTAACAGAGTTCCAGAAAGGGAGAAAGTATTCCAAGGCATCTATCATTTGACTGATTTAATTAAATGATTCTATCTCACCCAGCCATGCAGTGAACATCTAGCATTTTCTAATACCTTTCATCTCAAAACATTTATGTAAGCCTCAAAAGCCATATGCCATGACAAAATTGAAATTCTTTTTGCATTTTCTGTACCCACATGTCTCTTCAAACTAGCTCTAACAATTCTGAATGACAATGATATTAAATAGACTTACAAAAGAAAGGCAGCGATTTTAGGTACTATTGTCTCCTTACCTTGAGTGGAAGAAAAGTAAGAATTAGTGTACTGAAGGAGCAAAGCAGCAGCAAAGGAACTATTGTTGAGTAGAGGCACCATTGCTTCCAGGGTGATCTGTGTGTCCCTTGAGGACTTGAATGGCTTAAAGGCATATCTTCCATGTGGCTCAAACTCATTCTCTACAGGAATAAGAGCTCTGGAAAGCAGAAATTCACAAGTGATGGTCCAGTGATGCAACTAGTCAGTTTTGTGGTATGCTAATAAGCAGTGGGTGTAATAGGCGGGGTTTTCCTTTTGATTCTATGTGTTGGAAAACGATACTTTTGGGCTAAGTGATGACTCTCATTTGGCAAAGGATCAGCTCCACTGAAAGGAACAGAGGGCTAGAAGCCAACACAGACAGAGAGGATGAAAAATTCAACACAGGGAACTTCTAGAGGGAAAATGTTTTTTTCTGAGGAGGAAGCACAGTACCATAATAATTACAAATTATTTTCAGATAAGAAAATTACTTCTATAAGAAGAAATAAAGTTCAAGATCAAGATCAAGTCCTATCATGCTCTAGATTATCATGTATGTGTAGGGCAGGGGTTGGGGATCTAGGGAAGCTAGGATGGATGGTTTGGAAAAAAGAGTTTCATCAATTTCTAAGATACAAAGTATGTTCGTTTTGAAATAGTCTCTAGAATTCAGCTGCATTACTAGATTTTCACTTTAAAAAATATAAATACAACAAGCCCAGTTTTCTCACATCACATCATTTTAAAACCCTGAAAATTCCATGCTGGTATCACATAAAATTATCATACAAAGGGATGTTTTCCTATATTCTCACATGTTGTGAGCTTATGCTCTACTCCAAAATACTTGAGTTTCTTCCTGGCACCAAAAGTGCTGATTTACTACAAAATTGAGGAAGTCTCTGGTTCTCTGTACCTCAGTCTTTCCATCTGTTCAATGGAATATCTACTTTTTTTTTTTTAACAGAATGCCAACATCATGTTCTAGAAAAGAACATGGATTTTAAAATAAGACCTGAGAGGAGAGCCTGGCACTACCTAGTTCTTACCTAGCCTTCAGCATGATATTTGACGTCTCTGTTTCCTTAAATTTTTTTTTAAAGATTTTATTTATTTGACAGAGAGAAACACAGCGAGAGAGGGAACACAAGCAGAGGGAGTGGTAGCGGGAGAAGCAGGCTTCCCGCAGAACAAGGAGCCCGACGCAGGGCTCGATCCCAGCAAGGACCCCTGGACCTGGGACCATGACCTGAGCCGAAGGCAGGCACTCAACGACTGAGCCACCCAGGCGCCCCTGTTTCCCTAATTTTTAAATTGAGAAAACTCCCACTTTGTGAGGCTTGAGAATGAAATAAATGTGGAAAATCTGCCTTAGAAGATCAGAAAAATCTGAGATGTTCCCTGAGTGTTTATCTCTTTTCTATCCTTCTTAGAGATACTATAAAGTTAGAATCCATCATAAAATCCTGGAAAATAATTAATTCAAAAGAAATATTTACAGCAGGGCATTTTTCAACTGAAGTTCTTTTAAATAAAAGCAGTTTGGAAGAATTTTGAAGAAATTATTTTTTTTTAAAGATTTTATTTATTTGACAGAGAGAAACACAGCGAGAGAGGGAACACAAGCAGAAGGGATGGTAGCTGGAGAAGCAGGCTTCCTGCCGAGCAAGGAGCCCCATGCGGGGTTCGATCCCAGGACTCTGGGATCATGACCTGAGCCGAAGGCAGACGCTTAAAACGCCACCCAGGCGCCCCAAGAAATTATTTTTAATCTAGGAGAATCTAGGAGAATCAAAGATTTTTTTAATTACGGGGGAAAAGGCTTATAGATTTAAGATCCTCATTTATAGAAGAGGAAGCTAAAGATAATAGAGGTGGTGTGGTGGGTCACACCATGAATCACTGGGTATAGTGGAGTGGGAACCTGAGCTCAGGGCTACTGACCATCTTCTAACTTACCACCTTCTCTTACTATCACACTATTTGTAACTCTATTTCTCCCTGTGTTGTCACATTTTAACTTGGCCTGATTTTACCTTGATCAATAAACTGTCTCTGAAGAAGAGTCCAGAGCCAGAGGGAATAATTTTTCAGTACAGCAGTGTTTCTGTGACTCTGTGCTAGGTGTTGGGATGCAGAGATGAATAACAAACTGACCCTAAAAGAACCATACATTGTATCTGGAGCTCCTGTACTCATACCACGTCTGTAATGTACATGCACAAGGACAGAATTTAAAACTGACTCCTGAAAATTTAGACTCCTGCTTTAAACGGCTGGCTCCCTCTCCTGTCTCCTTTCCAAACTTTAGATGGAAATGCCTCTGCTTACTCACTTCAGTAAACATTTAGTCAAATGAAGAACTGTTCCAAATAAAGTCCATTTCCTCCTTCTACCATTAACCAAGGTTGGGCTCTGCTATATCCTTCTTAATTCTCTTAGCTTTATGAAAGTATCTTAAGAAAGATAGCGTGCTTATCTCAAGAAGAATACATTCCAGGGCTTCTTTTCATGAAATGGGGTTCCGAAATGAAGGAACTTCAAGTTAGAACAAGTGCTAGTAGGGAAGACTTTTGAAATTCTGGAGTAATGAGTCACCATTGGTTTATTTTTGGTGTAAGCCAAAAGAATTGACATCTCAGACGTTACATCTTGGACCTGACAAGAGCACCAAACTCAAGCTTTTGTATTTATGACCTATCACTTGATCACATACTTAGAATGAGATTTTCTTTTCAATTAAGTACAACTAGCAAAAGCATGTTGAACATTTACTATCAGCTTACTACTGTTATAGGAGATTCGGGGGATATAAAAAGTCACAGGTGTCAAGGAATTTGCCACACTGCTAAGTTGAAACCTTAAACAAAGACCCAAATGAATACTAGAGGACAGAATCTCAGAACAGAAAGATCTAGATAAACTAAATTAGCTGAGAAGATAGGTTAGAAATGGATTGAGAGGAGAAAGGAAGGAGCTATTTCTTGTGGGAGCCATAAAACCTGAGGAATAAATATTCAGAGGTATAAGCATCAGCAAATGTTAGAAAACATTTTTTTAAGATTATTTATTTATTTATTTATTTGAGAGAGAAAGAGAGAGAGAGAGATATCACAAGTAGGCAGAGAGAGGGGGGAAGCAGGCTCCCTGCTGAGCAGAGAGACTGATGTGGGGCTCCATCCCAGGACCCTGAGATCATGACCTGAGCTGAAGGCCAAGGCTTTAACCCACTGAGCCACCCAGGTGCCCCATGTTAGAAAACATTTTAAAAGCTTAATATGAACAAAGGCAAAATACCAAATCTTTGAATGGATCTAGTACTCATTCAAGAGCTGCAAAGTGAGGAACTCAGGAAAACTAGTAAAAGAAAATCCTTCTATGTTTTTTGAATTTAAAATAAAGAGTGCAAGATATGCTTGATTAAGTTATTTTAGCTGTATTCTTGGTTGTTTCAAATTTGGAATGAGTTAGATATATATAGAAACGTGGCTCTAGTTCAGTTATTGACCACATTATATTAATATGAAATGGGTACCTATTATGTGTCTTCTCTGTGCACAAATGGTTATATTTGAACATTAAGCAACCCTCTATTGACATCTCCATATTTAAAAATGATGAGACTAACATTCGAGAGGATAAATCACAAGTCCATACTGATAGAATAGGAATTGAATCCCCATTTTTTGGATTCCAAAACTCTAATTTTTCTACCTCTATATGCTGAAATATATGTGAAGTGGATGCTGTATGGAAGAAACAGAGTAGGATGCATATTAAAATCTGTAGAAAATATTAGATGGACATCAGATTCCTCCAAAACCCTGTATTACACAGGTCTGCATGCCTTGCCACATTCCTTTTATACACCATTTACCATGTCTTTATCCTTGGGACATAAAGGATGTGTATGGTGTAGCATACTCAGTCAGAAATACTCAATATTTCAGAACTCAGGAATACTGCACAACTGATTTTGCTTACCAAATTTATTGATATTTTGATACCAAATATTTTGATTTCAAATATTTTGATTATCAAATATTTTGATACCAGAATATTTACTCTTGTGACAAGGCCCATTTAGCTTAAAGTTACATAGATAGATAGATAGATAGATAGATAGATAGATAGATAGATAATAGGCATGATACATAAATAGGGTATTAAACTCAGAATTTTATAAAGACAACAGTATCTACTAAAATTAATAAATACTTATTTAATAAAGAGAACTATGTAAAGCTAATTATAAATAAATATACATGTATATAATATACATATTTATACACATATTTATATGTGATATGTACAATAAATTTTAAAAGATACACAGAGACTTCTTGTATCAATCTCCAGATCATTCTAAGGAACTAAAAATAATCCTGATCAGTATGGTCTAGGAAATAGCTGAAATTCAAATTATGTTTTCCTTCTTTCACTATTTGAAGATGACATGATACTATACAGAGAAAATCCTAAAAAGTCCACCAAAAACTATGGGGACTGATAAATTAAGTCAGTAAAGTCACAGGATACAAAATCAATGTACAGAAATCTGTTGCATTCCTAAACACTAATAATGAAACAGCAAAAAGTGAAATTAACAATCCCATTCACAATTGCATCAAAACAATAAAATATCCACAAATAAATTTAACCAAAGAGGTAAAAGACCTGTACCTTGAAAACTATAGAACACAGATGAAAGAAATTCAAAACAATGCAAAGAAATGGAAAGGCATTCCATGCTCTTGTGTTGGAAGAAAAAAATACTGTTAAAATATCTTTACTATGCAAAGCAATCTGTTACAGATTTAATCAAAATACCAACAACACTGTCCATAGAACTAGACCAAACATCCTAAAATTTTTATGGAACCACAAAGGAGGGATACTCAGTAATAGCCAAGACAATCTTGAAAAGGAAAACCAAGACTCAGACTTCAAGTTGTATTTTTTCAAGCTGTGATAATCAAAACAGTATGGTAATGGCACAAAAACAGACACATAGATTGACAGAATAGAATAAAAAAACCCACAAATAGTCAACTAATCTTTGACAAAGATTAAATGACTACACAATAGGAAAAGTCTCTCCAACACACGGTGTTGGAAAAACTGGACAGTTACATGCAAAAGAATGAAACTGGACTACTTTCTTACATCATACACAAACTCAAAATGGATTAAAGACCAAAATGTGAGACCTGAGATGATAAAAATCTTAGAAGTAACCTCAGGCAGTAATTTCTCTGACACAGGCAGTAGCAGCATTTTTCTAGTTATGTCTCCTGAAGGAAGGGACATAAAAGCAAAAATAAACTATTGGAATTACATCAAAATGAAAAGCTTCTGTACAGCAAAGGAAACAGTCAACAAAGCTCAATGGCAATTTACTGAATGGGAGAAGATATTTGCAAATGACCTAATCAATAAAAGGTTCATATTCACAATACATAAAGAACTTATAAAACTCAACACCCATAAAATAATCCAATTAGAATGCTTTTTAATTGGGTTATTTAACGGGCAGAAGATATGAATAGACATTTCTCCCAAGAAGATGTATAGTTGGCCAACAGACACAGGAAAAGATACTCAACATACTGATCATCAGGGAAATGCAAATGAAAACTACAGTGAGCTATCACTTCACACATGTCAGCAAGACTAAAATCAAAAACACGAGAAACAAGTGTTGGTGAGGTTGTAGAGAAAAAGGAACCCTCATGCACTGCTGGAGGGAATGCAAACTGATATGACCACTGTTGAAATACTTGTCCATCAGTATTCAAGTCCTTAGCATTGTACTTGGTACATAGAAGACATTCAATAATGTTTTCTAAATGAACAAGGGGAGAAACATGCCCTTCTGTTATATTTTGGAATCACTTTTTATAGAAAAGCCACAGATTTTCTTTATTCATTTAGGTTCCCAGTGCCAAAACCAACAAATCTAGCCATGAGCCAGAATATTTAAATTGAATCATGTAAGGCCAAGGCTAAAAATGGAAAACCAGAAGATAAAATGTCTCATAGATTTCTGTATGAACACATGTCACAGTTGGGTGTTGAATGCAGTAAATAGTGGTGACCATTCTCCACTGGTGGAGCTGTTATGTAGTAGTTTGTCAGATGGGAAAGCCAAATAGAAAAATATGAAGGGAAAATGTCATATATGTCATCTTTGCCAGGGCTGCTCAAGGAAATCCAGGAGATTTGGGGAGTGTTAATAATAATAATCAGGAATATTAAGACTCTCTTATTTCAGTTAGGTTGATAGGTAGGTGAAATTCATACCTTTTTTTGGTGACTTATGTGATACAGCAATGCCCATTCATTATGGCTTCTAAGGTAATGTTTGATGGCTTTAAATAGGAAGTGACATGCCATTTTACAAAATGGAAAATCTATTTTCAGTCCAGATTCCAAACAGGAAGTAATTCTTCAAAGTTTGTATTTTTTGTTTGTTTGGTTTGATTTGTTTTTTGTGGGTGGTTAGGGAAAGAGACAAATATATGTGGCCACTGCAGAAAAAATTGTGGAAATAGGATCAGAACTGAATACCTGACCTCATTCAGAGGAAGGGGAAGTTTTATAAAGGAGGCAATATCTAGGCTGAGATAGACATCTGAAGAGAGGGTAATCAGATGAAAAACCTCCTAATATACCATTTCCCTAAGCTGGTCAATTGCAGTTCAGTAAATGTCTTAATATATAATATGTATGTGTTATATATTGATAATTTTCAAAACAATATAATATATAAATATGTATTACTTATTGTATAATGTATAAATATATATTTAATGTGTGTCCAAGCATGTGTATGTGTTTGTGTATGCATGTGTAGTCTTAGAGCTTCTGGGCACTTTGACAGTGGAGAATTCAGGAGAAGTAAGGCAAAGTCTCTGATCTTAAGGAATCCCTTGGCTGGTAGTTACTGTTTTTTGGTGTGTTTTTGGTTTTACATTTGATCCTCCCAAACATGCATTGAAAATATGTTTCAATTTCAAGGTAAGTTTCCCTTATCTTTTTTTTAACTTTTATTTTATTTTTTCAGGGTTCCAAGATTTATTGTTCATGCACCACACCCAATGCTCCATGCAATATGTGCCCTCTTCAATACCTACCACCAGGCTCACCCATCCCCCCTAACCCTTCCCCTCCAAAACCCTCAGTTTGTTTCTCAGAGTCCACAGTCTCTCATGTTTCATCGCCCCCTCCAATTTCTCCCAATTCACCCTTCCTCTCCTTCTCCCAATGTCCTCCATCTTTTTCCTTATGCTCCACACATACGTGAAACCATATGATAATTGATTCTCTCTGCTTGACTTATTTCACTCAGCATAATCTCTTTCAGTCCTGTCCATGTTGATATAAGTTGGGTATTCATCCATTTTATATGATTTTATGTAACTTTCCCAGAGTTACCAGTTAATTCAATTCAGTTGAGAATTGGCAAAGCATCAGGAGTTGTTCAGTCCAAGGTACTAGTCTATCCAGTTTGATGACTCTAGCCATGAATACAGTAGGATGTTCCACAGTAAAGAGGAAATCTCAGGCTGGTGTGCCAATGGAAAAAACACTGAATCACAGGCAACATTGTGGAATGTTGCTTGATGGAATGGCGCCAACTGAAGAAGGTAGCAGGCAGTTTCCATTTGCTAAATAAAGAACGAACAACCTTGTAGCATTAGGTATGAATATTATACTAAGATAAGGCCCAAATTATTTCAGGGTTTCGATCATCCAACAAGCCTAAAGGAAATATTTTTGGCTGAAAATAAGGATATTCTCCTCCTTACACGTACACAGCCTCTTACATCCTCCTCTGGTCCCTCATCCTGTGAATTCATAGATCATGGCAGGCACCAGCCTTTCTGATAGCAACATCACTGAGTGCTGATTTCACATGTAAACCATAAAAAAAGAAGACAGAAAATTAAAAAGAGTGAAAACAAGGAAACAAATATGTATTAAAAGCCAAGCACTGTGTTTAAACTTTAAACTCTCACAGGCATTATTAGATTTCTTTAATCCTCATAATAACATTACATAGGAGCCCACCTCAGTCACATTCTGAGAACATCAGAGTTGAGAAAGGTTTGACAATTTAACCAAAGCCACAAAACTAAAAATTCAAATACAGATCTCTTTAACTCTGAAATCTGTTCATTCTGTCTTGATACATAAACAAGTACCTGAATTTGGCTTTGGTAGGAGAAATGAGGAAACAGTTTACAATGCTAAGGATCCTAAAGTACTCCATTTCTTTTTAACTTTTTGTTAGTTGGTTGGTTTTGTTTTTTAAGTAGGCTCCATGCCAAGTGTGGAGCCCAACATGGGCTTGAACTCACAACTCTGAGATCAAGAACTGAATGCTTAGATCCAGGCCTGGGAGCTGAGATCAAGAGCTAGATGCTTAACTGACTGAACCACCCAGGCACCCCCGCTCCACTTCTGAATATGACATCTACTAATACATCTTTTGAAGGAAAGGGTCTTAGTAAATAATAGTATCTTTTTTAAACAGACATATTTTTTGCTCCATCTTCAATTTCATATTCTTGCTTTATTCTTCCTTATTTGAAAATGACTCAGGTTTCCAAATGGAGTCAGATGTGAAATCAAATTTTAAATTAGTATAAAGATAATCATTTTGGTGAAAATGTCAAAATTTCCCATCACATAATATCCCCATGGTGTTCAATTTTTTTAGCAGAAAATGTCAACTGAAAAAAAATTTATTTACATTCCAATTTCTTTACATTCCATTATATATAAACATTCTCTAGATAGCATGCATCTATTTTTATTATTTATTTTTTAGCATGTATCTATTTTTAATCCTTCATTTATCTTAAGGATGAGATAATAATAGTAAAATTTATGGGTAAACACAAAGTCAGAGGGAGTATTAATTAAAAGAGAAATTTAGAGCCAGGTGAAGTTGTGGGAACCAAATGGAGGGGTTAGTTGTGGTAATTTCAATGTAGAAGAAAATAGAGGCCCCAGAAGTTTCAAAAGGAAGACAGTACAATAACTGTGGCAAAGATGACAGATTATTTCAATGGCTGCTAGAGTCATTCATGAATGTGATGAAAGCACAAAGATTGGTGAGAAGATTCTACTGATAGTGACAATATTAACAGTCATGGCAGCAATAGCAGCTAACATTCATTGATCACCTTCTGTCTTCTAAGTAGGAGTTGAATAGCCCATTATAAGGATTTAACCATGCAATTTGAAGTCATCCTATGGGTAAGACTATTTTAGGTTCAAGGTAGTAAATGTATAAACCCACCACCAGTTGTATTTCTATAAACATATAAAGCATGTGATTTGCCAGTGAGTGGATGAACAAGAAAATTAAATGGCATGGACTTCTGAGATGAATGTGCCAAGGAAAGGAGAAATGGCTCTAGCTTAATCATTCCCCCTTTCTAACACCAGCCTGCAATTCCACCTCAGTTTTGCCTGGTAGCTTGGAGCTGGTGGACATAGGGAGCCCATACCTTCCCAGCTGGTATTGCTCTGCTTTGTGATGAGATAGGAGAAGGAGCTCCAGGAAAGCACCCTGATAAGGTATAAAGAACCTAGCAAAGGGGTAAAGCATTCCAGATTCTAGGTCTGAAAACTAAAGTCCCATACAAGTATGAAATGTTCAGGATGCTTTCCTGCCTTTACAGTTGAATTCACCAGGCCACTTCATACTTCATCCTTTATCTTATTTTATTCTCACTTGTGAAGAATTTTCTGTGTTTCCATATGGAATCCCCTCTACACACACATTCACATATACACACCACACATATATTTTTTAATTGTATTAAGTTTGCCACCATACAGTATATCATTAGTTTTTGATGTAGTGTTCAATGATTCATTAGTGGTGTATAGCACCCAGTGCTCATCACAACATGTTCCCACCTTAATACCCATTGCCCGGCTACCCTATACCCCCACCCTCTCCCCTCTGAAAACCTCCGTTTCTTTCCAGAGTCCATAGTCTCTCATGGTTTGTTTCCCTCTCTGATTTCACCCCCTTCAGTTTTCCCTTGCTTCCCCTATTGTCCTCCATGCTATTCCTTATGTTCCACGTATGAGTGAAACCATATAATAGTTGTCTTTCTCTTCTTGCCTTACTTCACTAAGCATAATCCCCTCTAGTTCCATCCATGTCAGTGCAAATGGTGGGTATTCATCCTTTCTGATGACTGAGTAATATTCCATTGTATATATGGACGCGATCTTCCTTATCCATTCATTTGTTGAAGGGCAGCTTGGCTCCTTCCACAGTTTGGCTATTGAGGACATTGCTGCTATGAACAATGGTGTGCATGTGGCCCTTCTTTTCACTACATGTGCATCTTTGAGGTAAATATTTAGTAGTGAAATTGCTGGGTCATAGGGTAGCTCTATTTTTTTTATTTTTATTTTTTATTAACATATAATGTATTATTTGCCCCAGGGTACATGTCTGTGAATCGTCAGGCTTACATGTTTCACAGCACTTACCATAGCACATACCCTCCCCAATGTCCACAACCCAGCAACCCTATCCCTACCCCCCGCCACCCTTAGTTCGTTTTGTGAGTCTAGGAGTCTCTTACAGTTTGTCTTCCTCCCCATCCCTTCCTGTTTCATTTCTCTCCCCCACAAACCTCTGCCTTATCTCTCAAATTCTTTATATCAGAGAGATCATGTGATAATTGTCTTTCTCTGACTGACTTATTTCGCTTAGCATAATACCCTCCAGTTCCATCCATGTCGTTGCAAATGGCAAGATTTCATTTCTCTTGATGGCTGCATAATACTCCATTGTATATATATACCACATCTTCTTTATCCATTCATCTGTTGATGGACTTCTAGGTGGACTTCTCCATAGTTTCGCTATCGTGGACACTGCCGCTATAAACATTCAGGTGAATGCACCCCTTCAGATCACTACATTTGTATCTTTGGGGTAAATAACCAGTAGCACAATTGCTGGGTGATAGGGTAACTCTATTTTCAACTTATTGAGGAACCTCCATGTGCTTTTCAGAGTAGCTGCACCAGCTTACATTCCCACCAACAGTGTAGGAGGGTTCCCTTTCCTCTGCATCTTCACCAACACCTGTTGTTTCCTGACTGGTTAATTTTAGCCATCCTGACCTGTGTGAGGTGGTATCTCACTGTGGTTTTGATTTGTATTTCTCTGATGCCAAGTGATGTTGAGCAATTTTTCATGTGTCTGTTGGCCATTTGAATGTCCTCTTTGCATAAATGTTTGCTCATATCTTCTGCCTATTTCTTGATCGGATTATTTATTCTTCGGGTGTTGAGTTTGAGAAGTTCTTTATAGATTTTGGATACTAGCCCTTTATCTGATATGTCATTTGCAAATATCTTCTCCCATTCTGTCAGTTGTCTTTTGGTTTTGTTGACTGTTTGCTTTGCTGTGCAAAAGCTTTTGATGTTGATGAAGTCCCAATAGTTCATTTTTGGCCTTGCTTCCCTTGCCTTTGGAGATGTTTCTAGAAAGAAGTTGCTGCGGCTAAGGTCTAAGAGATTGCTGTCTGTGTTCTCCTCCAGGATTTTGATGGAGTCCTGTCTCACATTGAGGTCTT
>CM053618.1:47936449-47961591 GCA_028646535.1 Procyon lotor
CCCCCACCAGTCTTTTGGGGTAGGTAGCCACTCCTTGCCTGTTACTCCCTCCAAGACATGGCCTAGGTTCATGTTAAATCAATGTCATATGTGGCTCTGCAGAGATGGGAGGCAAAGTGGGACATGAAGTGTACCTGTGACCTCTGAAACACTGGGTAAATGTGAGAAGCCTTGTCCTCATAGATGTTCTCCTAATATGTTCCCTTGCTGCAAATTATTTTCCCCAACACCAACCATTTTATCTATACAGGAAAAGGGAAGTTGCTGTAACATTTGGTGGAATGACCCTCTTTGTGAAATCTGCAACAGATAGCTTTTGAACTTAGAAGTTTCGTCTTAGAAGATAATATCTACTCGTGTATTCTCGGCTGTGAGTTTCCTTTATAGCAATACCAGCACCAGCCATCAAGGGGTAAGACATTGAAGGAGAAGAAAATGGATATCGTTTTGACTGTGTAGTTATATGGCTTGCTTTTTACACTTAGTATAGCATAACTAGCATATTCCTTAAATAATTCACAAAATAATATTTAATGGATGCATGGTATCCATATTGAATCGATATAGCAATAACATTGTTGGAAAATTTTTTTTTAAATATTGAGGAATATGAAGAGTAGTATATATTCAGGTTTATTCAGTTGCACATTTCTTTCTCTCTTTGGTGCTAAGCAATGTAAAAAAAAAAAAAATCAACAGGAAGTGTTTGGGTGGCCCCTAACCAGTAGAAAACTTATTAGGGATTATGGCCTATATTCTCAAGCTTATTACCTAAGCTCAGTACTGGACATGATTATTCAAGCGTGGGTTGAGGATTTGTTTAGAGTAGTTATCTAAACTCTAAAAGTATTCCTGCAAGTTTCTTCAGCTAAGAGACAGTCTTAGGGTTATATGAGGAGGCTCAGTGCTATTCTGATACTGGAAGGGTCAGCCTCTTACAAATAGCAGTCTTCTTCTTTGTACTTAAGAAGGGTTCCTGGTATGCCTCTTCTGGTTCTCCACACAGGCGAAGCTCTTATCTCAAAATAGGCTAATAAGCATCCTAGCTTATGGCAGAAATCTGCTTTCTAGAAGCACCAATGTCAGAGAGGCCAGTATTAGACAAAAACCCTTCAGTTTCTCTCCTTCTTAATCCTCTGTTGACCAACTCTTATCATCCTCTAAAATTCCACTAGGCGTTACTTTCTAGAGAAACCATCCCTTGACCTTCTCTTCTTAGTTAAGTACCTCTTACATTTGCTCTCAAACCTCATCACACTTTTCCATATTATAGCACTTACCATTCTGCAGTATAATTATCTGCTTACATATACATATAGTGATGATTTTGTTTTCTAATCACTTTATACCCAAACCCTACCTAAGGCCTGGTCCATAGATTATTCTCAGTGGACACTGGGTGGAGGGATGGATGAATAAATGATTGGCTTTACTAACATTAGATCATCACACAGTAGCACCCAAACCAGATTTAACTTCTAAGACTTGAGTTTACAAGTACTGTGTTCATCCCATTCTACTCCCACCAGTCAGAATCAGCTATCACCAGAGCCAAGTCTATGTTGAATTTTTTGCTTCACATTTGACTTCATGATTAGTTTTCCCCTAAGCATCATAACACTGAAAACAACATTTTTTTTTAATCGTACAGCTGAAATCTGATGGTCTCATAGCTGACTTTAATGCTCCAGACTTTCTCTTCTATAAGATTCTGACTGCTGAGGGCTTTGAGGTGACATTGAAGAGAGCAAGCAGAGCGGTGTTTGTGTTCATCGTGTTACCTGAACCCTATAGTATAAATACCATGACTTATATTGGTCTTGTCCAACCTGGAGGCCCAGTAGCACCCTGCCTGTGATTTGTAATTACCAGGATCTTACTAAACACCCTGCAGGCACTGAGTGATTACCCCATATGTTTGTTTCCTGATGTATATCAAACTAAGCTGTAATGTAAACCCTGCCACAAAACCACATCCTGTTAAAGAAGTAAATACAGTGAACAGATTCTTAGCAAGAGGGATAATCATGATCAGTTCGTCTAAAATGGCATGCCTCCCAAGCAATTCTTGAGTTTGTTATCAGTCTAGTTTTGCTCATTCTTTCCCTTACTTCGGTACATTGTACCTATCTCCATAATAGGATTGGTGTCTGTATATTAAACTGCAAGCCCCTGAAGGGCTGGGACTGTGTTTGTCTCTATATCTGTAGTACCTTGCGTAGTATGGGTGTTCAGTAAATGTGTATGGGAAGAGTGAATGAATTAGTGAAAGAATATATTGATCCTTTTTGAATCAAATGTTCCATATAATTTGAATTATCCTTCCACATAGGAATAGGCTTTCCCATCACCTTTCCCATATTTTGTCCTCTATGATAGCCAAAAAACATACATTACGGAAGCTAAGTACATTCTCTGGCCTTGGATCAAAACAAAATTAGCTGTTTCCTACTTAGACCCAACATCTTGATCTCCTTAGGATCATTCCTTTGCTTGTTTCTTTCAATTATGACTGATCAGATATACAAAGATAAATTTGCACATTTGGATTTAGATAAGAAACCTGAAAATATTACATTATCAAAGTAGAAATTCCTAATGCCCTTAAAGTGCAGGATGGTGTGCAAAAGGAAGTTCAGAAAATAAAGGTGGTTAAATGCCTATGATGAAGAAAGAGGAAATTTGGCCTTCCATAAAAACATCACTCGAAATAGAAGCAGTAAATGAGATGATCAGAAGATACACATTTTAAGAAGTGGAGGAAGTCAAATAGAAGACAACATTTTGGCTGGATTTGTTTTGGTGAGCAGTTTTTTGCTCAGCTATGCAAATATGTTTTCACTAAGCCTTACTATTTCAGCCCTTTGTTAAGTACTCTTTGGTGAGATATCATTCAAGTTTCACATTTTTGATCCCCATGATGGTTATTCTGTGCAGCTTCTCTGTTCAGACAGCCTCCCTGTCTCCAGTGCTACATACCTATTGCTTACACTCCCCTCATTCTACAGTTCCAAATCCAATTGTCTTGCCTCAGTCATTATTTCATTTGTCCTCCTAGTAGGTTTTAAAATTATCAACCAAACACCTCTTGAAAACCTTTCTCAGCTTAGTTTCTAGCCTACCATTCTCTTCTGGTTCTCTTTCTGCCTTCTTGTCTCATCTTCATGCATCTCTATGAATTCTTTCTTGATTTCTCTTTTCAGATTATAAAATGTCTCTGGAGAAGGTGATATCAGTAAGATGGCAGACCAGAAAACTCTGGGCCCCCATTTCTCTGTAGAAACACTAAGTAAACAACAACAGATTAACCAATAATTTTGTGGGGGCCCTAGAAACTAGTCAAAGGAGTTGAAAACTTATATCCACACAAAAACCTACACACAGATGTTTATAATAGCTTTATTCATGATTGCCAAAACTTAGAAGCAACCAAGATGTCTTTCAGTATGTGAATGGATAAACTGTGGTATATCCAGACAATGCAATTTTATTCAGCACTAAAAAGAAATAAACTATCATGCCATAAAAAGATGTGGATAAAAATTAAATGCATATTATATTACTAAGTGAAAAAAGTCAATCTGAAAAGGCTACATACTATATGATTTCAACTAAATGACATTCTGGAAAAGGCAAATTTATGGAGACAATAAAAAGATCAGCATTTGCCAGGGGAACAGTGCAGGAGAGAGGTAAATAGGCAGGGCACAGAGGATTTTTAGGGCAGTGAAAATAATATATATTACAATGACGACTATGCCATTTTACATTTCTCCAAACCTGTACAACACCAAGAGTAACTCTAAGGCAAACTATAGCCTTTGGTGATTATGATGTGCCACTGTCGATTCATCCTTTATTTAACAAAAAAAAGTGTCATTCTGGTGAGTAACATTGATAATGGGGGAAGCTGTGTATGTTTAAGTGCAGGGAGCATGTGGGAAATTACTGTGCCTCTCTTTTAATTTCATTGTAAACCTAAAAATATTACAAAAATTTTTTTGAAAATATTTACTCTGAAGAAAAAAGTATAAAGAGAGCCTAGGATACTTAGGAGACACCATCAAGTGGATGAATATGTGCATTATGAGAGAATAAGGAAGAGGAGGAGGAAGGAAGAGCAAGGAAAGAGGAAAAAGGGTCAGAGAGCTAATTTGAGGAAATAATGGTGCATAACTTCATAAATTTGAGAAAGACATTGATACACAAATAAAAGAAGCTCAATACATTCCTAATAGGATAAACTCAGACCTACACCAAAACATGTTATAATAAAATTGTCAAAAGTAAAAGACAAAAAAAGAATATTGAAAGCTGCAAGGAAAAAAAATAATCATTTACAGTGGATCCTTAATAAGATTATCACTGGGTTTCTCAGGAGAAACTTTGTATGCCAGAAGGCAGTGAGAGGATATTGTCAAAATACTGAAAGAAAGAAATTGTCAAAAAAAAAAAAAAAAAAAAAAGAAATTGTCAACAGAGAATTCCATATCCAGTAAAAATATCCTTTAAAAATAAGAAAGAAATTAGGTCACTCCTACATAAGTTCATTACCACTACATCTTCCCTACATGAAATGCTAAAGGGAGCCTTTCAAGTTGAAAGAGAAGGATGCTAGATAGTAACTTGAAACCATATGAAAAAATAAAGTCTCATAAAGGTAAATACATGGACAAATATAAAAACCCATATTGTTGTAATTTTGCCTCATAATTTCCTCTTTTAATTCCTTTATAGAATTTAAAAGATAAAGTGTTAAAAAATAATTATAAATCTGTTAGTGGGTAACACAATATATAAGTATAATTTGTGACATCAGTAACATAAAGAGGAGAGGGGTAGAATTGTGAGAAAGAATTTTTATATGCGATTGAAGTTATCAGTTTAAAATTGTTATAACTTTAGAATGTGTTATGTGATCCCCATTAAAGTTACAAAGAAAGTATCTATAGAATGTACACAAAGGAAATGAGAAGGGAAACAAAATAAGTCATTACCAATTAAATACAAAGGAAGGCAATAAGGGAGGAAATAAAGAACAGATAAGCTATAAGTCATACAGATTAACAAGTAACAAAATGGCAATAGTTAGTTCTTTTCTATCAGTAACTATTTTAATTAATTTTAATGACCTAAGCTCCCCAGTCAAAACACATAGATTGACAGAATGATTAGAGAAGCAAGATCCAACTATATGCAGTTTTCCCAACACCAATTTAAACTAGAGCAGACTCAATTTAAACCTAAGGATACACATAGGTTGAAAGTGAAAGAATGTAAAAAAATATTCCATGCAAATAGGTAACCAAAAAAGATCAGGGGTGGCTATAATAATATTAGACAAAATAGACTTTAAGTTAAAAACTGTTACAGGAGGAGGGGCGCCTGGGTGGCTCAGTGAGTTGAAGCCTCTGCCTTCAGCTCAGGTCTTGATCTCAGGGTCCTGGGATCGAGCCCGCATAGGAGCCTGCTTCCTCCTCTTTCTCTGCCTGCCTCTCTGCCTACTTATGATCTCTGTCAAATAAATAAATAAAAAATCTTAAAAAAAAAAAACTGTTACAGGAGGCAAAGAGGGATAGTGTATAATAATAAAAGGGTGAAAATAAGAAATAATAAATGCTGGCAAAGATGTAAAGAAAGCTACCATCATCTTAGAGTACACAGAACACACACACACACACATCTTTAAGAACAGAATCTTGGTAGAAATATGGACATTAAAGGCCATTCTCATGAAGACCCTAACATAAATGAGAAAGAGATTCTTGGAAACCAGAGGAAAGATGGTTCTTGTTATAATGTAACAAAGAATTTGCATGCCTTGTATTCTAGTGTTTTGTAGAAAGCAGAACTTGGAGGAGATGAAATTGGATATCTAGCTGAGGAGATTTCTAAGCAAAGTATTTAAGGAGTGGCTTGGCTTCTTCTTACTTCTTATAGTAGAATGTAAGAGGAGAGAGACAAATTGGAGAAATTGTTGAAAAAAAGGACTGGAACCTGAAGATTTGTACAATTCTCAGCCTGTCCATGTTACAAAAAATGAGAAAATTTTCTGAAGGGAGTGTGTGAACTACCACTTGATACAATAATTATGGGATTACACTGCCAGTTTTAACTGAAGGGGATAGAGTGAGGGTACAATGAAGATATGACTTCTTAGATTTCACAGAAAGGGACAATAAATCTATACAGCTCCAAACATGTGCTATTCTTAAAAGAAGAAGGGAGGAGCAGGGGGAGGAGTAGGAGATGAGGAAGAAGAAGAATGACCCCAAAGGCTATTCAGAGATCACCAGGGCTGCCTCTTTGGATTCAAAAGGTGTGGCCTGGGGCCAATACCTGGGTTTCAACAGGCTAGATGGTCTCCACCTACTCCACCTAGAGCTGTGAGGTAAAGGTGCTCTCTGGCTGGGCCTAAAATTCATACAGAATCTCAAAGGACCCCAAATAGCCAAAAAAAATCTTGACAAAGATTCCAGATTCTAAAACATTACAAAACTACAGTAATCAAAACAGTATGTTACCAGCATAAAGATAGACATATAGACCACTGGAATAGAATAAAGGCTAGAAATAAACCCTCCCCAAATGGTCAAATAATCTTTAATTAGGGTGCCAAGGCTACACAATGGATAAAGGATAGTCTCTTCATCCAGTAGTGTTGGGAAAAAAAACTGGATATTCACATGCAAAAGAATGAATTTGGACTCTAACCTAACATCAACTCTAAAAAAAAATTAACCCAACCAGCATCAAAGATTAGACATAAGAACTTAAACTATAAAGCTCTCAGAAGAAAACAGTGTACAAAATCTTCAAACATTGTATTTGGCAGTGAGTTCTTGGATATGAGACTAAAGACACAAGCTACAAAAGAAAAAAATAGGCAAATTGGAATTCATAAAATTTTAAAAATACATATACATCAAAGGACACTATCAAAAGAGTGAAAAGGCAATCAACAGAATGGGAGGAAATATTTGTATGTCATATATCTGATAAGGGATTGAATATCTACAATATGTGAAGAACTCCTACAGCTCAATAATAAAAATCAGACAACTAAATTAAAAAATGGGCAAAGGACATGAATGGACATTTTTCTCTACAATAATTTTCTCCAATATACCTTCTGCCCCTGTCTCTCTTTCTTCTTCTTCTGGGATCCCAATTATTCTAATATTGTTGCGTTTTATGGTATCACTTATCTCTCGAATCTTCCTCTCGTGGTCCAGTAGTTGTTTGTCTTTCTTTTTCTCAGCTTCTTTATTCTCCGTCATTTGGTCTTCTATATCACTGATTCTTTCTTCAGTCTCATTTATTCTAGCAGTGAGAGCCTCCATTTTTAATTGTACCTCGTTAATAGCTTTTTTAACTTCAACTTGGTTAGATTTTATTTCTTTTATTTCTCCAGAAAGGGCTTTTATTTCTCCTGAAAGAGATTCTCTAATATCTTCTATGCTTTTCTCGAGCCCTGCTAGCATCTTGATAACTGTCATTTTGAACTCTATTTCTGACATATTACTAATGTCCGCATTGACTAGGTCTCTTGCCATTGGTACTGTCTCTTCTTTTTTTTGTAGTGAGTTTTTCTGCCTCATCATTTTGTCAAGGTAAGAGTAGATGGATGAGAAAGATTCTCTGGAGTTCCGCAGTTTTCACTGATTGATTAACTAGGTCTTGGCTGGATATTCTTGCTGATCTTCTGGGGGAGGGGCCCGTAGCCTTGGTTCTCAAATGTCTTTGCCTGAGGCGGAATTGTACCGCCCTTGCCAAGGGATGGGCCAAGCACTTTGCTCAGGTTCGCTCTAGGAGTCTTTGTTCCCTGAGTGCTTTCCGTACCACCCTTGGAGGCCAGGAATGAAAATGGTGGCCTCCCAGTCTCTGGCCCAGAGGAGCCGAGTGCTGGGTGCCTCGATTCTCCACAGGCCCTTAGAGGAAAGCTGTTATCACTCCCGTCTCCCTTGTCTGCGGCCGGCACTCTGTGATCTGCTAGCCCATGGTGGAGGGCTTCTATCTGTGGCGCGCGCGGCCCCGTCTGGAGTCCCCAAACCAGCAGATTCCTGCTGCGAGCTCCCGCACTGCTCCTCCCAGAGGAGGAAGGAGAGGGTGTCTCTGGAGCTGCCTCCCATGGGGACCCCTCTTGAAGTACGGCAGCCCTATATGGACTATATGTCTCAGTTCCTATTGTCCAAGGTAGGCCTATGCGGTGTTGCACAGCTTCTTTTCTGCTGCCGGCTTCTCCGCCCCAATACCTGGGAGCTCTGCCGCACTCAGGCTCCCCTGGTCCCTCGGTGACCCCATGGGTCCTGAAACCACACTGTTCCCATGAGGGCTGAACCCCCGATTAGCCTCCAGAGTGGTGTCCCTCAGCGGAGCGGACTAGAAGTTCTGGATGCTGCTGGGAGCCGGCCCCTCCCCCCAGGGTCTCTCTTCCCGTCGCTTTAAATTCACTTTTTCCACTCCTACCTTTCT
This sequence comes from Procyon lotor, assembly GCA_028646535.1. Classification (NCBI taxonomy): domain Eukaryota; kingdom Metazoa; phylum Chordata; class Mammalia; order Carnivora; family Procyonidae; genus Procyon; species Procyon lotor. The sequence continues at coordinate 47,944,925 of CM053618.1, forward strand.
GAAAGTGGTCAATTTTCTGCTCCTAGAATTGCTGTTCTTATTCTCTTCTCTCTCCTGTTGTGTTTGCCAGCTTTTAGAGTGGTTTTCTACTTCTTAAGCTGGACTTCTGGGACCTGGTGCTTTCTGTGCGTCCTATATCTCTGCCATCTTGCCAGATCTCCTCTTGAATGGACATTTTTCTAAAGAAGATATTCAATGACAAATACATGAAAAGATGCTAATCATCATCAGTCATTATGAAAATGCAAGTCAAAACCACACTGAGATACCATCTCACACCCATTTGGAATGGCTACTATCAAAACAACAGAAAATAACAAGAGTAGGTGAAGATGTAGAGAAATTAGAACCCCGTGCCCCATTGGTTAGAATGTATAATGGTACATCTGCTATGAAAAACAGTATGACAATTCTTCAAAAAATTTAAAAATGAATTACCGTATGATCCAGCAATGTCTCTTCTGGGTATTTACCCAAAAGAATTGAGAGCAGGATCTCGAGATATTTGTATAGCCAGGTTATAGCAGCATGATTCACAATAGCTAAAATATGAAACACCTTAAAAGAACTCCTCAAACTTAATCTGTTTGAAGTATGTATTTTTTCTCCTCTCTAACCTACTTCTGTATCCAGGACTTAGTCATTGGCTCTATCATCCTTCAGATTACCCACCTTGACACTTTGGAATCCACTTTGCTCCTTCTCTCTCCCTCAGCCCTAAGATCGTGTCAGTTTCCAAAGTCTGTGTATTTAGCCTGTAAGTCCTACCCCTCCCCTTAGTTCAAGCCTTTAATTGCAGCACTGTCTTCATTGGTCCATTTATCACCATTCCTCCTCCACTAGCAATATATTTATGAAAAATGGGTCAAAGCACTGCCTTTTTTCAATATCTTAATTTAATTTTATTTTTTTTCAGAGTTCCAAGATTCATTGTTTATGTACACATCCAGAAAGTACTGCCTTCTTAAAAATTTTTGTTGCCTTCTCAGTGCCTGCAAGATTTTCTTCTTGCTCCTTCTTGAATTGCTTCCTACAGTCCACTGTCATTATAGCCTCTTCCCTGCTACTGTCTACATGTTTCCTCAGGCCCACAAGTCACTGAGTATCTCTCTTTCCCTCAGACTTCAAGTTCTTCTCTCTGTCTGGAAACTTTCTCCCTTCTCCATCTAGAAAATACTAATTCCTCCTTTAAATCCAGGTAAAAATATTTCCTCACTTTGAAGGCTTCCCTGATGTTCCTAGGAAAATGAAAAGACTTTCCACTCTACACTCTCTGCTCTTGTCATTATTCCAGTGCATCAATAATGCCTGGCAATTCTCTGTATGCACATTCGTCTCTCCTGTGACACTTTGAACATCTGGAGAGCAGAAATCTGTGTTAATAAACTTTATATTCTTAAAGCTCTTTAGAGCACCTATCACACAATTAGATGTTAGTTCATTGAGGGCGCCGGGGTGGCTCAGTTGGTTAAGCAACTGCCTTCTGCTCAGGTAATGATCCCAGAGTTGCAGTCCCATATTGGGCTCCCTACTCGGTAGGGAGTCTGCTTCTCCCTCTGACCCTCCTCCCTCTTGTGCTCTCTCTCTCCCTCTCAAATAAATAAAATCTTAAAAAAGATTTTAGCTCATTGATAGAAAGAATTGAGAGAAGGAAGAAAGTTTCTTTATAGAAATAAAGGGCTGTGTCAGGATAATAGACAATAGGCCTGGATGACTTTCTTAATATCTGTAGTTCATGTTTAGTACCAGCAGAATTTCCCCATGAAACAAGGGCACTAAACAGTAACCCTCTGAAGGGGAGGACCTGGATTCTAGTTATACATGTACCACCATTGGCTGGCATAATGTTTGGCCCCTGATAAGCACTCAGTGTGGAAAAAAGAAGGAAAAGAAGGGAAGGAAGGAGTAAGGGGAGGGAGATCTGAAAGAATGAAATTTGTGGGCTCTCTCTCTAGAATCTATATTCTACCCAACCAGACTCATTCAGATGCTTAACTATCATGGAATCAAGGTTTGCCTTAAAGGGAGAGTCCACACATTTTCCTTGTGAACTATTCCCACCTTGTATAAGATTTATTGCCAGGAAAATCTTCCTGTTGGTTAATCCACATCCTTCCTGCTATGATGTAATCTCCCTTCTACCTTTTCATTTTTAAGGGCAATGCTAAGTAATTACTTCTCTAATATGCTCTCCTCCCATGTTCCAGGGACTATGTTTAGTTATTTGCACAGGTTATCTCAAACCCTCACAATAATGCTGCAAAGTGACTATTCACTTTATTCCTCAGATGGGAAAAGTGACTGGTCCAAGCCTTCACAGTCAGCAAGGGATAGAGTCAAACTTTAACCTGTCTGTCTCCAAAGACTATGTTCCCTATTTCATAAAACCTGCCCACACATCTATCCATGCTTCCTTCATTGTTGGCTGGCTTAAAATTACTTAGCTAACAAATGCTTATCAGGAACTTACTGCATGCTAGGCACCGTTTAAGTGCTTTGCAAGTACTAAATACTTGTATTTCATGAGTGATGTATTTAATGAATATTGAATACTCATAAGGATCTTATGATCATTAAGTATCATTACTGTTTACAGCTTACAGATGAGGAAACTGAAGCACAGAGAGATTAAGTTCTCATTTTACAGATAAGAAGACTGAAACACAGAGAATTTAAGTAGTTTTCCCCAAAAACTATTAGGAGCAATGCAGGATCTAAGTGCCAATAGACTAGATTCAGAAACTATGTTTTGTGCTTCTGCACTAAACTACCTCTATTTTTAGTTTCAAAAAACAAATTTTTTTGAAAATTTAAAATTTAAAAAATTTTTAGTTTCAAAAAATAAATTCACAAGTGAACTAAGTTGTACTTGCTACACAGGGAATTGATAACAAAATAGAGATTATAACTTAAGGTTAATTTCTCTGCTTGCTCTGAGTCTTTTACATCTTCATCTTTAAAACAATTTGTTCCATGGCCAGACACAATCTTGATTTTCCCAATAACTATTTTGAAAAGATTTCTATAAGTATAGTATAAACCACAGGTGAGAGTCTGTGGAAGAGGCCATGTGAATGACTGTCTTACTCTAGAAGAGAACTTTATAAAGACATGTCTAGGTTTTTAGGGGACTGTGTAGGGGTGCCAGGTGAACTTAGTTCTCACATCCTAACTGGTCAGTCGGTGGTGGTCTCTTGGAGCAGTACATTGAACAGCTTTCAAAAACCACGTTCTGCTACAAACAAATTCAGATAGATCAATCTTCAAATTATGAAGGAGACTATAAACAACTTTCTGGCTTCCAATAGGTTTTCTTCCTTCTTGTATGAAAGGGTGTTCAGCTCTAGATGCAAAGATGCACCTACTTTTTCCAGTCGGCATTCTGCCAGGAACAGCTTTAAACTCAGCAAAGTATTTAAGAAGAAAACTCAAGGTGGTCCATTTTCAAAAAACTGAACTAATTTATCTTTAGCTCTTAAATAAGGCTACAACAAAGATTTTCGTTTAACTCTCACAAATAACTTGATAAAAGGAAGATTCAGTTATCCATTTTGCAAATAAGGAAATGAAGCACATAGAGGTCAAATGGCTTGTCAAGAGGTCAAGTGGTTCCATGCAAGTAGCAAGAGGCAAGTAACAAACTCTGATATGACTATGGACAAAAGCCATCCTATATCTAGTATCAGAGACATTATGATACCAAGCAGAAATAATGGGCATTAAAAAAATAAAATAAAATAAAAATTAAAAAAAAGAAAGGATGGGCATTATCAGGTAAAGGACCAATTAGCTTATGGTGTATCAGCAATATACTTGGCTCTGAAGTCTCTGACAGCTATTGCAAAAAGGAAGCAATGTGATAAGTAATGAAGTTTTTATTTTTTTTATTTTTTAAAGATTTTATTTATTTGACAGAGAGAAACACAGCGAGAGAGGGAACACAAGCAGAGGGAATGGTAGCGGGAGAAGCAGGCTTCCTGCCGAGCAGGGAGCGCGATGCAGGTCTCGATCCCAGGACTCTGGAATCATGACCTGAGCCGAAGGCAGACGCTTAACGACTGAGCCACCCAGGCGCCCCTGAAGTTTTTATTTATTTAAGCACCAAATAATCTGCAGGAAAAAGGTAAAGTATTTTCTGGAACTGTGTATCTCTGTGAGTAGATAATACCTGATATTGTCTACTGTGGTTTTACATAAGACTTAAAAATGCTGTCCAGACATATCAAGTGACTGCATAAAGGCAGAAGAATAATGTGTAAAATGTTAGATGAAAGCAATTCTGTAGAAGCTGATAATATCAGGACCCAGACAACTTAGTTTTGGGGAGGGAAAAATGAAAGAAAATAAACTCTCATAAAAGCCAGAAGATAAGAAGACCTAGGGCTGACAAATTGTATTCAGTCATTTTGTAGATAAATATTACCCAATGGTGAATGAGAAATGTAAAAGGAGGAGAATGAGATTTTATTCATCTTCTTGTACCTGAAGAACAATGAGTTAAGCAAACAAATGTAAGGTAGTCCTGTGATCATTTCTAGATTTTACTCAAGATTGGAATTTTCAGCACAACCTGAAAGTGAGTGGACTATATCCATTTGAAACTAGACTTTGAGCTAATTCACCACATATTATAGTTACCATCTTCTAGCCATCTGGGATATTTCCTCTTGGGAAGTGGGGAATATAAAGTATGGCTGCCAAAACCACACATATTCTGGTTGGCTTTTAAGTATCTTTCCAGATGAAAATTAGCTCAAATGGAAAAAAAAAAAAAAGAAGTAGATAATTTCCAAGCATTCACAAGCCTCAGCAAATAAATTTCACATTAATTAAAGGAAGTGAAAACTTTTTATTCCTGTTTCTAGCTACAAGAAGTACTTTCCCAACTTATTTTTCTTTTCTGAGTGGTTGACGGTACCTAATTTCCAGAACTGTAGCAAGATTTGTTAAAGTCAGCTGATTCAGAGTGCTACTGAGTCCAAGTGGAAACTGCTCTATGGGCCACTGAATCAAGCATTCATGAATCCTTAGTACCGGCTCTGGCAAGTTATGTGATACCAGTCACTCTTTGCAGTATATAACCTGAGCTCTACCCCTTACAACACACACCAGTGCAAATTTCTGTATTTATTAACAAATAACAAATTACTGAAGTATTCAATTGCCTGAGGGAATAAGAGGTTTCACCTATGGACCCTAGTGGGGAGTAAAAGAAAAAGAAAAGTCACCTTTTTGTGAATCATATATTATTTTCCATGTAATGAGATGACGTACCGAAACAGTAGTTGCTGCCATATTTATTTGTACAAAGAACTCAGCTTGAGATTTTCTTTCTTTCTTTCTTTCTTTCTTTCTTTCTTTCTTTCTTTCTTTCTTTCTTTCTTTCTTTCTTTTCTTTCTTTCTTTCTTTCTTTCAGATTTTATTTATTATTTGAGAGAGTGAGCACAGGAGCAAGGTGAAGGGAAGTGGAGATGCAGACTCCTCACTGAGGGGGGAGACCCACACGGGGCTCATCCTGGGACCTTGGGATCATGACCTGAGCTAAAGACAGATGCTTAATAACTGAGCCCCCCAGGTTCAGATTTTCTGAAGTATTTATTTAGCAGACTAACTAGTTTTTCTTCACAAAGTAAAACAATGTGCTATCAGTAGAGAATGGACTTGCACTATTGTGAGAGTGTTAGGAGGAACGAGGTGTGCTGCCAGTCAAGAAATTTCACACTCAGCAACAGCACAAGAAGCTTATAATCAAATTGGAGAAACATAACTCACATCAGCATCATTTCCAGAATACCTCTCTGAGCTTTGACATGAAGTTCTTGAAATACTCCATACTGTGCTTCCTCTGCCCTACTTCTTCCCATTTCTCTATTCTCTCCTCTTTAGTCTTTATGGTGTATTCCTCTGTCCTGGTTGATTCCTAAAATATTGGTATTCATTTACATTTGGTCTGTGGTCTTTTTCTCATTTGGCCATTCTAAGTAGGTAATGTTATCCACTCCAGGAGCATTAATTACCACCTATCTGGTGATGAATCCCAAATCTGTATCTCGAGAGAGATCACTAGAGCTCCAGTGTACATTTTACCAGTCTCCATTGGGAAATCTTATGACTCAACATGGGTAAAACTGAATTCATCAGATGCCCTTTTAACTGTTTCTTTCCTTTTGGATTGCCTATTCTAGTGAATCCATCACTCTACTGATAATCCATCCAGTTCTTTATTCCTCTTTCTTTCTCACTTCCACCCCCTGCTTCATCCAAATCTTGAACAACTCTTGAATCTATCCCATTTTTCTCTGGACCCACAGCCAAATTACTACAACACTCTTGCTCTCCTCTAGTTCACTCGCTACAATGCTGGGACCACGATCTTTCAGAAAGATGGTGGGTAGAGAAAAGGAACAAGAGAAAGTGAAAGGGAGGAAATAGGAAAGGAGGGAGGAAACTTTGATTATGTAAAACCATTTTTTATGGTTCTTCACTGACTTTAGGTGAATTCTGATTCCTTAGTCCAGCTGCCAAGAGTCTGCCTACTTTTCCTCATCTCTTGACACATTTTTTTTAAATCAATCTTTAATCTCTAAAACCACAAAATTATCTTTTTCTTAAATGGGAATTCTTTCACCCCTGGACTTTGGTTTGGTATATTTTGCCTTTCTCTTCATTCCCTTCACCTCATTCACTCTTTCTTATCCTTAAGATAAGAGTTATCCTTAAGAGTTATCACCTCTGGGAGTGCCTGGGTGGCTCAGTCGTTAAGCATCTGCCTTCAGCTCAGGTCATGATCCCAGGGTCTTGGGATCGAGCCCCACATTGGGCTCCCTGCTCGGCAGGAAGCCTGCTTCTCCCGCTACCATTCCCTCTGCCTGCGTTCCCTCTCTCGCTGTGTTTCTCTCTGTCAAATAAATAAAATCTTAAAAAAAAAGTTATCACCTCTGCTAGCCAATCTGTCAGCCACTCCTGTAGGTTATAGATGCACATCTATACTCCAGCTGCATACTGAATGCTCTTCCTCTGGGACAGTGTAGATATTTGAATATCTCACCTATTTGAAATAAGAATTGGCTGGGGGATGGACACTGGAGAGAATATGTGCTATGGTGAGTGCTGTGAATTGTGTAAGACTGATGAATCACAGACCTGTGTCCCTGAAACAAATAATACATTATATGTTAACAAAAAGCAAAAACTAAAAATAGGTAAGTAATAAATAAAGGACATGGGGGGAAAAAAGAATTGACTGTATAAACCTTCATACACTAGATAGTGGTAAAAATTTATAATAGGTGAAGTAGTAGCTCTTTGTCAAAGAAAATGTTTTGAAATCTCTGGGCTGTGAATCCTCATCTCTGCCCACCCATCTACCACCCAAGCAGTCGGTTTAAGGAGAGAGCTAACAGAGAGCCAGATCACACTTCATTGGAAACCCAACATCAAGGGTTTGGAGACTTTACAAAAAGAGTATTTCAAAAGAGTAAGAGACTAAAATATTTGACAGCAGGCTGGAGCCAAGTGTCTCCCAGGCCTACAAAATCAGCTGATGGGCTGTGGAGGCAATAACATCTAACCGGTAAGTTAATGCTCTTACTTAGCTGTCTGCAGACTCCTCTTCCTGTCAACTCCCACACCTTTAGTAAAATTCTGCTGCAAATATATGTTATATGTAGTCCTGGGGAGAGGGACTGGGGCAAGGGGATTTCAGGGAGCAGAAGGAACCATTTAATATTTCATGCCAAAATTGATATGACTAGAGAGAAAAGACACCATGTCTAGAATTGGGTTTAGAGTCGGAAAGTTTGCTGCAGTACAGACTGACCAAGAAAATAAAGATTTGCCCACTTCCTTTTACTCCCAAAGAATATTTTTTTTTAATTTGGCTATTATTGAATGGAGATAGTACCAGCAAGGCTGATTCAGAAGCAAAATAAAGAGAGAAATGTGCAAAGCTATAGAATTGCCAACTCTCCGCCCTCACCTCTCTTCTCTCATTTTCACCTAAACGAAGCAAAAGCAGGTCTACTTCGGTCCACTCAGCAAGTCTCCATTTTACTTCTCTCTGAATTCTAGCTTAAAAAAAGGGGGGGGGGAGAAAAAGAGCAAAACTTGTCCTCATTTTCCTCTCAACCCTGATTGTGTTTCCTGCCAAAAGGTGGTTTAGTACTCCCAGATTTTTTAATTGGAGGAAGTATACCAAACATCCTATAGTGGGTGGGCTGGAAGTAGAACCAGCCCCTACAATAATAAAATAAAAGGTAATTGAAGAAAGCTGGAGAACTTGGAGCATTCGAATTACATTAGTACTTAGGCTCACATAGAACTATTGTTTACTTCAAAGTAAAAGGAGTGATTAAGTCTGCAGTTATCCAGAGTCATACTGCTGGTATTCAAACCCTGGCCCTGCCACTTACAGGTTGTGTGGTCCTGGGCAGATTACTTGACCTCTAGGCACCTTGACTTTATCATTATCTAAGCTGGGGATAATAATAGCACTTATCCCCCTCTCAAAGGGCTATTGTGAGGTCTATATTGTATACATCATACACTGTGCACAGTGCCTGGCAAATCTAGGGTTGTCATCTGCCTTGTGTCCTCTCCTGCCAGAGCACCAAACTTTCTGGCAAAGCTTTCCATTCAAAGTGCATTTTGAGGTTTCAATGGGATAGCCTCCACTCAAGCAGTTGGTAGCAAACTTGAAGGTCATCAGGCCTGTCTAGAAGCCCCAATGTCTAGGGCTGGATTACCATCAATTCTAAATTATGCTCTATTGATCTTACTAATTCCTCTTAAAAGAATTATTAATCACTAATTTGGGATTTGTAAATTTTTGCCTTCAGATTCATTTCTGATAATTTGAGGATGTCTATCAATTAATGATGTTACAGGACTCTGGCTTTTTGGAAAAATAACTAACTCCCCAAGAAATGTATAGAGGGGAATCCCAGAAAAGGGACCAAGGTTTATGTATTAAAATGAAAATGTGGGGGTCTTAAGTTTTACACCAAAAATGCCCATGTAACTGAAAATCCCTGAGGAAGAAGTATGACTAACAGATGGATCCAAGACTGTGACTCAAGGGCGGTGCTATCCCTAAATGAGAAGGCATTTTAGAATTGGGCTTTCTACACTGGGTGAAGTATGAAAAGCTGACATTACATGAGAGTAGAGGGGCTGACAGAAGAGACTGCTCATAGATCCAGGAGAGTCAGAGAAAGAGAGAAAGCAAGATTCCTCGTGACAGTCACACTAGCTGTGTTGTGTGACCCTGTGCTTATGACAGCATCTTTGGGTATAATCTGGCCCTGGAATCCTTGTGTGCAAAATTTTGCAGATACTGTGTTTCTTGGAATATAACAAGGCTAAAAGGCTGTTTCTCAGTAAGAATGGAGCATGGTCATGACTTAAAAAGAAAACCGCCCCCTTTATATTACCCCTGAGGTGAAGACTGTGCAATAATGACCAAAAGCTGGGAGAAGAAAGATTTTAGTCCCTCTAGAGTCAGGAGAATTTGTGGGGAGAGATTCCAGTGTACTTAATCTGTGCGAAGGAACAAAGATGCCGTGAAACAAGAAGACAGGGCATGGGAGGACAATACCACTTGTTCCCAACTTTTCTTTGTGAGGCACAAATTCTCTGAAAGGCACGAGGAAGCGGCAGGAACTGAAATTTTTCTACTAACAAAGCAACTGTTTTGTTCAGATCCAGAATTTCACTTCTGGTTTGATGCTTTCTTGGTGAAGGAGCATCCCCTGGGCCAGTCAGCACAACACACATTTGTCATCACCCCATCATAGGGTAGATGTTGGAAATATGACAGAAAATACGAGGGAGGGCCCCATCTTTTTGAAGTCTGTGGTCTACTAGGGAAGCTGCCTGATAAGAGTTAGTGAGTAAGACTTCCCAGAGCACTCAACCATATAATAGGTTCCCGGGGAGCTTTTTCTCAAGGAACCACCAGCTGGCTGCTGGGACTACTGCAATCCAAGCCCAGAGGAGTTACTACTCAGTTTGTCTGCTGTGGCTGTTTGGTGATAGCGGTGGGTGGTTCTTTTTGTTTTGTTTTGTTTTGGCAACACTGTAAGTCTGTACGGTGTTGTTGGCTCATAGTCCCAAGACCAGAAGCCAGTTCTAAATCAGCTCAAACATGGTGATGTTTCCAACCTCCCGAAAATGCTTCTTTCTTGACCCTGTGATCTTTTGATTGCCTTACTATTACCATCATTATTATTGTTACCATTTTTATCATGAATGGAAAGGAGTTGCCTCACTCTACAGGTATGACTTTGTCTTGTCAAGTGGCTGAGAGAAACATGAACTCACACAGAAGCTAAAAAAGAAATCAGAAGCATTTCCAAAGGAGCTTGTGGGTGTGAAAGTGAGTCTATTGGAAGTTTGCTTGTCCGGATGCCTCCTTAGTTCTTCCTTCCTCAGAGTCTAAGCTGCTCTAACTCAGGCATAGGAACATATACCACTTTGTTGTTAAGTTACTGTTTTCTCTAAGGCACTCTGAAGCTTCCTTCATTTGTCCATGGTGAGCCCACCGGTGTTTTTCCAGAATCAGTTCAAATGCGCAACTTGGGATACCTTTCCGAACGTTGTGGAAAAACTAGTCATTTCAGTATTCCAGTTGTTCACATCATTACTATGCCATTTATCATGCTGAATTGGAGTTTTTTATGCATGTATCTCTCCTCCTGAAGTGTGAGCACTTCTAGACAAAAAGACTTGTCTTATTTCCTTTTGAGAAATTTCTCTCTCCTTCTGCCCTATTCTCCCTATAGGGCATAAGAGAAGTTCGGTTCATTTCGTGTAATAAATGAATTAATAAATAATAATGTTTTACTTAGGTTCAAGTAAACATTCCGAAATCTGTCCAATCAAAATAAAAAATATTTTCAAAGAACTTTCAAAGAACAGGGAGGGATAACAGAAATTTTATTTATTTTAATTTTTTTATTAACATATAATGTATTATTTGCCCCATGGTACATGTCTGTGAACCATCAGGCTTACACATTTCACAGCACTCACCATAGCACATACCCTCCCCAATGTCCATAACCCAGCCACCCTACCCCTAACCCCTGTACCCCCAAGCCATCCTTAGTTTGTTTCGTGAGTTTAGGAGTCTCTTATGGTTTATTTCCTTCCTCATCCCATCTTATTTCATTTCCCTCCCCACACCCCCCACGACCCTCCACCTCTCAAATTTTTTTTTTAAAGATTTTATTTATTTGTCAGAGAGAGAGAGAGAGCACAAGCAGACAGAGAGGTAGGCAGAGGCAGAGGGAGAAGCAGGCTCCCTGCTGGGCAAGGAGCCCAATGTGGGACTTGATCCCAGGACCCTGGGATCATGACCTGAGCCAAAGGCAGCTGCTTAACCAACTGAGCCACCCAGGCATCCCTCAAATTCTTCATATTAGAGAGGTCATATGATAATTGTCTTTCTCTGATTGACTTATTTCACTTAGCATAATACCCTCTAGTTCCATTCATGTCGTTGGAAATGGCAAGATTTTGTTTCTCTCGATGGCTACATAGTATTCCATTGTGTATATATACCACATCTTCTTTATCCATTCATCTGTTTCTTTTACCATTAAATTTGAAATTAGAATTGGGATTTCTATAGCTTCTCTTTGTCAGGCTGAGGAAGTTTCCTTCTGTTTCTAGTCTATTGAGTGTTTTTATCATGAAAGAGTGTTGGATTTTATCTAATGCTTTTTTGTATTAATTGAGATGATCATGTGCTTTGTCCTTTATTCTATTAATATGGCATATTAAATTTATTGATTTTTCACATGTTAATATAACTTCACATTCCTGAGATAAATTTCTCTTGGTCATGGTGTATAATCCTTCTTATATGTTGCTAGATTCATTTTGCTGGTATTTTGTTGAAGATTTTTACTTTTACATCCGTTAGGGATGTTGATCTGTTATTTTCTTTGTGATATCCTTGTCTGATTTTTAAATCAGGGTACTGCTGGCCTTATAGGATGATTGGAAAGTGTTCCTCTTCTCCCTTTCCTGCTGCTTCTACTGCTGCCACTTGAAGCAGTCTAGTCACTGAAAGATTGGTATTAATTCTTCTTCAAATGTTTGGTGGAATTCACCAATGAATCCATCTAAACTTAGATTTTACTTATGAAAAGTTTTAAAATTGTTGATTCAGTCTTTTAATATGTATGAGTCTATTCAGATTTTTCTTTTCTTTTTTTTTTTTTTTTTGCTTGAGTCCATTTTGGTAGTTTGTGTCCTAGGAATTTGTCCATTTCCCCTAAGTTATAAGACTTGTCATAGTTTTCCATGTTCCATTATAATCTTCTATAAATTTGCTAGTGATATTCCCTCTTTTATTCCCATGTTAGTCTAGTAATTTGAGTGTTCTCTCTTTTTTCTTGGTAGTATTGATAGACTTATCAATTTTGTTGAACAATGTTGTTGAAACATTGTTGAAAAAAGTTGTTCAACAAAATTTGTTGCACAATGTTGCTGAAAAATTGATAGACATCAATTTTGTTGAACTTTTCAAAAAACCGACTTTGGGTTTTTTTTTCTATTTTCTATTCTCTGTTTCATTTATTTCTGCTCTAATCTTTATTATTTTCTTCATTCTGTTTGCTTTAGGTTTGGTTTTTTGCTTTTTTTCTGAATTTATTAAGATGAAAGTTTAGATTATTGATTCGAGATCTTTCTCCTTTTTAAATATAAGCATTTATTTACAACTATAAATTTCCTTTTAAGAACTACTTTAGCTTCATTCCGTAAGTTTTAGTATAGTTTCTTTTTTATTTGAATACTTGTCATTGTATTTTCTAATTTCTCTCATGATTTCTTCTTTGAACTGTTGGTTATTAATTTCTACATATTTGTGAATTTCCCAAATTTCCTTCTCACTGATAACTAACATAATCAGAGGAAATAATGTCAGAGGTGTCAGAGGAAATAATTTGTATGGTTCAAGACATTAAAATTAACTGATGCCTGTTTTATAGTTTAACATATAATTTATCCTAGAAAATTTTTATATGCACTTACAAAAAAATTATCTTCTGCTATTGTTGAGTGGAACATTTTATAGATGTCGGATAGCCATCTCAGCTTTCTTTTGGTCACTCTTTGTTTTTTATTTTGGTTTACATTCTTTTATTTTCAACCTGTTTTTGTCTTTGAATCTTAAGCATGTTTCTTGTAGACAAAATATAAGTGGATCTTATTATTTTTTTGTATATTCTGCCAACTTGTGCTTTTTGATTGGATTGTTTAATTCACTTAACTTTATTGTACTTGTTGAAAAGGTAGGATTTATATCTGGCATTTTGCTATTTGTTTTTTATATATGGCTTATGTCTTTTTGTTCCCCTATTTTTCTGTTACTGTATTTTTTGTGTTAAGTACATATTTTCTACTATGCCAAATTGATTTCCTTATTGTTTCTGTTACTATATTTTTTTAAGTTATTTTAATAGTGGTTGCCTTAGAGATTCAATTAGCATTTTAACTTAAAACAATCTAGTTCTGGTTGATACTAACTTTACTCAATAGTATATAAAACCTTTCTTTGATGTACTTCTGCTCCCTCTCCTTTTTTTGTGTTATTATATTCATGCAGATTATATAGTTATACATTCCAAGTACAACAGTTTTATACCTATTGCCTAATATAGTTGTCTTTTAAATCAGATAAAAGAATAAAAAGCAAAAATATGTTTATACTGCCTTTTATTTATATATGTACTTACTTTTTCTAGTGCTCTTTATTTAGTCATGTTGATTTGAGTTACCATCGGGTGTCTTTTCTATTTAGCCTGAAGGGCTTCCTTTAGACTTTCTTAATGGATAACTTTGTTAATGACAAATTGTCTCAGAGTTTGTTTATCTGGGAATATCTTAATTTCTCCTTTATTTGTGAAGGATAGTTTTACTGGATATAGCATTCTTGGTTGACAGTCTCTTTCTTTTAGTACTTGGAATATGTCATCCCACTTCCTTTTGGCCTCTTTGGTTTCTGATGAGGATCCTTTGTATGTGATAAGTTACTTCTCTTGTTGATTTCATGACTCTTTGTCTTTCTAATGTTTGTTTATGAAGTGTCTTTTTTTTTTAATATTTTATTTATTTGCAGAGAGAAACACAGCAAGAGAGGGAACACAAGCAGAGGGAATGGTAGCGGGAGAAGCAGGCCTCCTGCAGAGCAGAGAGCCCGATGCGGGGCTTCATCCCAGGCCCCTGGGATCAGACCTGGGCCGAAGGCAGACGCTTAATGACTGAGCCACCCAGGCGCCCCTATGAAATGTCTTTCTATAGATCTCTTTGAGTTTATCATACAGTTTATTGAGCTTTTAGGATATGTAGATGAACGCCTTTCATCAAATTTTGGAAGTTTGGGGTTATTTCTTCAAGTAATCCTTCTGCTCCTTTCCCTTTCTTTCCTTCTTAAACACTCATTTTGCATATGTTTATATGCTTGATTATGTCCACAGGTCTCTGAGGTGATGTTCATTTTCTTTTTCATTCTTTTTTCTTTCTATCCCTAGGACTGGACAATCTTAATTGGCTTACCTTTAAATTCACTGATTCTTTCTTCTGCAAGTTCAATGCTTTTAGCACCTCTAGTGAACTTTATCACTTCAACATTGTACTTGTTAACCCTAGAATGTCTGAGTTTTTTAAAAAATATTTCTTGTTTTTATTGATATTCTTCAATTGGTAAATTATTATTGTCATACCTTCCTTTAATTATATTGTTATCTTAATATATTTATAATAACTGGTTTAAAGCTTTTGTCTACAAAGTCCATGATCAGTTTAGCCCCAGGAGCATTTTCCATTGGCTGTCCTTGTTTTTACTGTACATGTGTCATATTTTCATTTTTTTCTGTGTATGTCTCATAATTTTTACTGAAGCTGGATACTTTCAATAACATATTTTATATTGTAAGGACTGTGGTAACAGATCCCCATTACCTCCAAGGTTTGTTATTGTTGCTGGTATTCTGTAATATGTGGCCACTGAGTTCCCTCTTGAGTTCTTTTTTTTTTTTTTAATTCTTCTTTTTATTTATTTATTTTTTAAATATAATTTAATTTTTTTATTAACATATAATGTATTATTTGCCCCAGGGTTAACATGTCTGTGAATCATCAGGCTTACACATTTCACAGCACTTATCATAGCACATACCCTCCCCAATGTCCACAACCCAGCCACCCCATCCCTACCCCCCCCCCCGCCTCCTAGCCACCCTTAGTTCATTTCATGAGTCTAGGAGTCTCTTAGGGTTTGTCTCCCTCCCCATCCCTTCCTGTTTCATTTCTCTCCCCCACCCCCACAAAACCCCACCCTGCCTCTCAAATTCTTCATATCAGAGAGATCATGTGATAATTGTCTTTCTCTGACTGACTTATTTCGCTTAGCAAATACTCTCCAGTTCCATCCATATCATTGCAAATGGCAGGATTTCGTTTCTCTTGATGGCTGCATAGTATTCCATTGTATATATATAACACATCTTCTTTATTCATTCATCTGTTGATGGACATCTAGGTTCTTTACATAGTTTGGCTATTGTGGACATTGCTGCTATAAATATTCCGGTGCACGTGTCCCTTTGGATCACGATATTTTTATCTTTAGGGTAAATACCCAGTAGTGCTATTGCTGAGTTGTAGGGTAGCTCTATTTTCAACTTTTTGGGGAACCTCCATACTGTTTTTCAGAGTGGCTCTACCAGCTTTAATTCCCACCAACAGTGTAGGAGGGTTCCCCTTTCTCCACATCCTTGCCAACGTCTGTCGTTTCCTGACTTGCTAATTTTAGCCATTCTGACTGGTGTGAGGTGGTATCTCACTGTGGTTTTGATTTGTATTTCTCTGATGCCAAGTGATGCTGAGGACTTTTTTTATGTGTCTGTTGGCCATTTGGATGTCCTCTTTGCAGAAATGTTTGCTCATATCTTCTGTCCATTTCTTGATTGGATTATTTGTTCTATGGGAGTTGAGTTTGAGAAGTTCTTTATAGATCTTGGATACTAGCCCTTTATCTAATAAGTCATTTACAAATATCTTCTCCCATTCTGTCAGTTGTCTTTTGGTTTTGTTGACTGTTTCCTTTGCTTTGCTGTGCAAAAGCTTTTGATGTTGATGAAGTCCCAATAGTTCATTTTTGCCCTTGCTTCCCTTGCCTTTGCCAGTGTTCCTAGGAAGAAGTTGCTGCGGCTAAGGTTGAAGAGGTTGCTGCCTGTGTTCTACTCCAGGATTTTGATGGAAACCTGTCTCACATTGAGGTCTTTGATCCATTTTGAGTCTATTTTTGTGTGTGGTGTAAGGAAACAGTCCACTTTCATTCTTCTGCATGTGGCTGTCCAGTTTTCCCAACACCATTTGTTGAAGAGACTGTCTTTTTTCCACTGGATATTCTTTCCTGCCTTGTTGAAGATCAGTTGACCATAAAGTTGGGGGTCCATGTCTGGGCTCTCTATTCTGTTCCATTGATCTATGTGTCTGTTTTTGTGCCAGTACCACACTGTCTTAATGATTATAGCTTTGTAATAGAGTTTGAAGTCAGGAATGGTGATGCCGCTGACTCTGGTTTTCTTTTTCAACATTCCTCTGGCTATTCGTGGTCTTTTCTGGTTCCATATAAATTTTAGGATTATTTGTT
>CM053618.1:47969515-47987782 GCA_028646535.1 Procyon lotor
GAAAAAAGACAGGTGTCTTTTTCAACAAATGGTGTTGGGAATCCAACATCTATAAAGAACTTCTCAAACTCAACACCCAAAGAACAAATAATCCAATCAAGAAGTGGGTAGAAGATATGAACAGACATTTCTGCAAAGAGGACATCCAAATGGCCAACAGACACATGATATATATACAATGGAATAATATGCAGCCATCAAGAGAAACGAAATCTTGCCATTTGCAATGTCGTGGATGGAACTGGAGGGTATTATGCTAAGTGAAATAAGTCAGTCAGAGAAAGACAATTATCACATGATCTTTCTGAAATGAAGAATTTGAGAAGCAAGGAGGGAGTTTGGGGGGTGGGGGAGAGAAATGAAACAGGAAGGGATGGGGAGGGAGACAAACCATAAGAGACTCCTAGACTCACGAAACGAACTGAGGGTGGCTGGGAGGCGGAGGGTTAGGGATGGGGTGGCTGGGTTGTGGACATTGGGGAGGGTATGTGCTGTTAGGTGCTGTGAAATGTGTACGTCTGATGATTCACAGACATGTACCCTGGAGCAAATAATATATGTTAATAAAAATTAATTTAAAAAAATAGAGAACCACTAATGGGCTTTAAGCAGATTTATGTGATGAGATTTTCATTATAGAGAGATAACTCTGGTCATAATATAGAATATGATTTGAGGAAATGACGTAAAACTGAGGGTATGACATCTGACAAAGACTTACATTGTTTTAACTTTCTCAAATGCGTGTTTTCCTTCCCCAGTAGTTTTGTGATCCATTGTATCACAAGTGTATATTGTCTATAAGAGTGTACACAGTCCCTGTGAGTGAACACCACAAGTTCAATTTAGCTGCTTTAATCCATTTTTGTTAGAGTAGAAAAAAGGAAACAAATAGTAGTTGAATGAATGAAGGAACTGATGAATTACCTTAACGTCTTGATACTTTTGAAACCTATTGAGTTGCGCCCAAATTTTTCAACATTATTTAGTTACCTTCTAAATTTTGATATGCTTCTGATTGTACTTATCCCATCTCTATCTTCTTCCATCCCCTTCACTGTATCAGGAATACTTAAAGAGCTATTTATAGAACACAAGACCCCTAAATATATATGTGTATAAAAATACAAGAGCAAGTTTAAAGGGGGCCACAGCTCTCAGATTTTCTTGTAGGCATCTTGGGGTGATTGTTTATAAAGTTGCATTCAAGAGTCACTGACCAGAACCCAGGCTTGAGAAAACATTGATGGGAAAGAAGAAGAGTAAAGGACCAGAAATCATGTTATTGGTGTCAGCAGTTCCTTAACTGGATAATGCTTGCATCATGTCTACAGAAAAATATGAGGATATGAGTTATTTTTGAATTTTGTTTTCCATGTTCTGACAAGAACCCTTCCCTTTTCTTTTGTCTTAAGGCTGTTTTTTGTTTAAGCCAATGGCTTTGTGTGGAAAATGCCCTAGAGCAGTTAGAGGTGGAAGGAAACTCCAGAAAACATCAGTGATTTTTTTTTCTAATTGTTGTTCAGTTTTTACAGGAATCTTGCATGGCTCTGTACATGTGTGTGTATGTGTTCTTGAGGTTGGAGTGAGGAAAAATGGGTGGAATGCAGAGGGCTTTATCCTTTTCTGCTAATTCTCAACATACCCAGGGTAGGGGAAAATTTCAGGAAGGACCTAAGAAAACACAGAACCAGTACAAGAGTACAAGCTGACGCCCATTTTGAAAAGCCATATAGAACCTCCTTACCTTAAACCAGCAAGATAGTAAAGATCAGCCAGTCATTAGGCTTAAAAGTCTCTACCTACCTCAGATAGTAGACTTTAGGATGGAAACTTCACCAGGCCTTTTCCAGGAAGAGGAGAAGCAAAGCCTATGGGCGGAGGAACATCCTTCTAAGCGGATCTGCTCCTAAGATTCTCAGGCCCAGGTGTGGAAAAATAAATGAAGAGCCATGTACCATATTCTAAATCTTTGAAAGTTCTAAGTCAAACTTAAGAGACTGTTAAATATGTTTTACCATCTTACATAGGTTATAATAGTTTGGAAGACCAAATTCAAATTCAGAATTTGTAAACTCTTCTCAGAGTTCTGTACTTGAATGAGGTGGGATGAGAGAGCCCATCCTCAGACCCCCAGACCAAAGCCCACTCCCTGTCCCCACCTTTGGCTCTGTTCCATTATATGATGAGCTATGGAGACAGGTAGATACTCCTGCCTACCCATCCAAGCTCTGTCATTATCCCTTGGGCCTGCCCTCAGGTCGTCTTTTGCATGAGTTTTAGAGGGAAAGAGGGTGAGTTCATGGGCCACAGCATAAGTTATTGGTGCTTGAGAAGAGAAGAGACAGGGGAGACTGAGGTCCCAAAACAAATTGTACATTAACTTAACAGGATGAGCATACTTTGTCTGGTTCAGCCTTGTGTTCACACTTGACCAGCAGGGTAAAACTGGGAGAAATCTAGGAGAAGCAGTTGTTTTTAGGAAGGGTGAGCTGAGCTCATTAAAAGAATTGAAAGCGGGCTCGGTGGCGGCGGGGGGGGGGGTGCAGAGGAGGGGAATGTGGCGCATCTGGGTGGCTCAGTCAGCTCAACGTCCAACTCTGGATTTCAGCTCGGGTCATGATTTCAGGACTGTGAGACTGAGCCCCATGTTGGGGGCTGTGCTGGGCATGGAGCCCAGTTAAGATTCTCTCTCACTGTCTCCCTCTGCAGTGCCCCATCTCTTAAAAAAAAAAAAAAAAGTTGAAAGAACTTTGGCACAGAAGCCCAGAATACTGAATTTTGGTCCCAGATCTACCACTCACCAACAGACCCACCTCCAAAATTTGTAGAACCATAGGCAGAGTACAAAGGGAAGTCCTTATACCTTATATATAACTGCATAAAAATTAAAATCAGGCATCACACTATTAAATAAAATATGTTCTGCCCTCTTACTTTGACAAGTATGCCCGCATAATGATCTGGAAAGTCTGTGAAAATTTGGAATTCTTGGCCTCTTCAGAGTTGGTATGGAAAACGATGGTGCCAAAAACCTGCTCCTGTCCCTTACCCCCATCCCTGCTCTTCCAGCCCATGGTTCCTTCTACACATTGAAGGATCTCATATGTCTGTGTGTCAACACCTTAACTTACACATGCAGGCAATCTTCACAGCCCTCCCCACTCCCAACCTTTCCTATCCTTGATACAAACTGCCCATGATTACTCTGAGGCCTAAGGATATGCACACCAAGTGTGGTTCACTTTCTAGAGGATGAACATAGGGGAAAAAACCCAAGCAGGGAGGCCTAGAAGCCAGTAAATAAGGTAGTCCACATAACCAGGTAGGCATATCCATTTGGCCCTAGAAAGGAGAGGCTAGCTTGTGGCTCATGAGCTACAGATACAGGAACAACCTGTGCCTGCAGGCCGTCATCAGGCATCTGGACCCCATCTTTGACCCCAAAGAGAAGAATCTTTTTTTTTTCTAAAGATTTTATTTATTTATTTGACAGAGAGAGAAAGAGAGAGAGATCACAAGTAGGCAGAGGCAGGCAGAGAGAAAGAGGAGGAAGCAGACTCCCCACTGAGCAGAGAACCCGATGCGGGGCTCGATCCCAGGACCCCGAGATCATGACCTGAGCCAAAGGCAGAGGCTTTAACCCACTGAGCCACCCAGGTGCCTCCCAAAGAGAAGACTTTTAATGAGATGTTGCTTTGAGAGCCACTGTGATTCGGGCTTCATGGCCTCCTCACCCTGAAGACTAGTCCAATGGAGACAGGACCCTGGGAGCTGAAAACTACCAGCTGAGGCAGTAGCCAACAGCCACACCGGAGACAATGTCCTTCTAGATTTCAGGGCCAGAGTTCTTTGAGGCTTGATCTTGGGCAAGAAGTTACAGCTGTGGTATTTAATAACAAATAGTGAAGTTTGTTTGTTTTTTCAATTTCCCAACTGTTTTGGTTTGTTTGGGTTTTTTTTAAGATTTTATTCATTTATTTGACAGAGAGAGAGAGAGATCACAAGTAGGCAGGGGGGGGTGTGAGGGGGAAAGCAGGCTCCCTGCTGAGCAGAGAGCCCTATGCGGGGCTCGATCCTAGGACCCTGAGATCATGACCTGACCGAAGGCAGAGGCTTTAACCCACTGAGCCACCCAGGTGCCCTTCAGCTTTTGTACATAAAAAATAAATTCTGTGTTGGTGAAAGACTAGACAAATAGATCAATGAAACGAGATAGAGAACTCAGGGATAGGCCCACATAAAATAGAGTCAAGCAATCTTTGACAAAGGGACAAAGGCAATACAATGGAATCAAGATGGGCTTTTCAGAAAAATGGTGCTGGAACAACTGGATATCTACACGTAAAAACCAAAAATCTAAATATAAATATTATATGTTTCACAAAAATCAACTCAAAATGGATCACAGACCTAAACATATAAAATTCTTAGAAGATAACATAGGAGAAAATCTGAAGGACCTTGGGTTTGATGATTTTTTATTTTTTTATCTACCTGTCTACTATTTGAGAGGAGGGGCATGGAGAGGGGCAGAGGGAGGAGAGAGAATCTTAAGCTGTGCTGAGCAGGGAGCCTATGTTCTAGGTACTAGTGCACTTGCTTTATACAGTTTGTCTCATGTAACTTACTTTATCATCATTTCAGCAATGGAGCATGAAGAGGTTAAAGAATGTGCCAGAAAACACACATATAGATAGTACTTGGTGGCACCAGGACTTGAACCCTTGCCTGGTTCTCTAGAACACACTCTTAAGCACTCTCTAGAACACACTCTAGAACACACTCACTATCTTCTAGACATGGAAAGAGAAAGCTGTGTCCTAGTCCCAGCCACTAGTCTTGCCATCTTGGGCTGATGTATTTAACCTTTCTGTATTCTTTTGTGAAATAGAGAAAATGATATCAGTCTTCTAGGGCTGTTCTAGGACTGGAGGGATTAAGCTATAAAAAGGTGCCTATTGAAAACAGAATGCTAGGAATTCCATAAGTGTTGCTTCCTCCCTTCCCTCTTTCCTTCCTTTGGCTGGTTGGCTATTTTCTCTGACTACTTTCTTTTGACTCCCTGAGTGTGCAATTCTCAGTAATAATATCGATGTTCCTTTCAGCATATTGATTAACCAAACACTTCCCTCTACCTGTCTTAGGTCTTCCGTTTCAACTGTGATCATGTTGTTGCTCATTTTGTTTGTTTTTGTAATCGGTCACCGCAAATCTTTTTTTTTTTTCCCTCTGGGGAGGAGAAGACAGGGTGTAATTTACAGATTAAGTCAATGAGAGTAGGAGGCCCGGTGGGCCCTCATAACTCTGTCATCACTCCTGGAAATGATCTTGCAAAGCACACACCCTTTCACTGAAGTCAGCAGTTCGTTTTGACGCATAAGGCCTCCTGAGGAAGTCTGTCCTTCATTTCCTCGCACACAGTTTAGCCCAGCACTGATCTACCTCGGGCTGCCTTCTACTTTCCGTAACTAGGAGTCCGTGGAGAACAGCAGCCTCCTGGTTTTAGGGGCAAGTCACAAACAGGGCATGTGAGATGAAGGTGCTGGCACAGATCTGGAAGATCAGTTTCCTTTCCCAAGGAGAACAAACTATTGCAGTCTTTGCTTAAGGTGGCCAAATGCAAGACCCCTCCATAGAGAAAACAAAAATCAACTGAAAATCTGAGGAGCTGAGGGATCAGGAACACAGGCTCCATCCCCGCAGATGTGTCTCCATTCATTGGGCAGATTCCAGACAGCGAAAGCCTGAGCTGCTGGCTCCTCCCACTGGGCAGGGATGCCAATTTTTGTCCTAAGTGAAGGAAAATCCCCCCTGATTGTTCCACCCACAAGAGATTCCTGCTGGGCTGGCCCAAGCTGTTTGCATCACCCCTGCTTGCAAAGGGCCAGTTGCATCACTGAGAAGAGGAAGCCCCGGGGGAATCTCATCTCTGCCAGTTTCTCTGAGTTGTTATTACTTTTGAAAGTGAAACCAACCATCTGCTTCCTCCACTTAGCACATTCCTGGGGAGCTGCCTACACAGGCTAGATGAGCCAGGCAGGCAAGGGGGGGGCCTTGGGGTCAGAAGGGAAGAAGGCCCAGCTTCTTTCATGATTCAGCCCGATTACAGCTCAAAAGTCTTTTAACCTGCCTTTCATTCACCTCAACTGTCAGGTTCTTTAAGTTGTCTGAAAAGGTCCTGCCTTCCTAAGACCTAAATAAGGAGATCCAGGCTGGGTCCTGCTCTTGGAAAGACTGATGGGCTTGGGGTAGACTGGGCCCAGGGTTCATTGCCAAGAAGAACCTACCCTGGCACCCGAGGATTTGGAATAACGATTCTTCTCAAAATCATGCAGAACAGGCCCAGGAGGTACTGACTAGTCCCTAATTCAAGCAGCTTTGCAGATAGCCAGAGTTTCTTCCCTCTCCTGTCTTTGAGCTCCTTGTTATGGAAAGCCCAAGAAGGTTTTTTGGGTTTCGGTTTTTTGAATGAAGAAAGGCCAGGGAGGAAAACTTTCCTTCATCCTTGGTGTACCTGTAGGTTGAGGGGGACTCCAGTTGGAAGACCCGGCTATAAACATCCTATTATACTCCTCTGGTGCCCCAGCTCCTCGCCTCTACCTTTACCCACTGCTCTGACTTTGAATTTGCTAAACTAGTGACACCCCTTTCAGCCGCAGTGTGTGGAGCTACGTCATGGGCTTCCTCTCTTGGCTGGCACCGTGCAGACTGCTCTGCTCAGTCACTGCCTGCCCAGACGTGGAGAGAGCTGAGCCAGCTTCTTATGAATGAAAAGGAAGGAATCATCCCAGGCACACCCCACTGCATCTTGTCCCAAGCAGCTTCCCAGGTATTAACTTGTGCTAACAATGAAAGGGAAATTTCTTAGGTATAAATTTCCACACTTCAACGTCAATCGGCACAAACTTGCTCCATGTTGAAGCCCAAAAGGAATGTTTTGCAGGTAATCAGGGTGTTCTAACTTAATTCTTTATATTCTTTCTCGCATTCCAAATATTGCTGGCCTGGATTTGTACCTCAGAGGCAGTTTGCAGAAGGAAAAATATTTTACGAGGCATATTTTTCATTGAATCCTCCAACCACGTTACCTTTTTAAAATTCAGATTATCAGATATTTTCACAAAGCTCAGGATACCATCTTAATTGCTGAGAATTAGTCTCAAAAAATGTTTTTATAAATAAAGGCCCTGGGCACTTTCTATAAGGACAAAGCTAGAAATAACTGGATGTCACCCACCCTTACCAGCCATATGCTGTTCCAAGCAGACAAACTGAAGGGAGTACTCTGGATTATGCTCGCTATGGCACTTTAACTGGAGGTCAGAAATTCATTCCCTTATTTTTGTGTAATGTCTCACATGCAACTCTTAAGGCTGAGGAGGAGTTAGCCAGGTCAGCAATTTAATAAAATCCAATTGGAATTGGGAACTCAATGCTGCCACGACTCTCTCAGTCTTTTTCTCATTTATCTGCATGTGGGGCTCATCCTCTCTCTCTGCTGAGTGGTTTTCTACGCATTTGGTTAAAACATGGTCACCAGCAACTCTTGAGTTTGACCTTTTGCAACTTCTACCAGCTGAGATGGCATCTCTCCCCTCACCCTCAATTTCTCTCTCTCTCCTCAAGTCCAAAAGTCCTTTGGCAGAGTTCATTGATTCAGTTTGGGATACCAGAGAATGGTTGACTCTGACCAGAGATTTGGAACAATGAGATATGTTCATGGAAAACCAAAATGTTTTTGAATGTCTCAAGTGGGGAAGTCCCTAGCGTCTAGGATAATGAATGGTCTTCTATAACATATTTGGGTTTTACTTTGAAGGTAATGAAGGAGTCATTGGAGGATTTTAAACAGGGTAGCAGCAGGGTAAGAGTCTATATTATAAGCACACTGTAATGTGGAAGACAAGCCTGGGAGGGTATCAGGTCGGTGCAGCCATGCATCAGCGCGTGTGAAGTACAGTGTCTCCTTTCTGCATATCTGTGACTCGTGCAAGATGCAGTCCCAGAGTGGCAATGACCTCAGCCCCACCTTTAGCCTTTAGCCAGACTAACTGCCAAGATGCCTTGCTCCTTTTAATTGGATTGGCAAAATCTAGTGGGACACACTTGGTCTTGACGCAGGGTGAAGAGAGAATATTTGTGGGTTCTGCTCCCAAGGAAGCTTTTTTTTTTTTTTTTTTTACCACAATCTCTCTGCCCCTACTTGCTGTGAGAGAATGTATCTGAGGGTTTATGGTAATAGGAAACATTGCTCTTCCTGGAGTCATCATGACCCTCAGGTAAGGGGAAAAATTTATTTTTAATTGCATGTTTG
Source organism: Procyon lotor (assembly GCA_028646535.1). NCBI lineage: Eukaryota > Metazoa > Chordata > Mammalia > Carnivora > Procyonidae > Procyon > Procyon lotor. The sequence goes on from CM053618.1 coordinate 47,977,833, forward strand.
AGAATTACATTAGAAGTATCGCTACTTAAGTGTAGGAGAGGAAAAATTTTTCTCAACCCTCTTAGGGTTCCTGGCCAGACTTGCAAATTAAACTGATGAAGACTTGGGGCGCCTGGGTGGCTCAGTGGGTTAAAGCCTCTGCCTTCAGCTCAGGTCATGATCTCAGGATCCTGGGATCGAGCCCCGCATCGGGCTCTCTGCCTGCCTCTCTGCCTACTTGTGATCTCTCTCTCCCTCTGTCAAATAAATAAATAAAAAATCTTTAAAAGAAAAAAAAATAAACTGATGAAGACAGCACAAAAATAGATACACAGATAAATGGAACAGAAAAAGAACCCAAAAATAAATGAACAATTATATGGTCAATTAATCTATAACAAGAGGCAAAAATATACAATGAGAAAAAGTCTCTCCAACAAATGGCGCTGGCAAAACTGGACAACTATAAACAAAAGAATGAAACTAGAATGGCTCCATTACTCTATATACAAAAATAAACTCAAAATGGATGAAAGATCTACCATGTGAAACCTGAAACCATAAAAGAGCACAGGCAAGAATCAATGGAAAGAAAGTAACGGTGAATCTTCAGAGGCCAAAAACCAGGAGAAAGTAGGAACCCAGAGAAGACAGGCAATGTTTGAGTACATAATGGCGGAGAATTTTCTAGAATTGCTAAAAATTGACTCCCAGTTTCAGGACACCCCAAACAAGGTCAATGGAAGGAAACTCACATCCAGATGCATTGTGCTGAATATGCTTCTCTGCACTTGACTTCATTTTCCAACCAATTTCTATGGGTTTCATTTGGTTTGGATCCATTCAGTTCTGTTGTTCATTGGAAATGCTATAGGCTGCATTTCCCAGAGTCCACAGCTGAGGTCCTGGATGTGACTTAGCTTCTGCCCATGCTCTCCTGGGCCACTGGGAAGAAAAAAGGGAGGCGAACCCATCTCCCTGCTGCGGCTCTGTCTGCTGAGCATGATCCTGAGATAGGAGTGTTAGTGATAGTGATAGTGACAGTGATAGACGATGGTGACAACTGGACTCGGCGATCCCTGTGTTAAGTCTCACTCTCCTTACCCCTAACCCTAAGGAAGACTGTGTGAGTCTCCCACTAGCAGAGAAGAAGTAGAAAAGATACAGAAAATCATCATTCTCGGATGCCTCTAGGTTCACTCTAAGGAGCAGCTAAGAAGCACTCCTCTGGTTCTATTTCTGTGTCAGGTGGCGCTCCTTATTCCAAGGACCTGCCCAGGAAGTGTTCCTGATTGGCAGGAGGACAAGAAGCTTTCTGCGGCCACTGCCCTCTGATTGCCTGGGTCATCTGTGGCAATGTTGCCCTCTGCCACCATGCCCTCTGACAGGTTTCCGCTCTCTTGGTTCGAAGAACCCTTGCTAACACTCTCTTCTGTGGTGTTTTTCCCTACTTCTCATTTTCAATTTTTTCTTCCTTGATAAAGCTGCAGCCTTATAAGAGTGATGATAGTGCTTGGGTTTGTTAGTTCTGCTGGAACATTTTTTGCTTACCAATTTACCTTTTTCAGGTTTTGTTTTATTTCATTTCTGCTAATTTACTTAGGAGTTTTCATGTGTCTTTTCCTCCTCCCTAACCAACTTAAGTGCTTTCTTTATTTTCCCGTTATTTTCTCACTATTTTTAATGGTAAAAGCATAAAAGACTGAGAATTGACCTCTGAGTATTTCTGACTTTGTCCCGGTTTTCTAGATTATGAGGAACTCTAATTTTTGTTATTTTATCCAAAGTCTGTTATTAAGTCATTGGCTTGTGTCTTTTTCAGTGATTTTATTAGAGAGCTTTAAAATATTTTTCATATGATATTTTGTTGTTATTTATTTGAATTCTTGTTTTAATAATAATAACAACAGTAGGGAAACCTGATTGGCTCAGTTGGTTAAGCAGCTGCTTTTGGGTCAGGTCATGTTCCCGGGGTCCTGGAATCGGGTCCCACATCAGGCTCCTTGCTCAGTGAGGAGCCTGCTTTTCCTTCTATCTCTGCCTGCCACTTTGCCTGCTTATGCTCTCTCTCTGATAAATAATAATAACAACAACAACAATAAAGTATTACTGATAACTATTTCTCATTTTATTGCACTGTGACCAGAGAACACAACATGGAGAATTTCTTCTGTTGTTCCTTTATTTGGATCCAAGCAAAATAATTCTACTCATTAGAAATTCCTGATACTTGTCTTACCGATATTTGCTGATGTTCTCAAACAACTTATGTGGGTTCAAGTCAGAGTATGCAGATGTCTGAAGCCATGAGCTTCCCAGATGTCACTTGAGGTGTATCCATAAGATAAGGCATCATGATCTAAAATTGCTCTGCAGCAAATTGAAAGGAAACTCCCCCCCTCAAGGAGCCAAATCCCTAGCCTAATCTTCTCTCTCAATTTTGAAATTTCCCATATTTTCCTTTCAATCTCATATATTCAGACATTTTCTGTCAAGTTAGTGTGGTTTGCTTCCTCTTAAAAATATCACTACTCAAAAAAAAAAAAAAAAAAGAAAATCACTACTCATGTTTTAGATATCTATTCCTCTGACCACATCATCTCAGTGGACTGGTTGATAACATCATTTCTCCCTGACACACTCCATTCTGCAATTATTTGTTGGCAATTACAAATCTGCCACACAGGGAGCCAGTACCATTTTTTTGTTTATTGTTGCATTCTCAGAGCAACTCACTACCCACTGCATACATGTTTGCTGAGTTCAGTTTATCAGATTTAGAGAGCATTCTGTTAAAAAAAAAAAATACCTGTCTTTTATTTCTATAATGATGTTAGGAAGAGATGCTTGCCCCTTCATCTTACTCATAGAAGGAGCGTGGCTTTCCACTGGGCTACTGAAAAAAGTTGAATTTATGATCACTATATGTCATAAAGGTTTGAGGTTTCATGTTCACCCAAAGATGGGGTCCCTGGGTAACTAGATCAGTCAGTGAAACTTCCGACTCTTTGTTTCAGCTCAGGTCATGATCTCCCAGTTGTTGGACTGAACCTTGCTTCAGGGTCCGTGCTCAGTATGGAGTCTGCTTCAAGTTCTCCCTCCCTCTCCCCTGCTCTGTCCCCTCCCCAACTCTCACTCCACACGCGCGCTCTTTCTCTTGCTCTAAAAATAAATGTATTACATTAAAATAAATAATGTTCCCCCAAAGAACCTCAGCTCAAATATGAGCTCCCTGCTCTGGTGGCAAGGAAACAGAGCATGCTATTAGATTGAGATTGGCCAACACTGCGCGAGTTTGTCAAGGCAAAGATGTTGATGGGAACCAGGTAGGAGAGCTCTGGGTGTTTGTCCTATACAGCCATCTAAAGAGGCAGTGGATCCCAACAGCAAAAACCCAGAAACAAATACCTACAGAAAGCACAGTAACCACAGAAGCCCAAGTACCTATCTAGATTAGAGAAGTACCTGCTCAAGACAAGGGAACAAGTCTGAGAGACTTGATCCTAGCTTCCAAAGAGCCAACCAAGTGCTTCATGAAAGACTCTGCTTTAAACACCTGCCATGTTTAAGATTTTATTTGGTCAGTTCAGTTGATGCCTTTTCTATTCCTTTACATTCCCACACCAGCAAGTTAAGAAAGGATAAAAAGAGAGTTAGGGAAGAAGTTAACCATGACCCCCTTTCCCACTAGAAGCTTCCAGGCTGATCCATAAGCAGGAGGAAATAAACCAATAAATCACATTTTGAGGTCTCTTTAATATCTTCTAGGTATTGTAATTATTAAACACATTACTGTGTTCTTTACTTAAAGTGACCATACATCCTGAATAGAAAAGTCCTGGGGTCTATCAGAGTTTGGAGAGTAGGGAAAGATTACTTCTTCTGAATAAATATTAAAGGGATGGAGGGATACAATGGACTTGTACTCTTCTTATATCCTGAGTTACACAAGGTCACTCTACTGCTTAGACTTCATGTGATCCTTCCCCAATGAGGGATGTAGGGCCGTTCTAAAGCCAAGAGTTACAAAGGCTACCTAGAACCGATAGAATGTCAGCTAAGCCTTTTAGTTCCAAAAAGAGAACCTCCTCTGGCAACTTTATTTATTCATTCATTCATTCATTCATTCATTCACTTATTTATTTATTTTTAAAGATTTTATTTATTATCAATTTGACACAGAGAGAGAGAAAGATCACAAGTAGGCAGAGAGCCAGGCAGAGAGAGAGGGGGAAGCAGGCTCCCTACTGAGCAGAAAGCCCAATGCGGGGCTCGATCCCAGGACCCTGAGATCATGACCTGAGCCATGCAGAGGCTTTAACCCACTGAGCCACCCAGGTGCCCCAATTTTTCCTCTGGCAACTTTAAGCAGAAAAGGAATTTATCATGGGATATTAAGTAGCTCAAGGGACTGAAGAAATAAACTTATGGCTGGATTTCCAGAAACTCCTCCCAGAAACTCACCACAAAACAATGCTTCTACCATTGACCCAACCCTAAAACAAAGCCACAGTCATCCACGCATAGCACTTTTACTCACATAACTCACTCTGAAATCGCCTGTCTACTTGGCAGAACCCTACATGACCTGCCAGCACCATGACCTACCCAACAAAGGTGGAAATCATAACAGGAAAACAATCAAAGTATAGAGTCTGTTCAAAAGACCTTGGCTCTTAGGTGGCTCAGTCACTTAAGCATCTGACTCTTGGTTTCCACTTAGGTCATGATCTCAGGTTCTGACATTGCGCCCCACGTTGGGCTTACGACTCAATGCAGAATATACTTGTCCCTCTCCCTCTGCTTCTCCTCATGTACTCTCTCTCTCTCATAATAAATAAAATCTTAAAAAAAAAAGGATGTTGGACAGCCACACATGATATATGTCTTTAATTCATGGCATAAGTACTTAGTATGCCCTTTATTCTGGTTTCTCATCCTGTTCATTGCACTTTGGAGTATGTCTTGACTTTTTTCCAAAGCCTGGAGGAATGCCTTAGGTTTCATAGCTCTTTTTGGTTATAGAGGTTACCTATATGTCTAGGTTTCATAGCTCTTTTTGGTTATAGGAGGTTTGTACCTATTTAGTACAAAGATTGTACCTATCTACAAAGATTACAAGTTACCAGGATAACTGCCTAACATTTTTACTTTTTTTGCTACGCTATCTTAACACTCAGCTATGGACCACCATATCCATACAAACTTCTCAGGGAGCTCCAACTCACAAGGATTTCTTTTTCCAGCACAATAGTAGTCTGTAGCTGCCCCATTGATCTATACTTGTAACATCTTTCACTGTGTTGTTATTTAACTATTGTCTTCTATCTTGTTTTTGAAGACTGCTGGAATGGAGTCAAGAACGCTCAGGGGTTATTTCTTATAGACTTTCATACATGATACATGACAAGTGGTCAGCAAGTATGTGTATAATTGTCACATTCAGAAGTCAGGACACCATTGGTTAATAAGCTTCTGTAAACAATCCAAAGTCATGTAATCAAAGTTTTGCCACTTTTTCCACGTGTACCCACCTTTACCTGTGGCTTATAGGGAACCTGCCCACACAATGTACCTGAGTCACTGCTTGTGTTCCACCCCACTTCAGTGTCAATCCCCAAAGCATGGCTGGCTTCCAATTATTCTTCACAATACTCTGAAGAAAGTTTCTATAATACCAGCATGACTAATGACATGTCATAAGTAAGCTGTGTGACTTGTGACGTATGCTATAGGTCAGTGGCCCTTGAAGAGCTGCTGGGGCATAGGTAAGGCCTTGCAAACCACTTGGTCTAGACTTGCATCAAATGACCCCCTCCCGTGAAAACCAGTCCCTTTGTCATCATATGAGTTTCTTCTAACACTGCTTTTTAACCAGAAGGAACAGTTCTGTTAAGTCTGGTGTCTCTTTTTCATGGTACAGGTTTTCTTTAAGTGTTTGTACATTTTTGTACTGAGGAAACTAGTTTTGGGCCTGCCTATTCTGGTTACCTGCCTCTGATCATTGTGGGAGAGGAGAGGGGCATGAATGTGGGCTTTAGTCTTTTTCTCTGCTTTTAGCATGCACGTACACCACTGCCCACTGCATAGCACAACAGCCAAATTACTCCAAATACAGTGACTCGATTCATCACCTTGATGAAGGCTCCGAGGTGCCCTCCCACTTCTTGTATCTGCGGACCCTAGGCTTGAAAGCCCCTCAATCACTTCTACCTCCTCCATTATTTTCTCCTGCTTATGATTTGGTTTATAATTTTGGAGGATTGATTTCTCTGTAGATTGGCTCTAGTGTGATTTTTATCCACTCAGTATCGTCAAAATTTCACATTCACTGATGTAGTAACTATCTAGAGTCTATCTGGCTAGTGTTTATTACAAATAAATAGTCCTTTAAAAGTAGATTTTCATCACACTATAATTTACAAAACTCCTAATGATTATCTCTAATTCTCACAGTTTTGTCATGAAATGTTATAAATAAAGACAGAGTAATTTGAGAGTTTAGTGATTTGTGCAGAGTCATACAACCATAAATGAAGGAAATGAGATCTATGTACTCAATGCCATATAAGTCGGTCACAGGAGGCTCAGCTTTCCTGAAAAGTGTTGATAGTTTCCTCCACATTTTCTCTCCCCCGACTGTAATAGCTCTCCTACCTGTAGAACTCATATCCCAACTCAATCCCTTACTTATGTTGACTAGAACTCCTGATTTAGGCCGATCTCTATGGTTAGTTTTTCACTTAGTTTTCACTAAGTACTTACATTTTTAATACTTCAGTTACAAAGAACCCTTCTTTATTTTACTAATGTCAATCAATTTTAGCATCTACCTTGAACACCAGGTTAACAAAAATAATGAAGCTAACTCAGGCATGACAGACGAGAATGTCTAGATCAATGAGCGATATCTGCCATACATGAGAGGGGATGGTGACAGCCTTTGAGACACTCAAACTTAAAATTCCCCCACTTATTCTGCCTGCATCTCTCCTCACCATCTTTTCTGTTGGCTAAATTTCCTTTAGTGGGTATGAGACTCAAGTATATTAGTATATACCTATATACTTGTATCAAGATATTTCTAATTTGTCAAGAATATCTACCTATTCGTTTCACAGCAACTTTTTTTAATTAAAAAGATGTAAAAAGCATTTTATTTTTTCACCCAAATTTTTTTTCAGTGTTACATGATTAATTGTTCATGCATCACACCCATTGCTCCATGCAATACGTGCCCTCCTCAATACCCACCACCAAGCCCCATCCCCTCCCCTCCAAAACCCTCAGTTTTTTGCTCAGAGTCCACAGTCTCTCATGGTTCATCTTCCCCCCTGATTTCCCCCCATTCACCCTTCCTTTCCTTCTCACAATGCCCTCCATGTTTTTCCTTATGCTCCACACGTGAGACCATAAGATAATTTACTCTCTCCACCTGACTTATTTCACTCTGCATAATCTCTTCCAGACCCATCCATGTTGATACAAAAGTTGGGTATTCATCCTTTCTGATGGAGGTATAATATTCCATTGTATATATGGACCATATCTTCTTTATCCATTCCTCTGTTGAAGGGCATCTTGGTTCTTTCCACTGTTTGGTGATTGTGGCCATTGCTGTTTCATAGCAACTTTTAAAGGATTTGGCTGACTTTGACCAAATTTGCTATAGTTACAAAAAGAATCCAGATATGCAGCGAATTTTATTTGTATTTCAGTCTATTCTGACATTGACCAGGAAGGTAGGAGTAGGTGACTATTGATAAAAATTTTTCAGTATGTGTAAGTAATTTCAGTAAGTAATTTTTAAACAAACACAAAAGAAAGTCGATATTTAAGTCTCAGAAATGCAGCTTCTCTGGTCCTTGATCCCAAACCTCCTTTTTTGAATTTCAGAACTCCATCTGAGTACCTTAAAAAGAGAAAACTTAGAGACTGCTCCTTTATTCAGTGACAGAACATAAAGCCAAGGGAAATAAAGAACTGATTTTTTAAACTCTTAAAACTCAGCTACTTTATTTGGTCAATCCTTGAGAGTAGGTGTTTCATTACTTGCCCAAATCATAAGAATTTTTGGAAATCCCAGGTAAATCCTCTACTTTAATTAACAGTTTTTTATTAGTTATTTTAGACTCACAGATTCATCCAAGTAAATCATAAGCAGTACAATTCCTTCTCAGCCAACAAATATTTCCAGTCAGGTTTCAATCTCTCCCTAGACACAAACCCCAAGATAAGCTAACTTTTGACAAATTATTTTTTTCAGAAAGGGAACAAAGAACATGAAGTGTGAGTAACAATAAAAACTGGAAAATAAATTTGAACTTACGCGAAGAGTTGATAGTATCAGTGTAGCATCTGGCCCATGGTGACACATTCCTCCAAACCCATTGCTCAACCTCAAAAGAGCCAAACGGACTCCTTGGATTTTGTTTGGTTTAAATTAGAGATGAAGTTTCTCTGAAGAAATATTCATCCTGAATAAATATTCCTCTAAGCCATGGTGTGTGGGAAGGGAGGAGGAAGAGAAAGAGTGAGAAGTACATATTGATAATGGCAAATCATGGACAAAAGTGGAAATCTGCGATCTTTTCTTCCTCCTGTGGAGCAGGAGGCTATGTCATGTGATATCAGGAAAGCAAAAAGGACCATCCATCTCTTTCAGAGGACCTACATTCTGATCTCTTTTTATAGACAAAATAGCCCGGTTAGCTCATTTGAATAAATCCATAAATTTCACTTTGGCGTGAATTTATCCACTAATTTATTTGTTATTCATTCACCAGTCACCATATATTTACTAACTGGCTCTAAGATGCCTGAATTGCTGCTAGATGTTAAAGATAAAACTGTAGACTTGACATACCTATTGCTTTCACTGAACCTAAGTTGCAATAAAGGAAGCATAGAAGCAATTTATCCATTACAGTTGATAACAGTCAAGATAGAAAGTAAAGGATTTAATGAATGAAAAGGAAGTCTTCCTGGAATAAGTAATAATTAAGACTGGAGACAAGAAGGTAGACATTAAACTAACCAAAGAGAGGGAAGACAGTATTTCAGGCAGAATAGAGCAGCCAGTTTAAGGAACAAAAGTAATTTATTCTATTTGAGATACTACAGGTCTTTGAGGGTTGAGGGCAAAAGTAGGTAGATATGCTATGTAGGGCTGAAGAGATAGGTAGACACTGGACCTAAAAGTCACATATATCATTTAGAAGTTGCATATGGCTGTAAGAGATGGAAGTCACTGAACAATGGTTCAGATAAGATACGGGGTTATTTTTCTCTCATGTACAACAAATCCAGAAATAGGCAGTCCAAATTATCGCCATGATGTGGGAACCATTAAAGATTTCAGCTCATTTTTGCTTTCAGTTCTTCCATCTTTAGTGCAGGACTTCTCTCCATAAGACAATTTCAGGGTCTCAAAATGGCCACTTCTGCTTGAGCCACCATTTCCTCCAAGGAGATGGAAGAGAAAAAGAACAACTGGTTACAGTCCCTCCAAGTCATTTTCTTTTCTCGGTGCTACACTTGAAACTTTGGCTTTTATTCCATCGACCAGAACTTAGTCAAACGTTCCTATCTATATGCAAGGGGTAGTAGGACATATGATTTCTTAGCTGAGCACAATTCTCTCTAATGAAATTGGGGTCTGTTAGTAAGGAAGAAAGGGGGAAAAAGATATTAAAGGCTACTAGTGATCTTTGCTTTGCCATACCATCTTAACTCTACCCTGAAGGCAGTGGAGTCACTCAAGAATTTCAAGTCAAGAAGTGACATGGTCAAATTTTGTACTTTCAAAAGGACCTCTTGAATGTGGGGTAGAGACAGGGATTGAAAGGGATATGATTAGTGGCCAAGGGACTCTGTTAGGAAGATGTTAAATAAAACCAGGCAATAGGTGGTGGTGGCCAAAAAGTGTGATTTGATAAAGACAGAAAGTGAGACCAGGAGGAAAACAGGAG
>CM053618.1:47988282-48011973 GCA_028646535.1 Procyon lotor
GAAAAAAGACAGGTGTCTTTTTCAACAAATGGTGTTGGGAATCCAACATCTATAAAGAACTTCTCAAACTCAACACCCAAAGAACAAATAATCCAATCAAGAAGTGGGTAGAAGATATGAACAGACATTTCTGCAAAGAGGACATCCAAATGGCCAACAGACACATGATATATATACAATGGAATAATATGCAGCCATCCAGAGAAACGAAATCTTGCCATTTGCAACGTCATGGATGGAACTGGAGGGTATTATGCTAAGTGAAATAAGTCAGTCAGAGAAAGACAATTATCACATGATCTCTCTGAAATGAAGAATTTGAGAAGCAAGGAGGGAGTTTGGGGGGGGGTGGGGGAGAGAAATGAAACAGGAAGGGATGGGGAGGGAGACAAACCATAAGAGACTTCTAGACTGGGGTGGTGGGGGGGTTAGGGATGGGGTGGCTGGGTTGTGGACATTGGGGAGGTTATGTGCTGTTAAGTGCTGTGAAATATGTAAGCCTGACGATTCACAGACATGTACCCTGGGGCAAATAATACATTATATGTTAATAAAAATTAATTTAAAAACAAACAAAAAAGAATCCTGTTGACATCAAAGACAAATCTCACTCACTTACCATTGTATCTGATATGACATATCCCCACATAGCCTCATTCTTCTGAGCAAAGTAAGCCAACATTGCATTTAACTTAGTTCTTTGGGATGTTATGCTACAACTGCGGTAATCAGAATGCTTGTCCTATTATTTTTTTAAGTATTAAAAATTCATTTTTCTTTTTGAAATCATTTTGTGAAGTTTAATCATAGCAAATATGTTTTAACAGTAATCATAAAATCAACATTACCATATATACAAAGGACAAGACATCACTTTGGCATACAAAAATCCCATATATTAAAATTGGGTTCATTGGAGAAACTCAGAACTTGTGGGGCACCTGACTGGCCCAATTGGTAAAGCATGCATCTCTTGATATCGGGATAAGTTCAAGCCCCACATTGTGTAGAGAGCCTACTTAATTAAAAAAAAGTAGGGAATCCTGGTGGCTCAGCTGGTTAAACATCTGCCTTCAGTTCAGGTCATGATCCCAAGGTCCTGGGATCGAGTCCCGCATTGGGCTCCTTGCTCAGCAGGGAGCCTGCTGCTCCCTCAGCCTGCCATTCCCCTGCTCATGCTCTCACTCTCACTCTTTTTTTGATAAATAAATAAAATCTTTAAAGGAAAAAAAATTAAAGTATTAAAAAGTTGGTTCTTATTACATTGGCAATCTATATAGTTTTCCATAAATTCATAAATAGGACTCCATAAATCCTGTTTTTGATGAAATATTTGATGCATGCAAAATAGTATATATGTATGTGAACATTATGGAAGACAGTAATAGAATGAATACTCATTATCCACTATGCAACTTAAGAATCAGGAGGTTAGCTATACTTCCTCATGTTTAAAAGCCATCAGCCACATAGAGTCAAAATACCCATGCTTTTCGGCTACCTATGATTATGCTCTTTGTAGACACACAGATAAGGAAAGATAACAACAATATGAGGTCTCAATGGCATCATACTTTCCCCAGTGTCTTGACTCATCCTAAAACCACAACAATAACAACTTTACATAATTTGTGCTTATTATGTGCCAGGCACTCCTCTAAATGCTTTACACATGTGAAATAAGAATACCATCAGTGATTCTGTGAAATAAATATTAATATCCTCATTCCTATTTTAAGGATAAATAAACAGGCATAGAATAGTTTAGTATCTTGCTCAAGGCACACAACTAGTGAGTTGTAAACCAGGATTCACACAAGTCATCTGCCTCCATAGCCTGTTCCTAGCCACTGCTTATACTATTGCCTGTACAATCATGACAATGATCATGATAGTGGTATTGGTGGCAGTGCTAATGATACCTTTTACCCTTCAATATGGCTGCTTCTCTACTACAATGTGAATATAGTCTCTAAAATTTCACCTGTCTCTGACATTCTCAGCTGATTCCTTGATGCTCTGAGGTTTTAAACTTGGCTTTGTGAGTGGTTCTACATATAATCAATTTCTTCTTTTCTCCAAGAGTTTTAGTTGAGCAATCCTGCTTACTGAAAAAGAAAAATCACCAAATCTCAATGACATAAAATATTGGAAATTGCTTGCTTTGTAGATGAAATAAGTGTTTTATGGTTGGTGACAAGAGAGGGAAAATGGGCTTTATTCCATGCAGTTAGATGCAGACACAGGTTGCAGAAGGCTTCAAAGTTGCCCTGGAGGTTAATATCCACCAGTAGGTAGAAGAGCATGGATAATTGCTAGTGGAAGGGGCTATGCCTCACATCTCATCAGATAGAATTCAGTCACATGACCACTACTAACTGCAAGAAAGGCTGGGAGTCCCAGAAAGAAGAGGAAGTAATTTTGTTGATTAGCTAGTAGTCCCAGCTATCGCAAACCTTATATTTCTCACCTGTAAAATGGTAAGGCTGACTTTTTAAAAAAATATTTTTTAAGCCTGTAGAATTTTCAATAATAAAACAAAAGCCTACAGGCTTACCACTTCACACAGATCAAAAAGTCTTCACCATTTGCTAATAGTCCAAAATTTTCTATTTATCTTATTCCTCTTTTTTGCAAGCCCATATGAATTTTTATATTTCTCTACTTCTTTTAGAGGCTTTTATGTCTTTTGTTTCTTTTTTTTTTTAATTTTATTTATTTATTTGACACAGAGAGAGAGAGAGAGAAATCACAAGTAGGCAGAGAGGCAGGCAGACAGGGAGGAGGAAGCAGGCTCCCTGCTGAGCAGAGAGCCCAATGCGGGGCTTGATCCCAGGACCCTGAGATCATGACCTGAGCTGAAGGCAGAGGCTTTAACCCACTGAGCCACCCAGGCGCCCCATATCTTTTGTTTCTATAAATTAATATTCTACAGGACAGGGGCTGTGGTTTCTACTAGTGGCAACTAAAGATTATTAAACATCTTGAAAATGTCATGATCTGCTTTTGAGATCTGAGTGGATTAATTCCTCTCAACAATCCAATGGAATAGGTTTCATTATCCCTATCTGTATGATGGTAGAGCAAGAAAGGCAATAAGGAGACCTACAAGTAAGTAATCAGCCAAAGGACAAAGCCGATAAGTGATGTCAAAGTCTCAACTTGAACTCAAGCCTCCATTAATTCCAAGTATTGGGTTTATAGCAATCATATTATTCTGCAACCTTTCTACTTTCTGTTCCAACTCCTCAGAATACCTAGCACAGTGTCAGTCACATGGTGAAAAAAAAAAGTGAACAAATACTTGTTCAAAAAAATTGAATTTTATATATCCTCAAGTTTAACAAACCTATAGTGTAAACCTGTGCTCTTGAAGGAAGCATATTGTCCCTTCCTTGATTTCTTGTCCTCTCTATGGCTGCTTTATTTTTCCTTTTCCCTCACTTGCATTTCATCATTCCTTTTGTTGATGCTCCTAAGGTCTATATCAGCACCCCAAATCCCCAAGAGGGAAGCTTTTATTTAGAAAGTTATGGCACACATAACCACATTTAGCCACTTGAGAATTTCTGGCAAAAGTCACTTTGGAAAACAGTGTGGAGATTCCTAAAGAAGTTGAAAATAGAGCTACCCTATGACCCAGCCATCGCACTACTGGGTATCTACCCCAAAGAAGCAGATGCATTACAAAGAAGGGCCACATGTACCTCAATGTTCATAGCAGCAATGGCCACAATTGCCAAACTGTGGAAAGAACCAAGATGTCCTTCAACAGATGAATGGATAAAGAAGATATGGTACATATACACAATGGAATATTATGCCTCCATTAGAAAGGATGAATATCCAACTTTTGTATCAACATGGATGGGACTGGAAGAGATTATGCGGAGTGAAATAAGTGAAGCAGAGAGAGCCAATTACCTTATGGTCTCACTTACATGCTGAGCATAAAGAAAAACATGGAGGACATTGTGAGAAGGAAGGGAAAGGTGAATGGGGGGAAACCAGAGTGGGAGATGAACCATGAGAGACTGTGGACTCTGAGCAACAAACGGAGGGTTTAGGAGGGGTGGGGGTGGGGGGCTGGGCGAGCCTGGTGGTGGGTATTGAGGAGGGCACGTATTGCATGGAGCACTGGGTGTGGTGCATGAACAATAAATCTTGTAACACTGAAAAAATAAAACATTTTTTGGGGAAAAAAAAAGAAAAAGAAAAAAAAGTCTTATGAAGAGCATGACTTTCTGTAATCCGAAAATTTTTCTTGTATTATTTAACTTTATGGAAAAAAACAATTCAGACCTTCTTGTGGAATGTGAATCTAGACACATCTGTCTGCATATTTGTGTTTAGCTTGGAACACTATATTTTTCTCCAGGCTCCTCAGCTAGATTTTATTCCTCTTCCAGGAAAACCCCTATTGGATGGTATATGAGTTGTTTTCAATTGATGCTAAATTAACAGACAACCTGCCAAGCTAGAAGAAAGTCATGTGGTTTGGGGGGGTTTTTTGTTTTGTTTTGTTTTGTCTACGACCAGCTGGTTAAGCCTCACAGATGTCTTCTGCTTGTAAGCACATGGCAGAGACTCTGAATGAATGCTATAGCTTCCTTATATCTTGTACAGGGTATCTTGTTCTGTGTACAAGGAAGTTGTGAGTAGGTAATTAGTAATGATGTAATTGGTTTTTTGTGGGTATCTAATTATGGTTTATGATATTTATCTAATAAGTTATACCCATAGAGAGTAACTACTTTCAGTAAAATTTTGAGTCCCTGGGGAACTATTTCCATACTTCCAATCTGGACCCAGCAAAACAAAACAAAAACATTTACCAGGGGCAGGACCTGGATTTGTAGAAGGAACTTTTCACTATTTAATGAGGAGACATTATTAATGGAGATACTTTATCTTTCAGATATTACATCACTTTGGGAGAAAAGGAATGTGGGCCCAGTATAAGAATTTTATTAGCAATATCAGTGTTTTGCCTCTGTACCTAATAAGTTCCTTCAAGATCATTTATTCACAAAAAATATATATTTACTGGCCAACTTTATAGGCTTAGCACTGTGCTAAGTACAGAAACTCATCATCATGAAAATAATAAGGTCATGAAAGAATTATAAAATGAAAATTCAGAGAGAAGAAAAGCTTTCTTCTGCCTAGTGGAATTTAAAAAGGCCTTATGCAGAAATTTTCTTCCAGCTAAACCTTGAATGATTATTATACATTTACTTTATTCCACATCATACAGGACAGTTTCAGAATAGCAATTCTAATGTATAGCTACCATCAATACAGTTAGTAAGAACAGCTTAAAACATATTTTTAATATATCCTCTTCATTCTCCCCTACCCACTTTAAAGTTATAATATACCTACATTGTCAGAGGATATACCCATTATATACTATAATACTCTTCCTTGCATGCCTTGTTTTTATAAAAACCAAGTGTTTCATGATCACCACAAGTCCTTAGGTCAATGTCTATGTACTCATTTTAGTTGTTTGGAGCTCTTTTTCTAATTGATTCTTCACAAAGGTTTCATGGGAACAAGATTTTCTGAGCTCTTAAGAGTTGAAAACAACAATTGATCCATGCCCACTATGCTTGAATGTTAGTTTTGCTGGATATAAAATCCTTGGCTCCTATTTATTTTTCCTTTGGGTATTTTAAATACGTTTTCTATTTTCTTCTGGTTAAAGTGTTGATGGTAGGCTACATAATGCCTCCTGCCCAAAAGATATCCATATCTTAATACCTGGAACCTGTAACTATTACCTTATATGGCAAAAGGGATGGTGCAGATGTGATTAAGTTAAGGAACTTCAGATAGGGACATTATCCTGGATTATCCAAAGAGGCCCTAAATGTAATCACAAGTATCCTTAGGCGAGGAGGGCAGAGGCAGATTATAGAAAAGAAATAAAACAATATGACTGTTGAAGCAAGGGGAGAAAAGGTGAGGTGATATGGGCTATTAACCAAGGAATGAGAGTAGCTTCTAAAAGCTGGCAAAGAAATGGTTCTCCCTGAGAGCTTCCAGAAGGATCCAGCCCTTGTTACGTTTTTATTATGGCCCTGTAAGACTCTTTACAGACTTCTGGCCTCCAAAACTATAAGAGAATAAATTTCTGTTGTTTTAAGCTGATTAGTTTGTGGCTATTTGTTTCAGCACACAGGAAAATAATAGAGTGTTGGTCTGGTGTAATATTTTTGCCAAGACAATTATTGAATTCTTTATCCTTTTTTAAGGTCAGAAATTTTGAAAAATTCAGTCATTCAGGGTCAGGATTCCCAAGGTTATGCATTATGCATTTTAATATGTGGTTTCAAATCCTTTTTATGTCAGAAGAGTTTTTTTTTAAATTATAGTTTAAGCATTTCTTCTGGTTTCTGTATTAGTTTTCTTCTTTAAAGTCTACTGTTATCTTACATGTTGGATCTTCCTTGCCTAGTCTCAATATTGTCACTTTCTCTTGAACACTGAACCCATAAAACAAGCGGGGACACACATCTGTCTCTAGGCACCACTAACCTTGAGGACACTAGTGCCTTGCAGGAGAAATTAGATCCCTTTACCACAGAGCTGCATAAACGCCTGCCTCAGGCCTTGGAGTAACTTAGAAGATCTGGAAGGAGCAAGATGAGCTGTGGTTCTGGTTGCCTCCAGCAGCATAATGAGTCGGCAGATCCACAACAATGACTATGAGTTGTCACAGTACCTCACACTGTATTCCAGGCTTTTGAGTATAAAAATCGCTATTCCTTTATTTCCACTTTATACATGACATGCAGACTTCTCCCTGTAACTCTAGGGGGAAAAGAATTCTAGGAATTATGCTTCTATCTTAGCTAACTTCTACGATTACAAACTGAATCACAGTTCATCCCTTGTCCACATAGTATCCTTTTATCATAATTTACTTCCAAATAAAGATAACATCAACATGATACTTCCACACAAAGATGCAGCCGTTCCTTATACAACATGCTGGTTCTCCCCCAAAGATGATACAAAATTCATTCATCCATCTTTGGGTGATGTTCGTTGTTTTTCAGCTGAGTCACACTCCCTCGTTGATATTCTATTACTTAAAAAAAATAAAAAAGAAGATGTAGGGCACCTGAGTGGCTCAATGGGTTAAAGCCTCTGCCTTCCACCCAGGTCATGATCCCAGGGTCCTGGGATCGAGCCCCACATCAGGCTCTCTGCTCAGCGGGGAGCCTGCTTCCTCCTCTCTTTCTGCCTGCCTCTCTGCCTACTTGTCATCTCTCTCTCTCTCAAATAAATAAATAAAATCTTTAAGAAAAAAAAAAGATGCATAGTTAACTACCCTTAACAGATGGCAAAGGAATGGAGAGTGGAAGGAAAACATTGGTTATACATCAATATAGTCATATCAAAATAAAGAAGAAATATAAGTATTCTAGTCCTCATTTCTGAAATTGGTCACATGGTCATAGATGGTATTTTTTTTTAAAGATTTATTTATTTATTTGACAGAGAGAGATCAGAAGCAGGCAGAGAGGCAGGCAGAGAGAGAGGAGGAAGCAGGATCCCTGCTGAGCAGAGAGCCTGATGTGGGGCTCGATCTCAGGCCCTTGAGATCATGACCTGAGCTGAAGGCAGAGGCTTTAACCCACTGAGCCACCCAGGCACCCCCATAGATGGTATTTTTAACTTCCTTTTCCCACTATCCACCCACACCTCATTGGCCCAGCCAACATTTCTGGTTTCAAAAAACTGGTTTCTTCCAATTTTCAGATCTTGAGTTAAATGTCATCTTTTCAATGAGATCTCTTCCCTATTTAAAGTGGATAAGCTCCCCCTTTTTTTCCTCCTAACACACTAATTTGTTTTCTTGTTTTCACTTATGGTTCTTATTTCTTCCGGACTCTCAAACAACACATTTAATGAATGAACAGATTAATTTTTCCCTTTATCTACCACCGACATCCTACCAATCAGTAGGTCTGATTAATTTGTTGTTATTTTTCAAACCATTTTTTTTCCTTTAGAGTCATCAACCCTTAGTTTCTTACCTGATATCCTGGCTTCTAGTTTCTTCCCGCTCCAGTTAATACTACACACTATACTCAATATTTAACAGAAAGAAACTGTTTTATATTTGTATTTATATTTCCAGTGTGGGTAATACTGTTAGAGGCAGAATGGGCGAGAGACATGATAACAGCAAGTATTGAGGCTTAAGAGTAAAAGAAGATCAAGAATAACAGCTCATTTTCATTTCTCATGAGAAAAAATATCACTAAGTCCTTAGCACAATGCCTGGCATAAAGTAGGAGTGGAATAAATTTAAGTTGACTGACTATTGCTTGATTCATAATAGTGAAGAGATTTTTGTAAAGTGAAAGGGTCAAGTTGCCTTAAGGAATGGTCGTAGGAGTATAGAATGTTACCTCTTAAAACTCAGTATAAGGTGAAGATATAGATTATCATGTCCTAATAATCTCTAAGATGACATGTTCTTATTAGTAGTGCACCCTAAACAAAAGTAGACAGCTGGACTAAAATGACCTTTAGATATTACTTCCTGCTTGTACTTCTACAAGAGTTAAGTCTTCTTGTTGATTACTTTTTTTTTTATCTTGTTACTGTTTTTCTTTTAACTTTAAACCTCAAAAACCAAGGGTCAAGACAGCATAATCAAGAAGAAAATGAAAAGTCTTTCATATACATCAGCAATAAAGAGAGTGTATATGAAAACAAAGTTTTTCTCAGCTTTGGTATGATTCCAAGGAAACCCAAATGCTCTAAGTCTGTGTTTCAGCTCTTAGATCCCTCAGTTTTATCCCACAGATAGGCCCTAAAAAGGTGAACAAAGTCAACCAGTTCCATCAACCAAAATACTGGTCAGGACCATGTTTAACTGTGTCCCATGTACACTGGTTTCAGATTGCTCAAAGACTGTGGCAGAACGCTAGAATACCCTGGTGGCTTAGCATCCTCTTCCTATGTCAACTCCCTGCCTGATTTTGGGTGGAATGCTACCCTAAATGTCCCCGGGCACCAGTCCTAACTGAAGGGCTTTACATCCTATGCCCTCAAGACTGAAACCAACTATCTGACCAGCTTCTGTTGGACAGGGGAGGGGAGTGGTGGTATTAAAACATTAAAAGGTTTCATGTGTCAGCTCTCGTAACAATTACTTTTAAATTTTACCAATATCCTTTTGTGTCTCAACCCCATAGAACATGTCACCATGGCTAGTTATTAGGGATGCTACAGAGAGGTTCCCAGCCACCCACATACTCTTGTGAGTGAGGCTGCTGCCAGAGAGAGAAAATTATTTATAGATAGATAGATGATAAATAGACAGATAAGATGAAAGGTAACTAACTCCAAAGCGCTGCCAAAAATTTAATTTGAGAAACAGGGTATATTTAAGACATAAAGAAATAAATGTGTCAGAGTGACTGAAATCCTCAGGGATTATTTTTTAGTGCTCATAACATCTCAGATTGATATCTTAAAATACTACTTTTTAGAAAATATTAAATATTTTTTAAACCATCCAGTGTAGTCTTTATTAAACATTCACTCTGAGTTTAATAAGAAGCTCTCTTTTTATGTCTTTTCCCAAAAGTATTAAAAATGTGGGTCGTATGATGTTTCTTTTTCTCGTTTTCTTCTAATAAAAGTAATTTGAAGCTTTTGTTCACTGACAGAAAGTAAAGTACTCATATGAATTGGGTCAAAATGAAAAGTGATACTGACAAGAACTTACTGTTTTTCGCAAACCATGACAAATTCTTCTTACTCAAAAACCTTCAGTGTTTCCCTTTGTAGGATATGATCCAAAATTCTTAGCTTTGTCTTTATGCTTTCAGTATTTTATCTTAAAACTACCCATCAATCTCATCTCCAACCATGACCAAACACAAATTCCTATCTTGGAAAAATAGAACACACTCAAATAAAGAAATGAGTGAATGAGAGCCATATCCATAATGGTAGCTCCTTGTCCTCAGAAAACCATGAGAATTCCTACCCCTAGGCCTTTGCACATACTGTTCTTCTCCAGCAATGTTCTCCTTCTCTCTTTTCTATTCTAAATCCTACAAGGCTCTTGCTTTCTGCCTTAGTGATCTCTCCATCCTAAATCCCCATAATTTTATTCATTTGGCACTTAACTTTTTACCTTGTGGAGTAAGTGACTTGCGTAAATTAAGAATTGTTAGGTATTGTGAACAACCGTGTTTCAGGCAATATCCTAGGTACTCTCATATTCACAATAACCCAGAAGGTATGTGTTAATATCCCCCATTTTACAGATAAGGAGAGTATTTAGGATGTAATTACTACTGAGGAAAGGGGACGTAACTCAAAGAGATCATCTCAGGTTTAGAAATGAGGCAAGAATTCCAGAGGGAAAGAACAGTGCATAGTGGAGTTGGATTTGAATTGGTCTTTTGAACTGTGAGGAGGACTTCTTGTCAATGTCTTTTCAAAAGCAGAAATGGAGCTTGGCAGCTTGAGTACCCCCTGGACATAGTTCTGATGGCCGAAATTGGAGGCATATAGGAAACCAGAATACTTGCCCCATTCTTCCCTTATCAGGGAATTAGCTGATCAGAGCAAGGAAAGGAAGGGGTGCCTGGGTGGCTCAGTTGATTAAGTGTCAAACCTTTGATTTTGGCTCATGTCATGATCTCAGGGTCATGAGACCAAGCCCCACAGTGGGCTCTGAGCTCAGTGGGGAGTATGCTTGAGTTTCACTCCTTCTGCCCTTTCCCTCACCCCCCACGCCCACTCATTCACTCTCTTTCTCTAAAAATAAATAAATCTTTTTTAAAAAGAACAAGGAAAGGGAGGGATAAATAAAAACTCTAGCACTTGAACTAGTAGTGAAATCTGAAATCTTTATTTGTTTCCATGTAAATATCAATATTATTATTTAGCTATATTATTAATATCAATATTAACACTTCCTGAGAGCCAAAAAAGCACTAACTACAAAATTATGACTTAAAATAGGGGACCTGCCCAGTATGCTTAAGAACAAATTATGATTTGGATCAAAATTAGAATCCCTTATGCCATCCTCTAAGTAGAAAGTTACTAAGTAACAATTGGAACTGCTCTCAAAGGAATCATCAAGAAGGCTGAAGGAAGATGTTTGAGAAAAAAATATTCCACACAGCGTGACTCACAGCAGTCAGTACCCGGACATTTAGTATGAACATTCACAATTAGCATTATGAGCGTGACATTCTAAAACAGTCACTTAACAAGAGAGGAAAGCAGGATCCAAAAGTGGGAAATTACTTGTCCAAGGTCACTTAGCTAGTTAGAGACTGAATCAAATTAGATTTTCAATCTCCTGACTTCTCACTCAGTTCTCTTTCCACAAAACTTTGCTCTGCCGAGAAAAGATTTAATTATCTTTCTGGAGGGATGAATTAAAGGCGATATGCATATTTTGATGGGTGGAAGTGGGAGGCAGGCAGTAAAGCTGGTGCATGACCAAAAAATCCCTGCATGGCCAAAAGAGGCCAGCGTGGGAAGAGAGAGCCATGTAAACCTAAAGGGAGTGGGCACCTGTGAGGAAGGACCCTGACAACGGAGACAGATAACCCATGGAACATCTCTGCCGAGGCCTGGAATATGAATGTTCAGGAGAAGTATAGTTAGAAATTCCAAACTTTAAAAAGTAAATATATATTTTCTTAAATATTATCTACAGTCAAAAACATTTACTTATTAGATATCACCCATTGAGTAGCTTCAACTTTGCAAAACCATAGTGAATAACAAATACACGCACACACATTTAAATCCTCTGAGTAATCAAGACAAATAGCACAGAATATCTTATAGCTCAGAACAATTCATGTAAAGCATTTGGCCCAATGCCTGGTCCACAGCAGACCCCCCACTAATGTTTACCTATGATTGTGGTCGTGATCATGATTATGATTATGTGAGTGCCTTGGCAGCCACTCAGAGCTTGGTTACTCTTACCTTATGCACAATTTCTCTTATAAATAAACACTTAAAGAGGATATGGAAAACTGTATTAAATAGATAGAAAAAAATCCAAATGTAACTGAGACCATTAAGTACAGGAGCAAACTGTTCTCCATTTCTGGAGATCCTGGAGATATCACTGTAGTGCAGCACAATACAATCACTTTGATGACACAGAACCATCCAGAAAGAGTCTGTGTCATGTTATGCACTCTATTTAAAATGGGAGGAAACTATTTGCTGCTATCAAAAATTTGAGAACTTACAAATCATCTGGAAATTTGTCCACAGTGCCATAAGCCTGATGCATCAAGAAGGATATTTAAACTAAAAATAAAGGGATCTTTTTTCCTTATGGGTATTGCTGATTAGTAGTCATTCTAGTCTCAACTATCAGTATTAGGTCATATGCAATATTACAAATATCATTATTTTTCATGTGATATAACTTCTCAGTGTCTTGACATAAAATTGCATTCAAGAATAGAATTGCTTCATTTTTTAAGCTAGCAACATGGTATACATGTACAAGAAATAGGGCTGAGTATCTTAGCATAAGCGGGAGAATGCGCATGTGTTGCTTTGCTTGGCAGTGGCAAAGAATGTGTTTTCCTTCCCAGTCTGTCTAAATTCTTATTGATTTTTACCCTGAAATGTCCAGTTTCCCCGCTGTCCCATGCCAAAAGATACCCTCACAATAAATGATCTCACTCTCCCAGTTTAGAAAACTCTCTCTCAGTTTTCCTGAAATCAGTGATTAGATTTTTCACAGCATCACATCACCAGGATGATTCTTTGAAGGGAAATTTCTATTAAGAACAATGGAGGCAGGCAAAGCAAGCAAAGTGGTAAAGAAAAAAAAAAAAAAAGAAAACAGAAACCCAGAGCAGAGTATTCCTTAGCTGGCTGTCTTCAAGTCCTGAAAGCTGTTCTCAAATGATTTTCCTTTTGAGCTCCATCAAATGAGAGAGGTATTTAGACACTATGCAAACCGCAACTAATTTCATCTCGGAGAGACAGTTTTGGCTGCCAAGGGTTGGTCCACACCACCTTTGGCAGATTCATAGCCCCTTCCTTGGTCCTCTTCATTTTGACAAAGCCAGATGTCATATTTCCAGCAAATGGTAGTCAAGTGTCTTTTGCAATAAAGAAAGTTTATTATGACAATTTCCTGACCAATAGAAATAATGTGCCTTTAGGAAGAGGCACCTATTTTCTCATTCTTGTAGAAGTGCCTGGTAGGCTTGAGGCAGCAACCATGAGGGATGAGGGTAGGTGATTTAGAAGACATGAGGATAAATAAAGTTAATTTGTATGTAAAATAAATTTTAAATATCCCTGAGTTGGGGATTTGATTCTGGTCACATCCCGTGTGGCCATCTATGGGGACTGAGCGAGGACAATTTCTCCACTCCCAAGGAAGAATCAGAGTCCTGTCCAGCCCCAGTTCAGTGTTCATGCTGGTGCCTGGCTTAGGTGTAGCCCTCAGGTCCTCAGTAGGCACAGAATCCACCGGGATTTTGATGAATGAGAATCAGTTCCCCACCATTCACCTGAATATCTTTGTAGGAGGTACTGGGAGTGGTCACATTAAAATAGACTTTGTCCTTGAAAGCCAGATAAGCCACTCCAATGGAGTCAACAGATGTGACCTTGCTCAGCGAGAACAGGGGTTTCCGACCCTTCCGGTAATAAAGGCCGAGGCTGAGCTCCTCAGAGAAGTAGCCCTTCAGAGAGATGAGATAAAACCCATCACAGTTGATAATGATTGAGTTGTCTTGCACCTTCATGGTTTCCTCCTTGCTCGGGGATGTGATGATGCAGCCTTTACCATTCTCACACCCTAAGGAGGGGAGGGCAAGAAGAAAAAAAATGATTCCTTAGCATAGCACTGGGCAACAACCTAATTCATCCAAAAACGTGTGAAGAGAAAGTGATAGGGAGAGGTTTTGAAAAGAAAGAAAGAAAGAGAGCAGTGTGTTTCTACATGAGGGTTAGGGTCTGCTTTGCCTGTGGAATGGAAGAAGAGGCAAAGCTAATAATACTAGTGGCCAAGAGAGTTTGAGGTGGGGTTGGGATTCAAAAACAGAGCTGTTTTAGCAGTTGGCAGTAGTCACAACAGACCAGTGGTAGGAGATGGAACTCCGAGGTTTCTCTGATTTTTCAAAACCCGGAGGGGTTGGTAACTTCCGTGCTTCCTTCCTTTTTCAATGGACAGACTAAGGCAAAGGGTAGCAAGGGCACCACTTGCCCAGATCCTGCACACCACCTTCACACAAAGCTTGTTAACGCTTCTCTATCTTCTCTCCACCCGACCGTGAAGCGCAAATTTTTCCTATGCCTTGGGACTGGGCTTCTCAGCAGCACTTATTACTGGCCTTTGCTAACAGCAGTCACTTAAGCTTCATAATGGCGTAATGCCCAGAATGTCTGTGGGCTCAGTTCTGCTCGGTAAGATGCAGGTGAAAGAGCTCAAGAACACAGACCTGCTCCTCCCTTTTATCTTATTGCTAGTTTTTCCTGGCAAATGCCTTGGGAAGAGTTGCTACCACAGGAGAAAAAAAAAAATGAGGGGTGAGGGAGGAAACAGATTAATGGTAGCTTCGTGTAGGGCCATTCCAAGTGTAAGGCAAAAAGACTAAATTTCTTTTCTTTTACCTCATGGTATCATCCTGAATGGCCAAGAAACCACATCTCAGATTCCTCGTTTTGGCCCATGTCCCTTAGTGATAGGAAAGGACAGATCTCCACTACTGAGCATAACTCAGTTAATTCTTACTTTGCACCAGGCCTAGGGGGTAATAGTTTGAATTGAAAATGAGGACCACGGATGGAAGGCAAGATGTACTTCCCTTCAAGCTCAGAAGAATTTAATAAACAAACGAATATCCATATAGAAACTACTGATGATTGTCCTAATATTAATCATGGATCCAAATAACGTTATCCTGGTAATTAGAGGATCACCTTGTCTTCATATCCCGGCCACCCCCTCCACTCTCATTAAGACAAAATCTTATCCTGTAAGAGAATAAGATTTTGTGGTGGGGCGCCTGGGATTTTGTGGTGGGGCGCCTGGGAGGCTCAGTGGGTTAAAGCCTCTGCCTTTGGCTCAAGTCATTATCTCGGGGTCCTGGGATGGAGCCCCACATCAGGCTCTCTGCTCAGTGGGGAGCCTGCTTCCCCCTCTCTCTGCCTGCCTCTCTGCCTACTTGTGATCCCTCTCTGTCAAATAAATAAATAAAAATCTTTATAAATAAATAAATAATTTAGTGGGAAATGATGTGTTATACAGTCAGACAGCCTTATAAGAAGTAAAGCCTTAGTTTTCTTACCTAAAAAAATGAGAATAATTCTTATTCAAAGGGTTCCTGGAAAGAGTAAGGGATTAATACAGTGACAAGCACATATTTGGTAACTAATTACACTTGTCTTCCTTATATACCTTCTTTGTACCTAATGAAAACAGCACGCAGACTCTAACAATTGTAGGATTTCATGCTTCCTACAGGGTAAGGAGAGATTCTGTTTTCAGAAGAAATTAAGAGACTAGAAGGAAGATTCTCTTAAAAAAATGAATCAATTGAACAATACTTACTGGTAAATTGTACTCTGATACTTTGAATTGGAGGATACTGAGGTGGCACCTGAAGGAGGAAAAAGGATAAATTTTTAAGGGAAAAAAAGTGAGCAAATGAAATTGATAAGTTATATCCTATGAAGCAAAACGCAGGACTATGGACGGAAGGGCTTGACAATTCATTTTGTGAATTTTCTACGAAGATTAGACCCAGACTTTCTACAGCCCCCTTGCTTTTCCATAACATCCCCTGAAAGAAGTTAAGAGTATCCTGCTGTGTCATGCAGGCACCTAAGATCTGTCCCCACTTCTGCCCAACTCTTCTCTGGTATATTGTCTTGGGTCTCTGAGCCCCGCTTTCCCATTTTGGATAATGGAGCATTTAATAGTCATCTTAAGAAGTCCATTCAGTCATAGAGATCCCCTCATGAACAAGGCTGTAACCAATCAATCCATCATGGCCACAAACCCCCAGAATGTCCTGGGAGTGAATTCTGGAAGCTTCCTGGCTGCTTGTTCTTTCACTGCAACACAGGAGTAAGATTGTTCTATTTTCAGGTCATACGGGTGATAGAAACTGGTCTATTCATTCAGAGTTCAGTAGATTTGAGTGTATATCTTTCTAACATTGTCTCTTTCTCTTCCGTTTAATGACTGGAAAAATCGAACTTGAATCAAGTGAGTACTCAACAGCAAGAGAGAAGTAAAATAATAAAGAAAGGAAGCCTGATAAATAAAATATCTATAGTAATCTAATGGTTAAAAGAACAAAGCAGTTCAATACGGAGTAAATTCCAAAATGTATGAAGTGGAAAAAAAGGCAGAATCCTATGTGAAGTATATCACCATTCATGTTAAAAAATATTCATAATTCAGGTATGGGCGTTGAATATATCTGAAGGAATACCCACAAAACAGGTCCTAAATGTTGCCTCTGGGAAATGGGATTGGAAGCCTGAGGTCAGAAGTGGGAGGACACTTACTTGTCATGACCTACTTCTTCATATTTAAAAACTTTTTTTTTTTTTACCACAGGCTGTGTTACCCACGAAAGAAGGCAATTAAAACCAAAACCAAAACCAAAACGCACTACCTGTTACTCCTGCCAAGAACAACATCTCTTCTCACAGGTTTTTCTTGGCAAGACATGGTGATCAAAGGTGCGGGGAGGGGTTTGTTTTCATATGCTGGGGTGCGGAATCCCTGCTTCCCACTCTCGTGGCACGCTAGTGGCCGTGGCCAAGCGGATTCCACTGGGACTGCCCATACACATGAGGGGTCCCCTACTTCCCCCCTAAGTCAGATCACAAGCCCTACCGAGCTGAAACCAGCAGGCAGCCTACGAAGAAGGGAGAGCCTTTCTGAGGCCTGCCAGCAGGTGAATCTCACAGGCCATTTTAATTCAGTGGTGAGCACATGGATAGATGTGTCAACTGGGGATGACTTGAGAGCTTGACAGTCTGTGGATCTGTCCCCTCTGAACCGTTGGTGACAGTGGAATTTGTGTCTGGCGTGCTTCAGGTGGTGTTCTGGAAGAGGGCCTCTCGAAGGGCATATTACACTATCGCCATAATCCCCTGGGTAAATAAATGCCCCCACTACTCTCCAGCTGGTTGGTCCCAGCATGAGTGGCCACATTATTAAAATCAGAAGCAGCATGTGGAGTAGCACCATGAGCACAGGGCTCAGCACCCGGCAACCTCAGTGTTAAGGTCAGCCGGGCAGGTCCACAGTCATCTTAGGCAAATTTCATAACTTCCCTAGAAGTCAGTTTTCTTCCCCCTTAAAAATTACCTGAAGCTCACAGGCATCCCCTCCAGCATTAACTGTCCAAGATTTGGCTTTTAAACGTTGTACTTCTGAGTCAATTTTAAGAAAAGAGAAAAACAGGAAGCCTCTTCATCCGAACTTACATCTAGCTCTCAGCTCTGAAAGTCCTCGTGATTTAATTTGACTGACTCTGCAAATTCTCTAAAAGGTCCCTGCAAATCAAAGAAATTTCTGAATGTTTTGAAGTGCCCTGGTAAAGTAGGGTTGGTAGTAGTCAAGAGGACATTCTCTGAGACCGCAATGCTGAGAGGCACTAAAGAAAGCACACATGACTTCCTCTGTAGGGTAAATCTACCAGAACTCCAGACTCAGGCTTCCTGTTCCTTCTCCTGAAGGTTGCCCAGTATTAGATGTTTACATATTCTCAGAAGTCTCTCACTAGCATCAATACCATCAAATCCAGGCAATGCTGTGAAATAAAAATAAAATGTTCCTTCCTTTCTCTTGCTCCCTGCCCTTCCACAACTTTTTCCTTCATCCTCCATATTTGATTACTTCATGCTCACTATCCCATTGCCCTGAAACCCCCCCACAGTGCCCAATTCAAGACTCTCCATGGCCTGGCTCCAACCTCCTTGTCAAGCTTTATTGCCACACATATCCTGCCTGTGTCTTAAGCTCTAGCCAGCTGTTTTCTTTAATCTTTTTGTCCTTGGCTAGAGCCTGGTAGGATGAGACAGAGATCACAGACTTAGGATTCAGACTCAGTTCAAATTGTAATTTACCTAGCTTTGTGCATTTGGAAAATTTATGTACTATGTTTTCTTTTTCCTTTCTTTCCTTTTTCCTTCCTTCCTTCCTTCCTTCCTTCCTTCCTTCCTTCCTTCCTTCCTACCTTCCTTCCTTCTTTCTTTCCTTCCTTCCTTCCTTCCTTCCTTCCTTCCTTCCTTTCTTTCATACAAAACAGTACAGTGCACAATCTTTTTTTTGAATTCAAATTACCACCCACCACCCCTCCAGAAACCCTCAGTTTGTTCCCTATAGTTAAGAGTCTTTTATGGTTTGCCTCCCTCTCTGTTTTTATCTTATTTTTCCTTCCCTTCCCCTATGTTCACCTGTTTGGTTCCTTAAATTCCACATATGAGTGAAATCATATGATATTTGTCTTTCTCTGCTGACTTATTTCACCTAGCATAATATACTCTAATTCTATACACGTTCTTGCAAATGACAAGATTTCATTCTTTTTAATGGCTGAGTAATATTCCATTGTGCATACCACATCTTCTTTATGCATTTATCTGTCGATGGACATATTGGCTCTTTCCATAGTTTGGCTATTTTGGACGTTGCTGCTATAAACATTGGAGTGCAAGTGCCCTTTTGGATCACTACGTATCTTTGGGCTAAATACCTAGTAGTGCAATTGCTGGGTCGTAGGGTAGCTCTATTTTTAACTTTCTGAGCAACCTCAATACTGTTTTCCAGAGTGGTTGTACCAGTTTTCAACCCCACCAACTGTGCAAAAGAGTTGCCCTTTCTCCACATCGTACCAACATCTGTTGTTTTCTGAGTTGTTAATTTTTAGCCATTCTGTCAGGTGTGTGGTGGTATCTCAGTGTGGTTTCAACTTGTATTTCCCTGATGATGCATGATGCTGAACATTTTTTCATGTGTCTGTTAGCCATTTGTATTTGTATTTGTATTTGTAGAAATGTCTTGGCTTCCTAGGATGACTTTGGAAGTTTTCCTTCCCTATCTATTTTTTGGAACAGCCTCAGAAGATATTCATTCTTCTTTAAGTGTTAGTCCATCTATTCCACTGTGTCATTCAAAGTTATTGTTTCCTTTTTGATCTTCTGCTTAGATGATCTGTCCATTGCTGTGCATAGGGCATTAAAGTCCCCTGCTATTATTGTATTATCAACAAGTTTCTTTAAGTTTGTTATTAATTGATTTATATATTTGGCTGCTTCCAATTTGGGGACATAAGTATTTACATTATTAGATATTCTTGTTGGACAGACCTCTTTATTATGATATAGTGCCCTTCATCTCCTATTATAGTCTTAGGTTAAAATCTAGTTTGTCTAATATAAGGATTGTTAGTCCATCTTTCTTTTGATGTCCATTAGCACGATAGATGGTTCTCCACTCCCTCACTGTCAATCTGGAGGTGTCTTTGGGTCTAAAATGAGTCTTTTCCTGTAAGCAGCATATTGATGAGTCTTTTTTTTTTTTAATCCATTCTGATACCCTATGTCTTTTGATTGGAGCATTGAGTCTATTTACATTCAGAATAATTATTGATATGAATTTAGTGCCATTGTATTACCTATAAAGTCACTATTCCTACAGATTGTGTCTGTTCCTTTCTATGTTGTTCTTGGTCTTGCTTCCTTCATGGGTCCCCTTTAATATTCCCTGCAGAGCTGGTTTACTGTTCACAAACTCTTTTAATTCTTAATTGTCTTGGAGACTGTATCTCCTCCTATTCTGAATGACAACCTTGCTAGATAAAGTATTCTTGCCTACATATTTTCCCCATTTAGCACATTGTCTATATCCACTTTCTTCTAGCCTGTCATGTTTCTGTGGACAGGTCTGCTGCTAACTTTATGTCTCCACCCTTGTAGGTTAAGGAACTTTTGTCACTATTTGATGTCAGAATTCTTCCTTTATCTTCGTTATTTGCAAGTGTCTTGATGACCTGTTTTTGTTGGTTTTGAGGGGCGTTCTCTGTGCCTACTGGACTTGAATGCCTGTTTCCTTCCCCAGAGTAAGGAAGTTCTCAGCTATAATTTGTTCAAATTGACCTCCGCCCCTTTTTCCTCACACTTCTTCTTCTGGGACTCTTATGATATAGATATTATTACACTTTGTGGAATAGCTGGGTTCCCTAAGTCTATATTCAAGATCTAAAAATTTTTTTTCCCCTGCTCTTTTCAGCATCATTTATTCTCCATAATTTCATCTTCTATATCGCTTGTTGGTCCTTCTGGTTCTTCTATCTTCATTGTGATTACATCCAGTCTATTTTATATCTCAGTTATCAAATTTTTTATTTCAGCCTGACTACCTTTTAGGTCTTTTATCTCTGTAGCCAGGGTTTCTCTGGTGTCTTCTATGCTTCTTTTAGTCCAGCTAGTATTCTTATGACTGTCATTCTAAATTCTAAAAACAAGAATTTATATCTGTTTTGAGCAAATCCTTTATATATCTGTTTGAGCAAATCCCTGGCTGTGATTGATTTCTTTTTTTTTTTTTTTTAAAGATTTTATTTATTTATTTATTTGATGGAGGGAGAGAGATGACAAGCAGGCAGAGATGGGGGGGGAAGCTCGCTCCCTGCTGAGCAGAGAGCCCAATGCAGGGCTCAATTCCAGGACCCTGAGATCATAACCTGAGCCGAAGGCAGAGACTTTAACCCACTGAGCCACCCAGGTGCCCCATGTTTTTTATCTTTCTTTTGGGGAGAACTCCTCCATCTTGTCATTATGTCTAAGTTTCTGTCTTTTGGGTATATTATGAAAGCTTGTTATGTTTATTGTTCCTGAGAGTAATACTGTATTAAGAAGACATCATACACTGTCCATGGCCTAGCACTTCAAGAAGTGTTTTTGGTGTATACTGTATGCACTCTGCTGTTGTGTTTTTGCTGCTCTTTCTCCCAAGTCAGTCCTCTCTGGAGTTCCTCCTCCCTTGCACTGGGGAGTATTTGGTATTTGGACCTTTAATTAGATATGCTTTGATTTGTTTGTTAAGATAACCCTGATTTAAAAAAAAAAAAAAACAAACCCTGATCCAAGAAAATAGAAAAGGGAACAAGAAAGCAAACAAAGAAGTATAAGCCTGATTCCCAAGAAAAAGAAAGAAGGAAAAAAGAGAGGGGGGAGAAAAAAAGCCTGATACAAGAAATAATAAAAGGAAATAAACAAGCCAACAAATGAACAAAAAACTATAAGCCTAATGCCAAAGAAAAAATATTTTCAATTTAAAAAATAAAAAATTTAAGAAAAAAACCCATATATTTCCTTCCCACTGGAACTGAAGCTGATGCTTTGGAGCACTCTATGATCAGTAGACTTGGTACCTGTAGGGGGCCTGTGTTGGTCTTCTGACAGAGAGGTCCACTGTGCTGGCTCACAGTCAGACCTGCCCTAATAAAGATGCCACATGAGGTGCAGAGGGGCGGGGTTTGGTGTAAGGAACTCCAGCTTCCCCTGCAGGTGCTGTGTTTTATGCTGAAGTTCAACCATGCTGGGGGGTACAGGTGTAGAAGATGGCATTACCCCACCCTCTCGCCCCAGGGAGGGAAACTCATAGCTCCGCTGTTCAGGAGGCCCTCATGGAAAAATGAACAATCTCCTCTTCTGTGTCCCAGGCTTTCATTAGATCCCTGCCCTCGACCTGTCTGTGCCCAGCCATCAACATGCCCAGGGTCACAGTTTGCCTGCGTTTTATCTCTGGCCAGTGGTTGGGATTCAAAACAATAAATCCTAAAGTACCTGGCAGGGCATGGATTGACTCCCTTGTTCTGGAGGAGAGCCTCGCAGTGCTACGCCGGGCACTTTTCTGTCCCAGAAAACAGTCTGGAAACATTATATACTATTTCTGATCATTACTTTTTAGTTCTATGAAAATAAGGCCTAATATTACTATAGGAATATTTCAGATGACTGTGAAGTTTAAGTAAGATAACATGTGAACGCACCCAACAGTTAGTCTGGCAAGCATTTGAAAAACACTCACTTTCTTTGTTTTCTCCACCAAGAATGTCCGTCCATCTGTGTCTACTCATCAAAATATCACCACCTTCAAGGCCCAAATCAGATCCCTGATTTTTGGCTTCTGCACTCCCATAGCAACTATTTAAAGGCACTCTATTCACATGGATGTTTATAGCACTTTTGTCCATTGTTGTCACAACTTGGAAGCGGCCAAGATGTTCTTCAGTAAGCGAATGGGTAAACATAGTGTGATACACCAGGCATTGCACTATCATTTAGTGCTAAAAAGAAATGAACCGTCAAGCCATGAAAAGAAGTTGGAGGAACCTTAAATACTATTGAGTAAAAAAGGCCAATCTGAAGGGGCTACATATTGTATGATTCTAGATATAGAACATCCAGAAATAGACAAAACCACGGAGACAGTTAAAGATCAGTGATTGCCAGGAGTTAGGGAGGAGGGAGAGATGAATAAGTAGAGTAAAAAAGTTTTATAGTAGTGAGACTATTCTTCGTGATACTGTAATGGTGGGTACATGCCATTATTCAATTGTTAAAACCCATAAAATGTACAACACCACGACTGCATCCTAATATTAAAAAAAATTAAAAAACAAAACACTCAATTGACTTCCATTCTACCACCATTGAATATAAGTCTCATCTGCTCTACAAGACTATTTAAGTGTTTGATGCTGGTAAATGGTACTACCTTGCTGATTTTCAGTTCTTTCATCTGTAAAATGGAAGTGGTAAAATCTCTATCTTAGAGCGTTGTTGTGAAGATTGAATGAGCTCATGTTTTGTGAGACTTCAGTATGTGGCCTGGAACAGTAAAGGGAGTTGACAAATGTCAGCTATTATTCTTGGGTGCACATGGAAGACAAGATCCATACCATGTTCTTAATTTATTGTCTGCAACATTATTCAAGCCTCACATATGACTACGGAATCAAAGAATTAATAAAATAAAGACTACCAAAGTCCCTGAAACATTAGCTCTCTGGCTCTCTGTAGCCCAAAGAAACAGGACAAAAGGACTGGGGCTTCATGAGAAGGATTACCAGAAAACAATCAGAGACTTATTTTACCCACATGCAAAGAAACATGGTCTTTTTATATCAAGAAAAGCAAAATCCTCAGATCCTCTACAAATACTAAAAGAAATAGAAAAATAGCAAAGGTCCCAGTGAGCTTCCATGTAAGAACAAGCTGTAGAACAAAGCTTCTTTGATCTGGAAAGTGTGAAGAGCCCACATCATTCTCAAAGGTGAAATGCAAACTCCTGTAGTACCAGCACATCAGAAAAAGTGTAGTTCCAATGTTTGAATGAAGTGATCTCAGAAGCATGAGTATAAAAGAAATCCTCTCCTTGCTGCAAACAAGAGATGTTTTTTCTACTGAATTATTCAGTAATTGATTGAATAATGTGATTTTCATATTAGTGGTTTGACAGTATCAACAATTACTCAGGGGCGCCTGGGTGGCTCAGTCGTTAAGCATCTGCCTTCGGCTCAGGTCATGATCCCAGAGTCCTGGGATCGAGCCCCGCATCGGGCTCTCTGCGCAGCGGGGAGCCTGCTTCTCCCGCTACCATTCCCTCTGCTTGTG
>CM053618.1:48012473-48046185 GCA_028646535.1 Procyon lotor
TAAATAAATAAATAAATAAATAAAATAATAATTTTTCTTAAAAAACTACTGATGTCAGAAAAGGAAACAAATTTTAAAACAGGCAGACAAAATATTTAAAGCTTAGGGTTACAGAGTCATGGCCAGGACTAGAATTTAGACCTAGTCTTAATTTCTTTCTTTATTATTTTTCTTTTAAGATTTTATTTATTTGAGAGAGTGCACGAGTGAGCACAAGCAGGAAGAGAGGCAGATGGAGAGCGAAAAAGACTCCCCACTGAGCAGGGAGCCATATGCAGAGGGACTCAGATGTGGGGCTCAGTCCCAGGACCCTGAGATCATGACCTGAGCCAAAGGCAGATGCTTAACCGATTGAGCCACCC
Source organism: Procyon lotor (assembly GCA_028646535.1). Lineage (NCBI taxonomy): Eukaryota > Metazoa > Chordata > Mammalia > Carnivora > Procyonidae > Procyon > Procyon lotor. Next base: position 48,012,836 of record CM053618.1, read on the forward strand.
AGGCGCCCCACCCCACCAGTCTTAATTTCTAATCCTGACTTTTCTACATAAACCTAGTCAAGTCTCTCATGCCTCACATTTCCTCATTGCAAAACTGAACACCTAACTTCCTCCAAAGTTATAGTGAATTAGGACGAAAGTAGGGAAAAAATCTGCAAAGATGAGGGGCTGTTATTACAAGTAACAGCAGGAGCGAGACCCCTCAATTATCCCCCCAAAAAGAGCTTTGAGTAACCAGTCTTCATCATACCGGATACAGAGTCAAGTTAAGAACTTCCAGGGCATTGGAAACTGAAAACATTAAGCACCCAATACACAAGTAATTCAAAATCTCTTTTATATTACTGAACTGTAAAATGTGTTTTACAACTTATTTTATAACCCAACAGGTTTTTATATTTGCCCTTAATGACTTGTGCTGCTTGCTTATAATGTTTTGTGATATTGTCGTTTTCATCCAGATCTTTGTCTGATGGTTTTCGTGGTTCTCTAGGCCCATGCCCTAGCTATAGCTACAGGGAAGCCCAGCTCTGGGGGTCCATCATCTAGGCACGGGACCCTCACTTCCCCACAGATACCGGGCAATGCTTTGGGAATGGCTTTCTATCCACAGGCACTTATTACATTAGTGTTGTGAGCATTAAATTTGAGTCTATTTGTTCATTTTTCTGTCAGAGTATGTTCTTAAGTAGCACTTACATGTTTTCAAAGCTAGACAAATGTATACAAATTCACAGCCCACCTAAGGTACATTTTAGAATGAAAGGTCTGCTGAAAGGAAAACTAATTTTTAATTATGCTAATCAGATCCCCAGTGTTTTCAGTATGGTGAACAAGACAACACGCCTTTTCTAGACATAATTTTCTACTCAATTCGGCAACCGAGTCATTGGAGAATTGGATGAAATACATCAAACTGGGGGAGAGGTGGAACAGGCCACGTTCTAAGTGTGTAATTTAGGTCTCTGAACCGCTGTCAGCCACTAACCCTAATAAAACCATATACCGTCACAAATTCCCCCCGTCACCCTTCCTTTCTTCTCTGACACATTCGTGAGCTCTTAGAAATCTACGTTCAGAAATGCTAGAATTATTACAAGGATTTGTTTGTTTTTAATCCTATAAATTTCAGTAGCAAAGTTAAGCTTCGTGAAGTTAAGGTTAACCTTGACTATGATATGCTTTCTGAGGTTTGAGTTATGGGGTGTCTGTCCACGTGCGGAAGTGCCACAGAATAGGCATTTTAGTGGCCCTCTGCCTATGGAAGCATGTGCATCAATAATAGTAATCTCAACATTTACAAAGCTCTGTGCCACAGCATTCAGTCCTCACAGAAGCCAAATTCCCATTTTGAAAATGATTAGACAGACGCTCTGGGAATGTCACAGAATTTACCCAGCATCATGAAGTTGGAAGTCTGGACTGAATGAATCATCTGGTTCCTAGTCCAGCACACAGTCGTCTGGACCCCAACAGCCCCTTCAGAAGTTGAGAAGGTGGTTTTGTAATGTTACATAAGGAAGTGTTTAGTGTTTTCATTCTTTTGCTCAAAAAAGTATGGATATCAAAAGTATGGTGACCACCAACAACACACAAGCTATAGGATGTCTTGACCACAAGTTTCACCTGTGACTGGGGAAGAACCTTTCTATTCTGTATTTCCCTTGTTTCCTTTAACTCACTAAATATAACAGGAAACAACATCGTACAGACTAACATTCATTTTCCACGAGTAAGGAATCTCTGAAGAGGGTGGAAAACTGCAGTTTCTCTAAGAGTAAAGGGCACGAGAGTAATTAAGAAATAGAGGGGCGCCTGGGTGGCTCAGTCGTTAAGCGCCTGCCTCCGGCTCAGGTCATGATCCCAGGGTCCTGGGATCGAGCCCCGCATCGGGTTCCCTGCTCCTCAGAAAAACTGTTTCTCCCTCTCCCACTCCCCCTGCTTGTGTTCCCTCTCTCGATGTGTCTCTCCCTGTCAAATAGATGAATAAAATCTTAAAAAAGAAAGAAATAGAATTGGAAGGGCAGGGTGGTCAGCCCTGGGCAAGGCTGGGTCTACTCTGTGCTGGAAGCTAGGGGCTGAGGTCAAAGAAAAGGAACTGGGAGATTATACTCCTGGGTCTATACTGAGAGCCTTTTGCTCACTTCCCAAATCTCCTGTGTGTGTGCATGTGTTTGTTTCTATATCCGTATACATATGTGGCATTTTCCAGCATGATCTCATCTGAATTACTCTGTCCTATTTTGAGTACATGGGTCAGAACATGTACCTACATTTTTCATTGAGAGAATATCAGCACCCTGTAAATAGTGAACACTACCAGGTCCCCCAACAGTGTTCATCCTCTTTGACGTGGATCAGCACTTGGCTTCCTGAGAAAAGCTTTCTAATCTTACAGGAAAAGAGAGTAGGCTCTCTTTCAAAAAATAAAGTTGAGAATGGTTAGTTTTACTGTGGTGCCCCCTAGTGCTGTAAGAGATTTGACTCACTCTCTTATTTGCCAATATGTCGACCACGCAAGAGAAGCGAAATTTGGAAATGCAGCAATTTTAGTAATTTGTCCTGTATTCTCTTTTGCATAGAATAGAGGAAAGTGTGCTCCTTTAGCATGAGTCACAAGACCCTTTGTGATCTGCCCCCGCCTAGGTTTTCAGCCTCACCTTTTGCCACTTTCCCCTATGAACACTCAACTTCAACCACTCTAAACAAACTGCGATCCTACCGAGGAAGCCTCCTGCCCGGTCCAAGGCCACCATCTCTCTTGTACATTTAAAGAATTCCCACTCCTCCTCCTGGTATTGGCTGAACCATTACCTGTTCCCCCAGCTTCTACCATCTCTGAGTTTCTGGGGGTTTATCTGTAAATAGACTACGTCTGATGCCTGCTCAAACATCCAAAGATTCTATGTGTTTTTTATTAGTACTTTCCCTGAGAACCTGAAAACACTTAATGACAAGTTCAGTTCAACACTTCAGATGTTTCTTTTTCATTCTCACAGAATTGCTCGTGAAACGCAAACTCAGATGTATTGGAAATCACTTCTTTGCATGTCTCTCATTTAAAAAAAAAAAAAGAATTTCTAAAAAAATGTGTTCATTTACACGGGAAGCATTTAAATTGAGTGAATCTGAGACAAGATTTCTTCAGGCAAAAACAACTCTTTTTCTTCCTAATTGATACAAATAAAAAAAAAAATCCAAGTTATAGCCTGAAACTTCCTCAGGAAACTGTGAGTTCTAATTCTGAGCATCACTGGTACCGAACAGATCACTCACTTTCCAAATGCCCCCATTTCTTACCAGCAGTATAAGTGATAAGAGTGTAAACCTTTCACTGTGGGGTTTGCTGAATAATTATTGCTAAAAGCACATATGTAAGGTACTACGGTAAAGGTGGTACAAATCTTGGAAAAGCCCTAGCTTCAAAAGCCTGGAGATACATGGATATAATTTTTTTTTTTAAGATTTTATTTATTTATTTGGGAGAGAGATAGCAAGAGAGAGCGCGAGCAGGGGTAGGGGACCAGGGAGAGGGAGAAGCAGACTCCCCGCCGAGCAGGGACCCCCAACATGAGGCTGGATCCCAAGACCCTGGGACCATGACCTGAGCCACAGGCAGACGCTCAATCAACTGAGCCACCCTGGTGCCCCACGTGGATATAATTTACAAAAGCTTCCACATTGTAGGGCAGCTCTTTTCTGCCGTTGTTCCCAGCTGACAATACAGGTACAACTAGGAGCCTCATACTTTATATGGCAGTCCCAGTAAATATCCAAACAATGAGTATTGGTTCTGGTGAAAGAAACACTTAGTTTTATAACTTGGATCCTCAATATTCTTCTAGGGCAGCCACTTCTTTCCCCCTTTGAAACAGGCATTTACCTAACCCAGAATAGGTGATACAGAGACATATGTGATATATAAATAAGTATAGATTACAAATACATGTGCAAAATTTATTTCCTCCAGTCCCTTCCTAAGAAGCAGGAAATTCATAAGCTTAGACACAAAGATCTATTTACTTTTGTATTTCTCAAATCCTCATACCCGTTCTAAGAATTTATATATAAGCTGCATACTCACAGGATATTGAGCTGGAAGACATCTTTCTGATCATGTGATCAAACTGTCTTGTGTTAAAATGAGTAAATCAAGGCCCAAAGAGGGAAGTTACAAGGAGGAGTGGGTAAGACCTATCTTTTTTTCTAGTATCTCAAAAACTAAGACTTCTGCTTTTCACAAAAGTAAATACAACTTAGCAGACTTGTGAGAAAACAAAGTTTGCTAAATAAACTTGATTGAAGGGAAAGTCCACTGTCAAATGAAGTTTAATAGTTATATCTGCATTTTTTACAGAGCTGTACATGGTGGCAGTTATTTTATAAAGCTAAAAGTTAAATCTGGGAAATAAGGAAAAATCATGATTATTCTCCAAATATGTTTTCCTACAATAAAAGAGATCCAGTTTAACTGGACAAAATGATCAGCATTTAAGCTTAATTTCACCCCTCAGACACATTACTGGAATGTTATGTTTTTATAAGAGTAGAGGTTGGATTTACATCACCACCAACCCCATCCTTCAACTACAATTCCCATCTTATCAATGAGTTTAGGAAGACCACCAGTCTAGGTCCCTTTTTCAGCAGGTACACCACACACACCCCTCCCCCACGCACACACACACTTCCACCACCACCCCATTTGATCAAATTCCAGGGAGAATACACCTGACCCATCTACGCCAGCCTTCCCCCTGATAGACTATATGAGATTAAATAAAGGACCCATGTGCTGCCCTGGGTCCTACAATAGTACAAGAAATTATGTTCGCTGTGACAGTCTAGCTAAGAAATAAGAAAAAAAAAAATAAAGGTGATGTGCAGTGAAGAATTTCAAATATCTGTGCCCCCCAAATTCTGTACCCCAAGTAGGAGAGCACATTTCTTGAGCAAACAGATCTAACATACCTCCTATGTCTTTGCTTCCATTTCTGTGCCAGGACCAGAGAAAGCTAATCCTCTCCCAGGGGAGTTCTAGCATCCTGGAAATCTGCACTTAGCTTTCCCTCCAGGCTCTGTCCCAGGGTCACAGGTGACTTGCCAGAGAGGACCGCTCTCCTTCTCAGCTTCTCCTAGGTATTCACAGTCTGGGGTGGCCCTGCCACCAGCTGGCTATCTGTTTCCCCTTGTCCTCTCTCCTGCTCGGAGCCCCAGGGCAGCTGTTGAACCTTGACTGGGGCCATCTGTCCTGTCTTTCTATCACCCCACAGTGTGAGGAAATATGTACACTGTGGTTGTCTGAAACAGCACTCTCAGGGCTCCAGGACCTGGTGAATGCGCTCAGCTGTTCTATTTTTGGTCATTCTCTTTGTTTTCTTCTCAGAAAAGCCTAATTCCGGTCTATGTCTTAGGCATCCTGCCATGGGCACGTTACTCCTCCCCCGACCCCTCCCCCCCTGATCGCCTACTCTAATTTCATCCGAGGGGCTCTGCACAGAGAAGGAAATGTGTGACAAGACCAAGAGAGGACTGGCACATTGTTGTGCCCACTGGTCCGCAGACTTGACATGACAGCAGTTACACTTCTGGAATTTAGGAACACGAGCCCTCTCTGCGGTACAGTGATCACAACCGCACTCGCACCAGTCTCTGTGCACCAAAAACCCCTACTTCCTGTAGACAAAGACAAGCCCAGGCATTGGTTAGGACTCTGCTTTATCTTATCCTGGTCTAATTTGAGGTACCCAGTCTCTGACATGGCTATCAGAAATTAAAGTTCCCCTTGTGTCACCTTTACCAGAGAGAGACTTTTGTAACCTGAAGTGACCTGCCAAGGAAACGGGATTCTCAGACTAGCCCCACCAAGGGAACATGGGAAGACCATACATTTATTCTCTTTGCAGTGGAGTCTCCTGCAGCCCAAAACATCCTTCAAGACCAAATAATGTTTGTAGATATGAACAAATAGATAAGGAAAAAAAATAATAACGTAGAAAGAGCGAGAACAAAGAGAAGGAAAAAGGCAAAGAATATCTTCATTAAGTGGGAGAAATACCTAGAAAGATAATCACCCACTACATAATGCCCTGGAAAAAGTGGGAAAAGGCAAAAGATGTTTGTAAGTTGTGTTTGGTGAGAAAGACTGAAAAAACAATCTCGGATTAAGTTATCGGGGTAACTCTTTGGCCATGTGTGAACACACACCTCTCTGCCCTTAAAGTCCACAGGTTAGCTCTTTAAAGGGCTTAGTATTGATACCTTCAGCATTCGTTGAATAGCAGAGAGCAGAATAGCCTGTGGGGTTTATGAGTATGTTGGGAAAGTGGAACTGGTCCCTTTCTTGTTTCCTTTTTCATGAATTCCCTGACGAGATGCTCAGGAGCAGAATTTGGGTAAAGCAAGCATACCAGTGACTCCAGGCTCCCAAGTGAGAACTCGTAAAGGAATACCAGGTTTCCTGCATGATAAGAAGGAGAAGAAGAAGAAACCAGAAGCAGTGCCCTTGCCCTACCTAGCTCTCCTATGCCCCACCACTGCCACTAGTGAAAAGAAGGAAGGAAAGGAGAGAGAGGAGGGTGTTTGACCACACTTTACAATCACTGAGGGGCCAGAGGGGGCAATGAACAGTTGTGGCACCAGATTATTTCCCAGTGACTGGAGCTTGCTGGAGCCGCCGCAGCATTAGCTGGAAGAGACAGCGTCCCCCGTGGAGCATCCGTCTTACCTGGGAGGCAGAGAAGTGCAGGCAGATGTAGGTGAAACACAGGAGCAGACCTAGCCCCTGAATTACGGCTGCCACCAGCAATAGCTTGTTCTTCTGGAACCTTCGCCCTGCTGCGTTTCCCACATTCTCGTCCAGGGGTTGGACCCCTTCCATCTTCACAATTTGGATGCGAGGAAGAGGAAAACTGTGGCAAAGGGGAGCCCGAGGGAGACTGACCTCTTCTCCGCAAGGACGGAGATGAAGGGAAAACAAAGCTTATCAATCAGAAAATACACAGAGGTCCCAGGACCAGAGATAGGAGGCGATTGAAAGAGCAGAACACACTCTCTCAGTTTTAACACTGCAGCTTCTGCAGGCAGGCGGGGGAACTTCTTTGTGACTAATCTGAATTTCCCCTTTACTTTCTTTCTTTTTTTTTCTCTGGGCTAACAGGGAGTTGTTTTTGTGGCATTCCAGTTCTGATTTGAGTGACTGTGAAATGACAGTCATAAAAGTGTGCTAATTTCTTAATTTCTCATTGCACCAGTAACCAAATTGTGGGTCACTCGATAGAGATAAAAATCATCATCCGTTGATGTAGGAGTTCCTCTATCCCTTCCCTGAGGTGTCTCGTAAATCATAGAAGAGATTTGAGGAAAATGTTGGGCTTAATTTCTCGACTGCCCTTCATTGGGTAACTAAGCATTGAACCATTGGACAACTATACGTGTGTGTATAAAAGCACACACAGACCGTTCTTGAAATGAAAAAGAGAAAAGAAGAAAATAGGATGGTGGTCAAGTAGCAAAAAAGGAGTGAGATCCTCTGGTTTTAGTACATTATGATAAATATTGAACATCCACTCTTATCAGACGCTGTGCTAGACAGCCTTACAATTTTTCTTATTTGATCTCTTGAGACAAATTTAGTAAACAGTTACAAGATTAATTTTAAGCATAACAGAAAAGAAGCAGAAGAGTATCCTGACTTTTTCCCCTTCCTTCTGCTTTTCCTTTTCCCCTTACATAATCTTTGCATAAATGAAGAAATGAATAGATTGAAATAGACTGCTCCTTCCTTTGAGGTCAAGGGTGGGTGGGACTCAGAACTTGGCAAGGAAGAGTATTCTACCAATAGACGCACACTCTTTACCCTTGAGCACGGAAAGAAAGGATAAAATGAAATAAATGATGAAATGACTTACAACGTTAAGTCCAGATTGACAAACATTTACTGGGTACAGAGTAAACCCAGTGTTGTACCGGAGGACACGGGGATGCTGGGGAGGGCAAGTTTAAGGCCGAAATCTGTTTCTTCTATAGGCAAGTAGGTCTCTCTAAGCTCCCCAGGAGCCATTCAACTGATATTCAAAGAAAGAAGGGAGGAAAGACTATTTTGATGGCAATAATATGAAATGCTTTATCAACTTGATTTTATAGAAAGTGAATATGAGGCATATTCCAAAGAGAAACAGTTTGTGGAAAATGGAAAATACTTTTATGATTAGAGCATAAATGGAAGAAAGTGTGAATTGACGTCCTCATTAAAGTCATTATGCCTTGCACTTGGAGAACACTTTGGTCTTGAGAAATTCGGGCTTTTGTCTGGAAGGTAAGGTGACACTTGATCATAGACACCAAGCCAAAATTAATAAGCAAATTCCATTGAATCTTATCTCTAGCTAGTTATTCCTATGAGCAAAGTATGTGTAACATACAGGGTGTGGAGGGGGGAAAAATGAAAGAAAAATCAGTGTGTAGAGCCCAATTCTTGTGTAATAGTCATAAATAGATGTAACAATTGGTAACGACTTACTCATTTATTTTCAAAACCCGACTTCAAGAGTCAAAGCCTAAAATACCATCAGAAATTATAAAGACTATAATCTTTATAGAAAAGATCTATGAAAACTAGTAATGCTGAAATCATAGAAAATACTTTTCAATGACTGCCAAAAGGATGAGAAAAAAAATAAACATTTAATGTTTATTTACTTATGCCCTGAGCCGCATCTCTTCTTATACGCATTGTGGTTTCTATGACGAAAAACTATAATCCCCTTTTTTGTTATAGTCAATGAGAACTGCGCAACAGAATAAGCCTCTGTTTTCAGATTGTCCCCAAAGAGCGCGGGGTCGACCGTTGCGGTGTGTGACCCTGCTTAACCGCGGTGCCCCCTCACCTCCCTGTCTGGGTCTCCAACACCCTATTTTGCCTACTTGTGAAGTTTGGGTTGAAGTTCAAGTGATGGCATCACATCGAAACATTTCTTTGTTTAATCGAGCACATTGTCACTGCTTCTTCACATTCTTGGTGGGCAGCAGAGGAATACAGCCAGAAAAGATAAATATTAATTGGCCTGGAAGTTCCAGGCCAGCCCTTTTGACAAGAGTGCATTGGCATTTCAAAGCCGCGCTGGCCTGGCTTTTGGAACAGTGGCATCACTAATGGTACCCTAGCTTAGGCAGACGAGAAGAGTTCTTCAGCTTCGAAGCAGGTGTTTTCAACCAGGTCAAGCGTGTTCCCCGAGTCTCTGGGCGGTTTCATCAAGCTCCTCACACGGACGGACTCACCAGAGCAAACCAGCCTTGGAAGGAAGCCTCAGACTTCATCCCAAGCAACTGCCTTCCGATGGATCTTTGACCTCTAAATGAATAGCCATTTCAAGATTACAGAAAATACGGAACATAAAAGCCTTTGACAACCAATAGACTAGCTCATGCTTAGAAAGCAGCAAAAAATTTAAAAAAAAAAATTTTTTTTTTTGGTGGGGGTGGGTATTTAGTAAACATTTACATGATTAATTTTAAGTATAACAAAAAAGGAGAAAAGTATCCTGACTTTGTTTTGTGTTCTATTTTGGTTTTTGGTTTGGTTTTGGGGGGGTGGGGGGTGGTGGTAAAATCTAGCTCTTCATTGGTTTCTAAGTCAGTTGTCCATTCAACCAGCATTAGCCGGTGGCCAGCATACTGGTACTAGGGAAATGACATGAACAAAACACGTTCTTAGTCCTCAAGGGTGTCGTAGACAAGAAGGCAGGACAGTCACAGGCGGGAAAGGAAGAGCAGTGATAGCTGGGCAGGGAATGAGGGAGATGCACACAACCTGGTGAAGCTGCTTGTGCGTTGCCTGTTTGGGACTGTGACTAGAGAGGAGGACGTGAAGGAGAGTGGCAGGGGGAAGAGACTGAGAAGCTGTCACAAATGAACTTTGTTCTAAGTTAGGAACTTTGAGCTTTATCCTGAAGGCCCTAGGGAAATAAGGAAAGGTTTGAAGTGGAATGTGGTATGGTGACATTTTAGAAAAATATCTCCTTGAGTGAAATAGAAATGGCAGGGAGGGACCAAGGGGACCAGCTGAGGAGAAGAGTGTGGTCCGAAGCCACCTCTGCCCTGAGCTGTCCCTGTCCTCCATTCTTGAGTGGGAGGCTTCGCCCTATAGGAAGGGCAGCCTTTATCTTCCCACAGAGGTGTGCATGGCTTCCCAAGCCCCAAGTGGACAAAGAGCCATGTCCACCCAGATAAAAGCCCCCCCTTTTTAAATTACGTTAGTCACCGTAAGTACATCATTAGTTTTTGCTGTAGTGTTCCATGATTCATTGTTTGCGTATAAAACCCAGTGCTCAGTGCAATCCATGCCCTCCTTAATACCCATCACCGGGCTAACCCATCCCCCACCCCAAAACCCTCAGTTTGTTTCCCAGAGCCCATAGTTTCTCATGGTTTGTCTCTCCCTCTGATTTCCGCCCCCCTTCGTTTTTCCCATCCTTCTCCTAATGTGCTCCATGTTATTCCTTGTGTTCCACAAATAAGTGAAACCATATGATAATTGACTTTCTCTGCTTGACTTAATTCACTCAGCATAATCTCCTCCAGTCCCATCCATGTTGATGCAAAAGTTGGGTATTCATCCTTTCTGATGGCTGAGTAATATTCCATTGTCTATATGGACCACATCTTCTTTATCCATTCATCTGTTAAAGGGCATGGGCTCCTTCCCTAGTTTGGCTATTGTGGACATTGCTGCTATGAACATTGGGGTGCATGTGGCCCTTCTTTTCACTACATCTTTATAAAAGCCCCCTTTTTAAATTCATAATTCAGAGAGCGCACTTTGTTCTAATTCACCCAAAGACAGCAGCATAAACTGGGGCGATCCTTTAAGTGAGAAATAGTAAGATCCTAAACTGAAGCAGAGAGGAGAAGATATTCACTGTGGCTATTAACTAACCAAATGTTTTGAGGGCCTATTCTATGCCAACTTCTGAGCATACAAAGGGAGTCATAACTAAGCGCTGTCCTGGGACAGTGACAAATTAAAATAGTTGGTGATGGAAACCATGCATTTCAAATGTCAAAAGCCTACCATCTGCCTTCCCAACCTGCTTTTGATTCTAATGTCCTCATTCTTGTTAATGTTTCAGCAAGAATCTCAAAACCCCAGGATCAGCTTTGACTCTTCTTTGGCCCCAATCGGTCAGGCTTTGTAGGGCTATCCCTCTAACATGGCTCTACTTTCCCGCACTTTGCCTTTCTTAATGCTTCCGACCCAAGTCCTCATTCCTCACTTGAACTCCTGAATGAAACTTCCAGCTGTTCTCCCTTCTTCCAATCTCTTTGATCCCCAACCCATTCTTCTTTGGCAGACTCTTTTAAACTCAGTGATGACCAAATCCTATCAAGAGTCTACATCTCAAAGAGGATGCAGCTGAAACTCATTAGCTTGATATTCAAGTCCCTCCCTAATGGGACCTCAGGTTTCATGTTTCCACTCCAAACTTATCTCCCTCTGTTTTCTGATAGTCGCTGTGCCTCAAATATCCTTACCCTTCATCTCTGACAATCAAAGCCTACACACTACATACACATTTTCCAGGAAGGGCTGGCTGGCTTATGAGGAATTGAGCTTGCAATGTTCCAGAAAAAAACTAAACAAAACCTCTGAAGGAGTCCTGTTCCAGAAATCCATTGGGTGGGAAGGGTTGTATGAGCAGTAGTTCCCGAAGCCTGGTTGATCATCAGAATCATGATAGCTTTTGAAAGATTCAAACTCTTGAGCCCTTCATTCTAGAAATTCTGATTTGAGAAGTTTAGAGTAGAGCCTTGCAAATAGGTATCTCTAAAACTTTCAATAACAGCCAGATTTGTGAATCTCCCCAGATGACCACTTAAGGTCTCTTTCACTATTACATTTCTATGATAAGGAGCCTCCCCTGGGCCTCCCAGAAGAATGCAGTTGTTTCCACCCCTGTGTCAAGAGCTTTTATCCTGATCTCTCTTGCATCATTACAATTTAAATCTATTTTAAGCTCCTCCATGATGTTGCATGATCTTAAGGTTGAGAGTCTTAGATAGCACTCACCCTCAGGGCCAAAGTCATCTTTCTTTAAGGATTTACCAAATTAAGTTGGATTTGCTTGCAGTAGATCTGAGGTGTGCTATTTTCAGGACCAGAAAGAATGAGAGTCTAAACAAAACTGAAAATGGCACTATTAAATACAGAAGTTTCCTGATAGCTGGACTTTGGTCTTAGATGTGAAAGATTAGCAAACCTGAAATGTGTACTTTTCATTGAAACCGGATGTACACCATTATTTCAAATGCAAATGTGAACTCTTCTAGTGATATTTTGTTGGGGTTTTAGACTCAGCAGCCCCTCATCTTGTCAACCCCTTTTTCTTCGGATACTGATTTTCCCCTTCATTCTTCATATTTGCTACTTTTCTTTATCTTGAGTTGATCATTGGCAGTTATTTCAGGGCATGATGATAGATTTTAAAACTAAGTGGCACAAAACTGCCACAGAAATTTTTCTCTCTGTGGATATATGCCCAGGAAGTATTACACCACCATGCGAAGAAAATATCTAGACACAAGATTACGTTTCAAGTTGTGTATGTACAACATGTGGCACTGCCAAGAATATATAAAAATTTGTAAGTTGATCTCTTAACATATAACAATATAGGCAGTTTTCTTTCTTTAAAGAATCAACTTTATTGGAATATAATTATAGACCCCCAAAAAAGTTAATTTCTTTAAAGTGAAAAATTAGATGAGTTTTGACTGTGGATACTCATGAAACCACCACCACATACAGAATCTTTATTCACACCCAAAATACATTTTTTATTTTGGAAATAATCATTCCAAAGCAAATCCAAACAGAGGACATAAGAAATTCCCTCCTCCTTTCCAAAATATGTTTAATTGGGTATAAACTGGAATTCATGGAAACCAGTGATTCCCAATTGGGTGATTTGGCTCCCCTAGGAGCCAGTCCTTTGGCCATACCTGGACATGTTTTTGGTTGTCTGGATTTGGGGTGGGTGTTATAGGTACTTGCTCGGTAGAGCACAAGGCTGCTGCTAAATATCCCGCAAGGCTCAGAACAGCCTCCACTACAACAAAGAATTAATGGTTTAAAATGCCAACAGCGGTGAGGTTGACGGACCCTGGTGTAGATCCATTTCCATAACTGACCATGACTGAATCACTACAGTACTCACTCTCTGAACCCTGCATTTGCTTATTGTCCTGCCTGGAACACCTCTCCACTGCCCAGCAACAGTTCTATAAGGAGGGTACTATTTTTCTACCCATTTTATAATCAAGAGAAACTGAGGCTTAGTGAGATGAACTACCTTGGCCAAGACCACATAGTAACCTTATGATAGGGGATTTGAATCCAGATCCTTTTACTCTGAGGCCTTGTTCTTAAACTCTATGTGATACGTTTATTTATTTATTTATTTATTTATTTATTTATTTATTTATTTATTTGAGAGAAAGAGCAGAGGGGAGAGACAGAGGGAGAGGAAGAGAGAAACTCAAGCAGACTCCACTCTGAGCACAGAGCCCAACATGGCGCTCTGTCTCACAACCTGAACCAAAACCAAGAGTTGGATGTTTAACCAACTATGCCACCCAGGTACCCCGAAACTATTAATTTTTTCAATGAAAACATAAGCTCTGTGTCTGGCCCAGGTACTCAGTAAGCATTTAGTGTATCTAAGCAGATGTTAACATTGGCAAATTCACAGGACCACTAATTCAGTAACAAAATAACTTATCAGCTGGATCTGATCTGACTTTTTCCCAAAGTGTTGGTGCAGAGAATACATGCTTCTGTTTCCTGTACGCCTTCTGTTGCCAGGAACAAATCCTCTGAGCTTCATTCAATCCTTCTGGGAACAACTGTGCGTGGTTATTACTAACCACATCTTTAAGATGAGGAACCCGAATCTCAGAGTAGCTTAACCACAACAGTGTTGGGATTTAAACCAAGATCATCTGGGTTTGTCTGTTTAACTCTTCCAAACCTTTAAGTACTGATGGTATAGACTAAAAGCTTGTGTCCCCCCACAATTGGCTATTGAAGTCCTAATCCCCAGATGATGGCATTTGGAGATGGAGGGCAATTAGATCATGAAGGTGGTGCCTCGTCTGATAGGATAAGTGCCTTTTTAAGAAGTGTCACTAGAGAGCTCTCTCTCTCTCTTTCTTCTCTCTCTCTCTCCCTGCCAAGTGAGGGGTACAGTGAGAAGGCAGCCACAAGATAGGAAGAGAGCTCTCCCCAGAACCTGACCATGCTGTTTCCTTGATCAAGGCCTTTTGGCTTCCAAACTGTGAAAAAATAAATTTGTGCTGTTTAACACCCCCAGTCTATGGTATTTTACTCTGGCCGTCCGAACAGACTGAGAAAGCTGGAAATTATAGAGACTGCACCAGAGGAGCATTGTTTCTCGAACTCTCTCTTGTTTCTACCTCCAGACACACGCACTCTGTGATGAGAGTGTTATCTTGTCATCTTCAATGTACTTCTAGGGAACTCTCTTCTGAATATACTTCTAGTTTGCAGCTAGAGCACAAGAATCTATAAAATACACTGAGCGATGTTTCTAGACAGAGTAGGCCTTCAACAGATGTTGTAGTGAGATTTTTTTTTAATCTTTATGGGCATTTTAGTGTTTATTCTTCCACAGACATACCTGTTCATTAACCACCTCTTAAAGCTGAGGTCTGATCAGCAGTCTCTCTTTTGGAAGGTAGTCTTCCCTTATCCCCCTCCCCTCAATACCACTGTATGGTTTATTCACTCATTTCTGCCTCCCTAAGCTGCACAAATAAGTCCTAAGGGTATGTCCTTCCTGCAAAAATCACACACATTAAAAAAAAAAAAAATCCCTGCAACTTTATGCAAATCAGTTGAGGGAATTCCTCCAGGCCTTTCCTTTCTCTTTTCTGCTGTGTTCCTTGGTGCTTTCTAGACTGTCTGGGAAAGGGGGATTAGGCTCTTTTTTAGCACCCATTGCAGTCTACCCTGTGTCAGAGTTCTGCATAGATGTGCCTGTCACCCCATGGGGAAGAGGGCACGAGCCTTAGCCATTGTCATATGCCCCTGCTCCCCCCCAGCACAAGCCCATGGCTGTGCTCAGTACAGGGACCGAATTCAACTGGATGGAGAGCTGTAGTTTTATTCTAGTTCTTTGGAGCTTCTACTGTCCTATCCTTCTACACTTCTGGTTCCACGATTCCCTGCCATTCTTTGATCCCACTTTGCTGTTATTCCTGACATTCTGGGCAAAGTCAAAAGACCTGTATGCAAATAAAAACTGTACTACTTCCTATTGATAAATTATTCAAGGTCACAGCCTTCATTCAGTCATCTATGATCAATCAGTAGATGATAGATAGATGATAAATAAGAACCTTGTAACTAGGATACTGCAGCTGTCATTTTAAAAAGGAGAAAAGACTACAGTATAAAGAGATTTACAAATAACTAAAAGTTATAACAGAATTAAGAGACAAACTTGAAATGGGGTTGCTTTTTTTTTTCCTATAGAAATGTTATAACAAAATGCTGACAAAAAAGACAAAGTACAGGGGCACCTGGGTGGCTCAGTGGGTTAAAGCCTCTGCCTTCGGCTCAGGTCATGATCTTGGGGTCCTAGGATCGAGCCCCACATCGGGCTCTCTGCTCAGTGGGGAGCCTGCTTCTCCCTCTCTCTCTCTGCCTGCCTCTCTGCCTACTTGTGATTTCTCTCTCTCTCTGTCAAATAAATAAAATCTTAAAAAAAAAAAGACAAAGTACAGTGCTGAAAGAGAGCGAGAAGCTGTTCGATACACAGTAGCATTCAATAATTGTTAGCTGTCATTATTAGTATTATTGTAACTTGAAATCCATCATAGTAAGAGTATTTACATCATGGAAATTGGTAAACACTACAAATTGGGACTTTTTTTCAGAGAGAACTGCTTTACCAGCATTATCACTGGACTACTGCCACATATTGAAATGATAATATCTTAGATCTATTAGGTTAAATACAACATTATTATAATTTATTTCACCTGTTTCATTTGCTTTTTTTTTTTATGTGGCTACTAAACTAAACATTTTTAGATTCCATTGTGATATTTCCAATGGCTACTGTTGGGTTAGATAGATTCTAACCCACATGGTAGCCTGACCCTGTCACATTCCACAGTGTGGTCCCAGGTATTTCTGGGCATTCCAGGGAGAGCTCAGACGCTCCACAAGTTAGCCCAGATTGATGATTTTCATCCTTGTGAGCAGTTCTCTCCTTGAACCGTTGTTCCTCCTGAGTCTTCAGGTCCCTTTCATGGTCTGATCACTTTGACATTCCAAACTGATCTCTCTAGATCCCTGTTCCTATTGGCTGTGGATGAGATCTTCTCCATAGTTAATACAAATATCTACTGACAGCACCCAGGAAACCAATATATTTATCTCACTGGCCCCTACATGCTTCATCTCAGTTTCCAGGTGACAAGAAAAGGGCCAATTCAGTGCCCATTGATGAAAATATTCTAAAACTCCTTATGCACAGTAGCCCCTCTTCCTTGATACTCTCAATCTCTCTCTCTGTCTGTAGTTACGAAAGATCTCATCTTCTGTTCCTGGCCCAGACATGGGGAACAAAATTCCCCTAACATACAAAAACAAACAAACAAACAAACAAAAAACCCAGAAAAACCTTTGATGTTTCTTAGCTGCCCCTACCTCTAACCTTCACATTATATTAAATAAAACTCCTTCCTAATGTGTGTAAAATGTGGGAATCTGTTATTACAAAGTTAACAAAAAAAAAAAACAACACGCATTTTTCATTGGTCTTTTCATTACTACTTAAGAAAAAAAAGGAGCAAGTTCTATTTGTTTTCCTTTTCTATTTGTGTGGGAGATGAATGCTAACAACTTATATAAGCAGTAAGACACCATAATCCTGGCAAGAGGTGAAGCCCCTTGACTGCTAGGGTTGTGGCAGTAGAAATTTTGACAAGTGATCAGATTTAGGATGTGTTTAGCAGGTCAAGCAAGATTTACTGGATTAAATATGATAAGTGAAGGAACTCAAGGAATCAAAGACAATTTCTGGATGACTTGACTGTGTCGCTGTGTACTGGTGCCATCGACTGAGTTGAGAGGAAGATGGTAGAGAAGCACATTGAGGAGGCAGTTTGCAAATCAAGAGATCTGTTTTGGACAGCTCCTCATTTAAGCACCACAGAGGTGCTTAATATGACTCCAAGAGTCATTTTATTATTCCCACTTTACAGATGAGGAAACTAAAGCACAGAGAGGTTATGTAACAAGGTCAAGGCCATTTGGCTGACTCACTCCATGGGATATCTTCCTTCGCACAGCATTGTAAAGGTTAAGATGGCTGAATCCTAACCCCAGAACCACCATTTGCTAGTTGTGTGACCCTTTGGCAAAGCCCTTAAAATCTCTAAGCCTTGATTTTGTCCTCCTGAAAATGGAAAGTTTCCTGCTCAGGGTTTGAATGAGAGTCAAGTGCAGCAAGATAGGCAATTTGCATGACATAGCATATAATTCATGTGTGTTAAGTGTTAGCTAATGTTATGGTTGGTCCTCTCCAAAGCTAGGACTATCGTAGCGTTATGATCCTGGATTACTCCTACTAAAAGAACCCATTTATGAGGTATATGTTCTTCCTCCGGTTGGCCTTTGGCTTTGACCCTAGTTTTGTTTCTTTCACTGTTAAGACTGCATTTCAGAATGAGAGCCTAATTGCCTATGCTCGATAGTCTCTGACATCTGAAAATTAGGGCTGGGGAGAAGCCAGTGAGACATGAAATAAAGCCTGATTGAATAAAGGAAACATCAGAGGCAAAAGACAAGATATAAAAACTCCACTCAAAGGGTCTGAAATGACCAAAGAGAAAAAGTCCCAGCCTTAATCAGGGAAAGTTAGTTGTCTCAGTGAAAAAAAAAAAAAATAATAACCACACACACGATATAATCAGGCAGTAAAGATCTTAATCCCAGAAAGTCAAAGGTGAAGAGTAATCAAGAATATTTCCCCCATGCTGACCTCACAGGAAGAACTGATCCAAAGTTAGTGAAACTGAGAGGTTTAGCTTAAATGCCTGGAAAATTCCTTCTGTGAGTGCGCCCAGGTGCAGTAGCCCCCTCCACCACCCCATTGTACACCCTAACCTCAGAATGCCCCTTCTCCCTCATGGCACTCTATCTAGTAAGAAAATACAACAGTGAAAAATCAGTGCCAACCAAAGTGGGGAAGGGGGGGTGGAGTTGACCCTTCCAAAGCATCACCAAATGATGCCTTTTTCAATAACTTTTAAAGGTAAGATGAGGATATGATCACTAAGACTGGTATAAGAAGCTGTTAGAGAAAGCAAGGCAAAGCAAGACCACAGGGGGACAAAGTAGAAATGGTCAGAGTGTCGAGCCTTTTCTCAGAGGTGGAGGGCCCACTCCACTCCAAATTCAGCTCCATGTCAGGCAGGCCCTCTAGGTTAGATCCTAGCTACAAGTCTGGGACAGAGTCTTTGGTTCCCACAGTCTGGGGAAACGGTCTAGTTTAAGGATTAAGACCAGGTGCTTTAGGGGCGCCTGGGTGGCTCAGTGGGTTAGGGCCTCTGCCTTCAGCTCAGGTCATGGTCTCAGGGTCCTGGAATCGAGTCCCGGATCGGGCTCTCTGCCCAGCAGGGAGCCTGCTTCCCCCTCTTGCTCTGCCTGCCTCTCTGCCTACTTGTGATCTCTCTTTCTCTCTCTGCCAAATAGATAAACAAAATCTTAAAAAAAAAAAAAAAAAAAAGACTAGGTGATTTAGAGACTGGCTGCCTGAGTCTGAATTCCAGCTTGCCTCAAACTTTTCAGTAATAATGGAAGAGTTATTGGAGTAATTGGACAATTTAACCTCATTAAGCCTTGGTTTCCTCAGTAATAATTATGAGAAAGAATACAATAATTCTATAGTAAAGGTGGGAAAGAGTATAATAACGGTCATGAGATGTCAGTAAGATAATGTTCCTAAAGCCCCTGGCACATAGCCTTCAGGAAGCATGTATACTTACTCTGTCTGTATCTGGAGTTTCATTCTGATTAGACTAGAATGTCTCAGGGAATGAGCCTTTTCAGGAGGAAAAAAAAAAGAGCATGCCAGGAATTCATTCCTTTCAGTGCATGTCTTTGCTTGCCCCCATTCGAGAAAAGAATATTTACTGGGCACTCAATAAATTCCAAAAATAAATTGCTAAAGAAAATAGTGGGAAAATTATTGCATAAAGTCCCAAGAATAAAAAAAATGGAGACAGAAAAGAAGACCAAGGTGGATTTCCGAAGTTCGCTGGAAGGGATGAATCAGTAAGGCGGGCTAAGAAAGGCCGACTTTCATATGCTTATGGAGGTTGGGGCATTTCTGATGTCATCCCAATGTTGAGTTGAGGTTTCCTAGTGTACAATATTTTGCTCCCCCTTCTTCCTTTTCCCAAATGTATCATAAACTGTCAGATGACCAGAAAAATTGTGTTGGCTGGAAACAAACAGGAAAGGGCGGGTGGGAAGCTCTATTGTATGCTTGTGTCTTATCTCGGTGAGAGCTCCAGGGGAAAGAATGGGCTGTGGGAGAACCCAGAGAGCCAGGCAGGTAATCCTGGGGACCCCCGGACAGTGAAGAAGAGACAAATAAGGGGGTTGCCTGGGGAGATGCCTGTCATCTCTGCAGCCGTGCTGGAGGGATATGCCCCAGCCCAAAGCCCCCAGGTGATTTCCCCTTCAGAAAAGACAGCCTGTGATTATGGCTCACAGGCAGGACAGGAGGCCAGAGAGCCGGAGGTAGCACTAGGGTGATTCATTGCCGAACTGGGACGCTTTGTGAGTGAGAGGGAGGAATATTCAGAACTACTCGAAATAACGTTGGGTCAACAGCCCACACCAGGACTGTCCAGGCAAGCCAGCACAAGCCTCTCACCCGGGTCTGTTGTCCTGGTCTGAGCACAAACACAAAACTGGAAAAGTAGATGTACCCTGAGGAACAAAGAAGAAAGGGTGGATAAGTGATGGGGGAGGAAGCGAACGTCTTTAAAAGCCCTAGGATATACCAGGCTATGTGGATCACGTCATGTTCATGAGCTCATTTATTCCCAGCAGACTGGGAATTTTAGGGAAGTGATGTAACTGGTGTGTGAACTTGGGACACTTTGAAGTGGCATTCATCCTTTTTTGCCCCCTGCTCCCCCATTGGTCCCAGCACTCATCACCCCAGTGGTGATCATCATGATGACTGTTGGTCTTACTGAGTAGCTGAAAACTCCAAGGGATGCTTTGTATATGGTAGCGCATTGCAGTCATCAAAAATCTCCAAGGCAATGTGGAGACAGAGGCTCAGAGAGGTTGAGTATCTTCCCCAAGCTCACATACCAGTAAGGATTGGAGGCAGAATTCGAACTCAGGTCCGCTGGCTGCAGAGTCAGTGTTCTCATTCACTAGGCTACAGAAAGGGTAACACAATTAAACAGCACAGCAGAGGGCCTGCAGTGCGCCTCGTGAGTAGCTGAGGAGAGAGCAGCCACGAAGCAAACTTCCCCCTCAAACCTTGGTGCAGCTACCCCTGTCCTCCCTGCCCCAAGCCCCTCTGCCAGTCATGCTGCTCGCTTTTGCAATTTTTTGCAAATGAATTTCAATTAATTGACCATTTTGCAATTAATTGACCACACTGTTCTTTCATCTTACCATCATCTCCCCTTCCTCTCTGCCTATCTATAATACTAGCCTTCTTCAGCGTTGTGTTTTATTTCTGCCACAGTGTTGGATTAGTAGAGTTCTGCTGCCTGCCTGTCCCTGCTGTCCTTTGTCTTCACAAGGAGACTGAGCCCCTTTCAGAACCGTGGCTCTAACTCCCTTTGACTTCCCAGAGCAACTAGGAAGCCACAGTGGCGTGGATAGGGGTGGGTTGAGTACCACCTGGTTCAGTTGAATGTTTACAGAGATTTGTACCCCTGACCCCAACATTGAAAGAGGAATTCCCCAGGACAAACAGAAGTCACTTTCTTGTACATACACATCTCTAAAAAATTCATTGAAAATGAAAAATCATAAATAACCCCCAGACTTCCATTAGTCATTAACTTTCTTCTTCCTCACTTGGAGCCCAGCCTTTTAAATTGCCTTCTCTCTCCAGCACGTGTGCATGCTGGACCTTGCTCTTAAGCCAGAATTTTGAGACATGCACCAGAATTCGCTAGTGAAGGGAAGAGGCTGAAAAGTGTTTCTTGGAGCCTGGCGCCCGTATTTGCCTGAAGTACTTTTCTTAATGAAGGAGGCCCAGATGAATGACAGCTGTCCCAGCAAATGCCAGGTTAGACAGAACCCCAATAATGTCTGGGTGCCGGAATTTAGGTACGACCAGAGTGAAAAGAGGAACTGTGAAGTGAAATTAAATTGCAACTGCTTGGACCAAAGTACATGGAGGTTAAAAATAGAAACATAGAAATCAAGTTTCTTTCAATTCTCCAACACAGAGATTGTGGATCGAGAATCCCATCAACTGCAGATGCAGAGGAGAAATAAGAGTTTTCCAGTCATTTTGCTAGAAAATTAGAAGACAAAACAAAAGTTAGTAAGCACTTAGTAAGCACTTAGTCTAATAAACCCTTGCTTATTTATTTTTTTAAATAAGTTCATTTTGTCTGACTTAAATAAGTTAACTTTATGTGACTAAATATGAGTAATAATGATATGGTGATTTTTCTTTAAGTTAAAAAATGAATCAAGTATCGATTTGGATGGGCTTAACTTATCAGACCTAATTCTCATACATCACTGTACGGACAGTGCAACACAACGTCATGGCTTTTTCAGAACATGATCCCAGAGTCAGTTTTACACTGGGGCTGATAGCTAGTGGTCACCCCCAAGTCTATTCCCCTCTTGTGCTATGCCCTTTGCAATCCGGGCAGAGACCACGTTTCTCAGCTTGACCAGCCATTGTGGCCATGCAATTCAGTTCTTGCCAACGGACTGTGAGAGGAAGTGATATGAACGTGTACCTTCTGTTATCACTTGCTTAAAAGGAAATTGCTTGTTCTGGGCTTCCTTTCTTTCCCCCTCCTTTTAACTGAAACATGGGCATGCCCCATGATTTCTCTCTGACTCCACAGGTGAGCATCACCCCCTAGAAAAAAGACCAAGCAATAAGATGGGAGGAGCATGTACCCCAACTGCTCCCCGGAGCTAGACTGTTAGAGGAGAGAGACGTAATTTCTATCTCAAATCACTGTATTTGGGGGTCCCTTTTCCAGCATCTCAGGTTTTTTGATATTCAGTACAATGAAAAAGAGATTCGTCCATTTTCTCAAGGGCCCTTTTAACCTTTGTGTGTCAGAATCATTCTCTCTTAAATCATCTGATCATGCTACCATCTTTGTTGGTTCCCTCTTCTTCAGTGGTCCACCGGTCTGAACCTGCCAGAGCCTCCTTCCTCAGAAGCTTCAAGTGTGACTCTTCATTTGTACTTTCACAGACTCAGTATCTTGACTCTCTTGCAAGATTTGCAGTTTTACTCGACATCCAAATTATTGCACATTCAAATGTTCACAACCGTGTACTTAGAAAAGATGGAGAAGGATATTTATGTGGGGACTGATTTCATTATTAGCCAGTTCATTAGTGAATATTTTATGTTGCAAAAACTTTCCTTTCTCTTTATGACCTAAGAGCAGGACCTCAGATCATGCTATCTCAGTGCCAAATCATCATATCTGAGATTCTCAAAAGATGTGCAGGAAAAGTAGAACTTGTTGTCGATGCCGTTAGTGGTTAACCTAAATTGTTTAACATGCATCCTTAACAAACTCGAAGTTTCATATTTTTATCCTCTCTTAAGCACTACACAGATCTGATAATGTTTTAATTTTAATCAGTGTAACTCCCTGAATTTAAATGCTGTAACTGTCTGGTATTTTGGTTCTGTCTTGTTTTGATTTGTCCTACCAGTTAGGTGTTATCATTGCTGTTATTGCTTCATACCATCAATGTTTGTTTTTATTCAACCACATCTTTAATCACATACTTGCTCACCATTTCTTCTTGCCGCTCAGACTTTCCACTCATGCTCAAACCCCAGAGAGGACTGGCTTGTGGTTATAAATTCTCAGGGGAGATTCTTCTTCCTCTGCTCAAACCAAGGTCAAACCAGACAGGTTTCCTTGTTGTCCCATTCTACAGGGAAGATTGAGCTTAACCTTTAACTAAGACCAGAGCTCTTAGGTGTCCCAGCTTTATTTGTGAGTTTCTTATGAGATCCTCACTTTAGTCCAATCTTAGTCTTTTTCCCTTGTCTTCTAAGTCCTCTGCACCCATCAAAACAAAACATCAAGATCACCAAGGTTTGTTAGATAACCCAAATGAGATCTGTTTTGATGTACATTTGCCCTTAAGGTTCCCACTTTCTCTGAGTTTTCAGCCTCTGTCAATGTCTTCCTTTCTTGTTAGCTCAGAGATGCGTTTTTAAAATATTCTTTCTATTCTTTCCATTTGGGTTGTTTTCAACTGGAGGGTAATTCAGGATATCTAAGCCCCTTGCTCCTGGAGCTGAAATTCCTTGTTTTGAACAATTTACACTTTCCTAAATAAGGACTCTGCCACAGTATCATCATCATCATCATCATCATCATCATCATCATCATCATCATCATAATAGCTAATATTCACTGAGCATTACTATAAGCTGGATACTGTTAAGTGTGTTTCATTTATATTAAGTCATCTGACCCTCACACCGCTAGAGAGTCACACCTGGATAACCGGACTCCAGAGCCCACGCTCTCCTGGAGCTCTGCTATATATTTGTCTATAGGGCATGGATGACAAAAGAGGGTTCTGTGTCATAGGTAGAGGAGGAAGAATATACAGATCCTCTCTAAAGAATGCAGCCAGTGAAAATTCCACAGAAAGGCCAGCGCTCGCTTTCCTAGTAGTGGGAATGCGGCAACACAGCCTCCTGATGGGCTCTGTGTTCAAGAGACTCCCACCTGCTGCACCAACAGGGCTACAGGTACACTATAATGCCGGACAGGTAATAAGGTTCATCGTATATGCCATACCCTTTATGCAGAGTGACTGTAGGGGACCTGGCCTTCAGGCCAGGCCTTGAGGCCGTCACTAAGCTCAATGGGAAAGAGGGTTCGAAGTGATTGTCAGTGTATCCGTGGAGCAGGATGTGGAAGTGCCATCTCTGAGATACTCCTGCAGTGAGAACAGGGAACAGGGCAAAAGTCAGTTGTTAAGTCTGATCTTCCTGCCGCCTACCCTGGCCAGCTGAGCCAACCTTCCCCAGACTGCCAAGTGTGGCCTTACATCCTCTCTCCTCTTCCTAAGTAGTAGAAAGTGAAAAGCCTCACCCAGGTAGGTCTGTGGTCACCCTCTCTCCACATGTTCTGTGTTCTACCTAACTTTACCAAGTGCAGCTTTGCATATAAACCGGCTGGTGTCTTTAGAACTTAGGAGGAGGTAAGGTGAATCAAATAAAAAGTGAGCATAGAAAAGGTCTGTTCCTTTTTTTTTTTAATATTTTACTTATTTACTTATTTAAGAGACAGAGAGCAAGTAAGGGGAGAGAGAGAGAAAGGGGGAGAATCTCAAGCAGACCCCCTGCTGAGTGCAGAGCCAACCTGGGGCTCCATCTCACAACCCTGGGGCCATGACCTGAGCCAAAACCAAGAGTTGGTCGCTTAACCAACAGAGCCACCCAGGAATCCCAGAAGAGGTCTGTTCTAAGTGGGGAAGGGACAGTAGAGAGACTGTCCGGATTCTTCTCAGCTTTCTAAATCCAGAAATGCTGGAAGGCTTTTTAGTGGTGACAACTGTAAGTTCCAGAACCATTCTGGAAGAGTTTGAA
Source organism: Procyon lotor (assembly GCA_028646535.1). NCBI lineage: Eukaryota > Metazoa > Chordata > Mammalia > Carnivora > Procyonidae > Procyon > Procyon lotor. The sequence goes on from CM053618.1 coordinate 48,037,735, forward strand.
TCTTAGCTATACCATAAGCTGTTTGAATTTGAGCAAGTTACTTAATATCTCTTAGCCTTAGTTTCATCGTCCATAAACTTGGGATAATTACTATATCCATATCATAGGGTATATAAAGATCAGCAATTCTCAATTTTTTTAACTCATGACCTCTCTATGCTCTTAAAAATTATTGAGGATCCTTAAGAGCTTTTATGTGCTATATCTATCAATATTTACTATAAAAATTAAAACAGAATATTTTGAATATTTATTCATTTAAAAATTAACCCTATGGCATGTTAACATCAAACTTTTATAGAAGAAAACCTATACTTTCAAAAAATTAATGAAAACAATTTATGTTTTTATATATTAAAAAGTATCTGGCTTAATGAAAGGCAACTGGATTCCCATATGTGCTGCATTCCATTATGTTGTGACATGCTGTTTTGGTTGATGTATACAAAGAAAATCTAATCAACTACAAAGTGTAGTTGGAAGAGAGGAATGTTTTAATAATCTCTTTTTTTTTTAAGATTTTTATTTATTTATTTGACAGAGAGAGAGATCACAAGTAGGCAGAGAGGCAGGCAGAGAGAGAGGGGGAAGCTCAATGTGGGGCTCGATCCCAGGATCCTGAGATCATGACCTGAGCCAAAGGCAGAGGCTTTAACCCACTGAGCCACCCAGGTGCCCAGTGTTTTAATATTCTTTTCAGAAAATTGTGGATATCATCATTTGATTATATATCAGAACTTAACAAGTGGTAGTTTTTTAAAAAGTAGTGGCCATGTAAATCAAAAATTATATCCATGAACTTATACTGTTACTTTAAGATCCATTGGAATATCATGCGTTTTGAAAGGATCCTTTACCATCTATGAATTTGTGACACAGTTCATTGATTATTTAAATACTGGCTCATTGAATTTATACAAATCTTCCTGACACTGACCCATTTACATTATTCAAAAGCCAGGGGAAAAAACTACATTCATTCATATCACCACTGTGGTCACCAGAAAAGTCATTAAGTACTGTACTAGTGAGCAGTCACTCTCAAGGTGCTATGCAAGTTTTCCAAAACTGACTTTCACTTGAAAGCTTGATTCTATGATTGGCAAAAAAAATACTGCCAAATGTTTTTTCTTGAAGTAACAGCTCATTTCTTTTGTTTAAAAGAAAATATCTGCCAAATACCCAAGTCTTCCCAAGTAAAAATGGTGTTCCAAGGGGCTCCCGGGGGGCTCAGTCTTTAGGCATCTGCCCTCGGCTCAGGTCAAGATCCCAACGTCCTGGGATCGAGCCCGGCATGTGGCCCTGCTCAGTGGGAAGGCTGCTTCTTCTTCTCCCACTCCCCTTGCTTGTGTTCCCTCTCTCGCTCGCTCTCTCTGTCAGGTAAATAAATAAAATCTTTTTTAAAAAATTGTGTTTCAAGGGAAAAAACAGCTATTGAACTCTTGAGTCAGTCACACGGGGACTTCCCCTTTAGGCGACCATATTTCAGCACGCAGCGCACGCTCCTACTGCACTTCCCGTGTCAGCGCTCAGAATATTAAAAGGATGGATACTGAAGGGGCCAAATTCGATACGATTAATTTTTGCTGCCTCCTCAGGATATTCTTATGTGAAACTGGCTCCTCTGTTTGCCGCGAGTGACTTTTCGAGAACTCGGTGACTATCACAGAGTTGCACCATTGCCTGAACTGATAGCGAAATGACAACAGTTTTGTCCACCCTCAGTGCCAATGTCAGGCGCTGTGTGAAAGTGAAAAAGGCAAACATGTGACCGTGTTGTTATGAAATAGTGACCGTGTTGTTATGAAATAGTTTTGACCTCAGAGACCTCTGAAGGCACCCAGGGTCTACAGACGACACTTGAAAACTGCTATTGGAAGACCAGGTATCACCAAACTCTTTCTGGCAGATATTTTCTTTTAAATAAAAGAAATGAGCCCGTTCCTTCAAGAAAAACATTTGGCAGTATTTTTTTTTTTTTTTTTGCCAATGATAAAATTCAAGCATGTTGGCTACTTGAATTTAAATAAAAAAAAAAAATAGAGTACACTTATCATGATGAGCACCGAGTAATATATAAAATTGTTGAATCTTTATATTGTATACCGGAAACTAATATAACACTGTATGTTAATCCTACTTGAATTTAAAAAAAGTACTTAGCACAATACGTGATGTCTGGTGTTAATTATAGTCATTGCTCAAACAGTGGTAGTTTTGATGAGAAGTTTTCATAGCTTTCCACCACAAACACATACGTATATACATACACATATGTACCACAGCGCGACTGATAAGCTTTAACAGTTAACAGTTTCCTGCCTTTTATTATAAATTGAATAATCAGGTTAACCCAATTGATTACTTAAGTGATATAGTCAGATTATTTATAGAAATAAGAAATAAATAATAAGAAGGTATTAACAGAAGTTCAGCAGAAGGGTATTAAGAGTTTCAGGCATATGCAAATGCACTTCACAACAAGACACGGTTCACTGGACAAGTATAGGTCCAGCTATGTGAAGTTCTGGGTCCTAGTTCCGTATCTGTCCTTAACTAGTTTATAGCCTTAGACTTCTCTGGGCGTCAGTCTCCACATGTTCAAAATGGAAGACATTGAGGTGGACAGTGTAGCAATTTCTTGTTGCTACAATAACTTTGTGTCACAAACAGCCACCGAATATCAGTAGTACATAAAAATAGCATTTATTTAACTCATAATAAATTTATGAATTTGTGTGTCAGCTGGGGGTCAACTGAGGAAGAGTTGACTTGGGTAGGTAGTTCTGCCATGTGTCTCTCATTCTCTTTCTGAGACTCACGGAGGAGTCTTGGCATTTTCTTCTCGTGGCAATGACAGAGGTGCAAGGAGGCCAGAACAGAATTATACAAGGCTTCTTAAGCCCCAGGCTTGGAAATGGTATAGCATCAACTTCTTTCTCTTGGCCAAAGCAAGTCATATAGCCACAATGAAGTTGAAGAGGGGGGAAATATACTTTCATCTTTTCCAAGGGTAGAACTTCACAGTCACAGGGCAAAGAATGTGATTATAGGGAAGAACTGGAGCCATCCATGCAATATAGTACAATTTGTGTCTAAGATCACCACCCCTGATAAAAATTATACCATATTTCAAACTAGAAGTCTCATCTATGCAGTGTTTCAAGACATTAAGGCCTTTGTTCATGATTTCTTCAAATTAGCTTGGGCCAATAAAAGGAAAGAAAGGTGGACAGAGAGGTAAGAAGAAAATTATGGGAATGGGAAGGAGTGTCATAGGGGAGGTGAAGAAAGACAGTGAAGGAGGGGGAAGGAGATGTGAGAGAGAAGGGCAAAGGAAGGACACGAGGCATGCGAGAGGAAAGCCACTAATGACTAAGTCCCATCAAAATATAACCTGAACCAACAAAGTTATTAGGAGCCCACTAGAAACCAATTTAGCTCATTTTTTAGGAACTAAGTTTTAAAAAGGTATCTATTCTGACTCTACCCAGAATGAGCTGTATGGAAACTGTGATTGTCTAATATACACTTCATTTTCAATATTTCTGTAAAGCTGATTTAACATAAAGCATGTCTAATTATGTTAAAGTTATAAAGCTTTTATTGTAGACAAATCAAAAGTCATAGAAGATTGCCCATGTCTAAAAAAACAAGTGAGATTTTTAAATCATGCTTTATTATTGAGCTTATTTTCTACGACAGATTCAGATCAGCTCATAGTTTTATCACATCGTCTCCCATCATTTACTGATCTCAGACCATGAGTCTCTGATTTGATACTAGATTTGATCTTAAAGTATTTCCAGCATTATATTCTGCTATTTTCATCTTGCATGAGTTTCCGTTATTCTTAAATCACTTCTTTCAACTACTTTCTGCAATATAATTTTAGGCCTAAAAACAAAGAAAGTTTTGAAGAGGTCACCTAATTTAACAAGAGAAAAAATAATCTCCTAATCTTTATTGTAATGAAGGTGCTTATTATGATGAAGGTTAAGACATGTTTATAACTAAAGAGTTAGAAAGCTGGAATCAGCCAAGAATCTGAAACCAAAATGATTAACATTTTCCATCTGCAGAGTCTCTAAACTCTGAAACTAGCTTGAACCAATTCAGGTTTAGAGGCGAGTGTAGGAGGCAGGAGCACAAAGCAAGTCTCAAGCATCTAGGTTCCCAACCTAGCTCTGCTACTAGTTACCTAGCAAGTGACCTCACTTCCCTGAGCCAATATTGTCTTTGCTGTAACAGAAGGAAATCAGAAAACCAAAGACCTCAAGGTTCTCTCCCAGCAACCACGTCTTACAAAATGCTCTTAGAGTTTTCCTGTTCCTTCCCATTGAAAGCACTGAGATTTTTGTTTGAGTTTTGTTCTTTTGTTTTTTGTTTTGTCCTTTGATCATCAGATACCGACGTAATTCTCTCTCAGTGGTATCTCTACGGTATCTCTCCTTAGGTATCCATTAGGTAAACATTATAAGGGAATCAGTTTTTACCAGGGAAAGAAAAAATAAGTCCTGAATACATTTGATGTGACATTGAGTTGCGTATGTTGCATTATGTTATCTAATCTTCAGTGCAATCCTTTGAATGAGGTTTAATAGCCCTTGTTTAACAGGAAAAAGAGACTGAGGCTCAAAGAAAGTTACTAAATTGCCCAAGGTCACTAATTCACACATTTAGTCATCCATTTAATAAGTATTTATTGAGTATGTGCTCTATGACAAGGATTATTTTAGTGGAGAAGCAGACAATAAAGGAGGACTAAAAAAAAATCAAAGAGGCAAGATGTCGAGTATTAGAAAAACTATGAAGAAAACTAAGCAGGGTAGGAATTATGGAGGTGAACAGAGACCTACATTATATAAAGGAGAGATCCAGGCAATGACATAAAGAGAACAAACAGCAAGCATGGCATTTGGAGGCAGAAACATGGCCATTTAGTAGTGGAACTAGGATTAAAATCATGTCTATCTGACATGCACAGTTTGTGTTTCTATCATGCACTTCACTTATTTCTGTGGAATAGGCTGTGAAGATAAAAATCGCAAAATATCTTGGGGAAAAAAAATTGTACTCCTGAAAACAGCTTCAAGGAAAAGCGGCTTCAAGGGTTTCTGAACAGAAGTGAAGAAAACTTTTCCAGAATGAGCTATAGAGAAAACCTGTAGAAGGACCTTTTGTTGAGAGGAATTTCTAAGTATAATTTATATGAGGCAGGGGTGAGCGAGAATTTGCTTCAGCCCTTGTGAGTGTGAGACGCAAAACTGATCGACAAAAGTCATCTTTTTCAGAAATCTTATTACTGAAAAGAAGACAGAATGATTACAAAAGTAGGGATGAGATATTACTTGTCCCTTTGACCAGAATAGGGCTATAAGAGGGCTTCAGTAGTCTTGCTTTGCTTTTTAACTTTTAGAGTCAGAGAATCACATCCTTTCAGATTTGGAAAGAACTTTTTCCTGTGATACACATCATTGGAACTCGCCCACACCCATCAACAATACCACCACCCCTCCACAAAGGGCCGTGGATCATGATCTCAGTTGCTTAACATTGCTCAATAATTTCGGAAGCAATCTGCTGAAATCTGATGCATCTTACAGACTTACCTCTGGCCATATGCAGACCCACCAGCCAGCTCCCAAGTGCAGAAGCAGAACACTGATCATCTCCCTCCCACCCTCCCTCCATCTCTCCCTTTCTTGACTGTATACAGCTCTCTCCATCCCATGTCCCTCCCCCAAGCCAGGGCCTGGCCACAAAGCTTTCTGTGTTGATTGTTCTTCTGCAACCTTTCATCCCAGTTACCTTGCTTTCTAATATTATCTGTCCTTCCTGAGAATGCACAATTTGTCTCCTACCCGGGCCCACATCTTCTTTCCCAGATCACTCTCACATTCCCTTCTGCTCAAGAGCAGGTTCCACGCCCCAGGAACTTGTATCTCATCTGTTGTCCCTGATTCAGGAGGCTAGCAGAATTTTACATAAATCTCATCTGGTCCTGAAATAAGAGCTGGGATTAGGGGCAAAGGGAGAACAAGATGGATAACTTGAGGCCTCCTCTGATGTAGCAGTATCCGAGTCCTTGGGGCAAGAGGCACAGAGCACTCATCCATTGTCTGTTGGTACTTTGAAGCCCCTTTAAAGGAAAGAAGATTTACATAAAACGCAGAGTGGCTCCTTGAGACTTGTAGGCATTGTTGATACATTCATTTATTTTTCTACTAAAGAGTATTCCTTTCCTACATAATTTTTTTTTTAAGATTTTATTTATTTATTTGACAGTGAGAAACACAGCGAGAGAGGGAACACAAGCAGAGGGAGTGCTAGCGGGAGAAGCAGGCTTCCTGCAAGCAAGGAGCCTGATGCGGGGCTCGATCCCAGGACCCTGGGATCATGACCCGAGCCGAAGGCAGACGCTTAACGACTGAGCCACCCAGGTGCCCCCCTTTCCTACATAATTTAAGTTTAGAGTAGAAACAAATTACAAGTCATAGAGAGTCAGTCTCTGGCCAACCATCTCTTGCCCAGTTTCTATTAGTGTTTGAGTCGCCTCTGAGTTCCTACCAAGTGTTTCAGTCTCAGCTTAAACAATGGTGCATCACCTACCTAGAGAACAATCCCATCCATAGGTTACTTGGTAAGAAACGCCTTCCTTACAGTGCCTTCAAATCCAGCTTCTGGTCATTGGTTTCTTTGTATTCCTGGTTGAACGTCTAGAAATTCCCAGCCACGTGTACATTCTGAAGCTCTCTCTATGCAGCAGCAAATATGTCTACAAAGAGCACATTCTTCAGGCTGTAGTGGTGACACGGGAGGCAGAAAAGCAGGAAAGAAAAGCATTAAGCAATATCTTCAAGCAGAGGGAGTATCACGTGATTTCTATGACCATAACTACATTATATATAATCTAATTTTGTCACCGTGGAAGCATAAAGTGGCAAATAGTGCTCAGAGCACCCAAGTTCCAAATCCAGTTTTGCTTTGAACTACCATATGACCTAGGACAACACAGGTAATCTCTGAGGACTTCAGTTTTCTCATCTGAAAATGAAGGGGAGGTGGTAGGGGAGGAGAAAGGGGCTAGATGATCTAGAGGGGCTAGATCCAAGGTCTCATAGGAGTATCGAACAGAAAAATGGGCTTTGTCGTCAGATACAAAATCCAATTCTGTCACTTTGTCTGTGATACTGTGTGTCCATTGAAAACATTTCAGGCCTCTCTGAGCCTGTCGTTTTTCTCTCCAATGAAAACAATGTTCACTACCTCACTGGACTATTGTATAATGAAGTTATATCTCCAATATCAATTCTTGGCACTCAAGAAATGCGATTTCCCCTTCCTTTCTTCGTCAGTGAGCCATTCCTGGAACCCAGTATGTCCACATTTGCTCAAAAACCAAACCTGCCCTCATGTATAGCCAAATAGAGATCTACTGACCCAAAGATCTCACTCCTGACACCCAAAATTAACAGCACTAATTTCAAAGGAGAGGAGGGAAAAAAGGCAGAGAGGAAATATGCCAGGGTAGGAGAGCAGTTAAGAGAATATCCCTTAAAGTTTCTTGGCACTTGCACTGTCCATAGTCCAGGGGAAAGGAGCTTTCCTGAGGTCCTAAGGATTTCTGAGAATCATTCTCAGCATCCACTAGAAAAGGACTCATGGTTCTTGCACCAAAAAGCATCTTCTTTACCTCTGTGGATTTTGAATAATTTTTGTAAGTTCTGAGAGATTAGAAAATTAAAAGTTTGGCACATCACTGAAAGTAAGTATGTAACATCTTCTCGAATGTTTTCCAACTGTAAGATATGATTCCAACCCTATACACTAGCAAGGAAACACCTGGGGACAACCAGATCCAGGGACATTTCTAAGTATAAAAATGTGACCAAGGTCAAACTAGGAGAATCAGTAAAAGAACTGAAAGAAGAATATTTAGAGGTTCGGGGGAAGATCCTAACAGTACGGAACTATAGAACTCCCCCTTATTCCACAGGAACTATGTTCCAAGATCCTCAGTGAATGCCTGAAATTGCAGATAGTACGAAAACCTGTATTACTATGATTTTTCCTATACAAACATACCTACAGTAAAGTTTAATCTATAAATTAGGCACAGTAAGAAATTAACAACAATAATAAGATAGAATGAATATAACAATATGCCGTAATTTTTAAAAAAGATTTATTCATTTTAGAGAGAGTGCACAAGCAGGGGGAGGGGCAGAGAGAGAGAGAATCCTGAAGCAGACTTCCCCACTGAGCTGAGGGCCGCATGTGGGGCTCAATCCCAGAACCTGAGACCATGACCTGAGCTGAAATTGAGTCAGCAACTTAACCGGCTGAACCACCCAGGTGCCCCTGTAATTTTTTCTTAAAAGAAAGGAGATCATGGGGCGCCTGGGTGGCTCAGTGGGTTAAAGCCTCTGCCTTCGGCTTGGGTCATGA
>CM053618.1:48046685-48060764 GCA_028646535.1 Procyon lotor
TGAAATGGCTGTGCTCCTTCCAAAGTGTCTAAAAGAGAATACTTCCTTACCTCTTCTAGCTTCTAGAAGTTGTCTTTGTGCCTCCCCCCTTAGCTGCATAACTCTAATCTCTTTCTCTGTCTTCATATGGTCCCTTTTCTCTGCTCTACGCTATGTGTTTCTTATATGGGTATTTGCCCTTGAATTTAAAGCACAGGAGATTACAAATGAAGATATCTTCTTAACATTCTTAACTAAATACATACACAAAGACCTTTTCTCCAAACAAGGTTACGTTCATACCTTGGGGAACATGGCCATATCCTTACTGAGGATATTATTCAACCCATTAAAATACATCTATTATCCCGCCTCCCCACCAAAAAAAATCAATATCCCACATACCAAATATATTTATCTCATCTAACATCACAGATGCTACAGTCCATTACAATATCAACTCTAAATTCAAATTCTCATTTAAACATAATCAATCTCAAAAAGTCCCAAATTTCATTACTGAAATTAGGCACTGGTGATACTGAGACTAAATTTTTTCTGAGACTAAATTAATCTAAGAACCTTAATTAGAAAAAAAAAATATATATATATATATGCTTCTAAAATATAATGGTGGGACAAGCATAGGCTACAGTTTCCCATTCCAAAAGAAAAAAACTGGAAGGAATAAAGTGGTCATTCATCCCAAGAAAAATTGAAATCCAGCAGGATAAATTCCATTATTTTTTAATGTCTGAGAACAATCCTCTGCAATTTGATGTTCTGACTTCTGGGATTGCAGCAACTCTGCCTTCTGCCCTGCCTATGACAATCCTACACATCTTTGTGCAGTGTGTGAAGGCTCTGCTTCCATAGTCAGTCTTCCTCTTTGAAGGGCATAACATTTTGCAGCCATGTAGCTCTCTGAATCCATTTCCTGCCTTCAGCATTTTTCAAATCTGACAACCTTTTCTCATTTCATTCTGTCTCTGTCTCTTTTAGTCCAAGCAGGTAGTATTTCTTTTGATATAGAATCTGATTCTCCTGTGTGGAACATGGATGCATGTCATTAGATAAGAAGGACTTCTATAGATTCTTCCTCATTAAACTGATCTCTATTCTTGATTTATGTTAAGATGGTTGAGTAGTAGATCTATGAGTCACACAACCAATCTCTTCAGCAAAAAGTTTTGTAGCTACACCTTTGGTCCTCTGTCCTGAATATGATTTTCCAACAGTGAATTTTCAAATTTTAGTACCTTTTTCAGTCTGGACAGGCCAAGAACTTCCCAAACTATCAAGTGCTGGCTCCTTTTTGCTTAGCAGTTCCTTCGATGATCTCTTATCAATTATCTCTTTCCTCTTACATTTTACTATGAGCAAGGAGAAACCAGGCCAGACCTTCAGTACTTTGAAAAATCCCTCAACTAAATATACAAATTCATTTCTTACAAGTTCTACTTTCCACATAACCATAGAACATATTTAAGCCAGGTTTTCTGTCATGATAACAAGGGCTGCCTTCCAGTTTCTAGTAACAGGTTCCTTATTTCCTACAGAACTGTCTCTAGGACATTCACATAGCTTTTCCAACATTCTGCTTAAGGCAATCTAGACTTTTGCTGTCCTGAGTCTCAAAATCATTCAAGGCTTTACTCATCCAATTCCTAAGCCGCTTCTACATCTTAGTTATTTGTTGCAGCAGCATCCCATTTTCAGTCATCAAAAACTGCATTAGTTTCTTGGAGCTTTCTTAACAAATTACCACAAACTTTCTAGCTTAAAATAATGGAAATTTATTTCACCACAGTCTGGATGTGAGAAATCTGAAATCAAAGTGTCACCCAGTTTTTACTCTTTCTAGAACTTCTAAGGGAAAATCTTTCTTGCTTCTTCCAGTTTCTGGTGGCTCATTTCAAGATCCTTAACTTAATTTTATCTGCATATATCTCTCCCACCCTAATCAAATAGGGTCATATTCACAGACTCTGCCATGTGAATATGTTTTGGAAGCTACCATTCTACCCAATACAAGAACAGTAATAGTGTCCTCATTCTACTTCTTATTAGCTCTATGGTATTAGGGAAGTTCCTTTACTTCCCTATGTCTCAGTTTTCTTATCCGAACATATGAAAAAGAAAAAGCTGTTCTTATTAAAAGAAATAGCTGTTTTCTGATTAGGTTTCCCTTGAGAAACATAAGGACGTTTTGAAAAATAAAAATAGGAACACGAAATGGATGATGAAGGTATTAGATTCATGAACTAAAGTAAGTAGACTGCAAAAAGGAACAGAGTGGTATCAAAAATGTTCATGGTCATTTGGAATGTAATTCTAATATTAAAAATTAAGGTTGTTGGAGACAAAGGCTACTGGCTATAAAATGAATAAGTCACAGGATTAAAAGGCACAGCATTTGGGAATATAACCAAAGAAATTGTAAGAATGATATACAGTGACAGTCACTTAAGCATCTGCCTTTAGCTCAGGACATGATCCCAGGGTCCTGGGATTGAACCCCACATCGGGCTCCCCACTCAATGGGGAGTTTACTTCTCCCTCTCCCTCTGCTGATCCCCTTACTATGCTCTCTCTCTCTCTCAAATAAATAAATAAATAAATAAATAAATAAATAAATAAATAAATAAAATCTTAAAAAAAAAAGGAATGATATACAGTGACAGATGGTCAACAAGAAGACACACTTGTGGTGACTGTGCCATAATGTCTAGAGAAGTTAGATTGCTATGCTGTTATACCTGAGATTGATGTAATAAATTAAAATGAAAGTATTATGCATTTAGTAAAGTAGAAAACAAAAATATAAATTATAACTAAAAACATAAAGACCAAAATTTTGAGATATAGAAATTACCAAACTTTTTAGAAATGGAAGAGTGTTCTTAGCTATTTAATCCAACTAATTCTACAAAGAGTTGAAAGAAAGAATGAATTGAAGAGATGTTGAAATAATTTTTAAAAGATGAGCTAAAAAATTATGTGAATCTATAATTTTAAAGATTTTATAAGTTTTAGATCTATAATTTTAAATTTTGCCTGTTGATAACTCAGGGAAAGTTTAAAAGATAACACCTGTAGCTACAATATGTTGTACAATACAATATGCCTCCGGTTTATTTTGTATTTTTGTTGTCATTATTTTGCATTGTGGTTAATTTATGTATTAAAATAATACACTGGAAAACCAGTTAGAAAAGCAGGTAACCTACCAGATACTAACAAATTTTAGACCATTTATGACACTAAATTTCAAAAGATACTGGAACTGACAGATTTTTAGAAATTGAGAAAAACAACATTGAGACCTGAAATACACAAATAAATAATTATCTCCAGTGTGCAAGGGGAATAGAATGTGTGTGTGTGTGTGTGTGTGTGTGTGTGTACTTTCAGGAATACAAGAGTTCAATAAGTACACATCTGTACAATGTTCCCTAAAAAAATGGCCAGGTAACTAAGAGTCATCAGAATAAATAATTTGATATTAGTTATATTGTGGTAATATAAATTAAAGTAGCATAACCTAAAAGTATGTCTAAATAAAAGCAGCATAACCTAAATGTCTAAAAGACTGTTAAGAAAGCTATACACAACATATCATTAATTATAATAATAAAAACTACTTGCAAAAGATAATAATAAAGTAGCAGAAATAATTCTTATTTCAAAATTTAATATGAGGCAAATATATGTAAGATAATTAGAAAATGTATATGCTTGGGAAATCTTATCTTCACCAAGAATAATGATACTTTTTATTTTTTCCCTTAAAATGGACTTTCTAATAAACTACAATGGCATTATTAATCCTAAGACAGTTAACAGCAATTATTATTAATTTTTCAATGCACTAAAAAATAATTTTCAATGCACTGAGTTGATTTCTCTGCTATATCTTTTATTCTGGAATATTTTTCCTATTCAAACTTTTAGATTTTTTTAAATTTGATTTTTTAAAGAATTCAAAACAGATTCTTATAGAATGGCTTATAGTATGAATTTCCCCAAAAGTAAATCAAATTGAAATGGAAATAAAACTATAATAAATCATGAAAAATAAATTCTACTAATATGTAAGGGCTCTCTCATATCAGATTGCATCATGGCTATCCTTTAAATCACATAAACTCACATAGATGCTGGTGAATATTTGTTTGGTGATAGATATTTAGCCTTTAGTACACATTTATGTGTACTACTACTGGATAATTTCCATTAATTAGCAAATAACTTCATTAAGCTTAAGACCTTAAAAAAAAGAAGAATATGAATTGAAAAGAGACACTTGGGCAATATTTGGCTATCTTTTGCTTCAATATGTTTTTTAAAGATGTGCAACCACTTTTTAAAAAATTATTTCCAAAATATGGATAATTTTTCTGATATATTAAATTTGTAAATGCACAATTACAAATTATCATGGATTACAATAATCATATATCCTACTCAAAAACTTCAGTATATCAAAAGGGAAATTAACCATGAAAAAAATGTAATTCTCATTGTTTGATCACAATGTAGATAAGCTGAAAGTAAGTTGGAAGATAAAATAATAGTGATGCAAGTAATTCTATTCCAAGGACTTTGAAAATTAAAATTATAAAATGAATTATGAAATTATACTAACAGAGAAATAAAGCAATAGTTATAAACTATAAAACTATTACTAAAACGAATATTACTGTATAAATTAAATGAGTTTATAATTAAGATCTATCATTTATATATTAATGTATATACTATTATAAATTGTAATAGTAATAGAATATTATTGTATAAATTAAGATAAAAGTTGCTGCTATAACAGATAACCTTAATTCCCTTTTACGTATTATACATTAATCTATTTTGTCATCCTTTCTGCTGGCTTGCTTATTACTAATGGATTTTTTTTTCATTTTTCTTTTAATGCAATGTTTTATCACTTGAAAACATCTGTGGGGTTAAAATGGTGGTGTGAGGGAGGAAGCAAGATGGCAGAAGAGTATGAGACTGAAATATCATCAGGTCCCAAGAGTTCACTTAGATAGTTATCAAGCCATTCTGAACACCTACAAACTCAACAGGAGATAGAGAAGAAGAGCAGCAATTCTAGGAGCAGAACATCAACCACTTTCTAGAAGGTAGGATGTGCAGAGAAGTGAATCTGAGACGCTATGTAGGAAGATAGACTACAGGGGAAGGGCTGAAACCTGGCAAGCGGTAGAGTGGTGGAGCACAAAATTGGAACTTTGAGAAGTCTATTCCACTGAGGGACATCACTCCAGAGGCTAAGCAAGGGGTGGAGCCCTCGAAGGGACAGTGTGGTCTTAGGACCCATGAGGTCACAGAAAGACTGGGGATGCATGAGTGTGGTAGAGCTCCAAGGTATCAGAGCAGAGAAGCCAGTTGCCAAGACAAGGTTGAAGAGTATGCTCTCAGTTTGGGGTTACTTTAAACTATGATCCAAGTCACAGGTCACTGCTCTTCAAGCAGGGACCCCATAAGTGGCAGATCCAGAGAGACCCCCACTTTCCTCCTGTGGGAGGAGTAGTGCAGGAGCACTGCAGCAATCTGCTCAGTTTGGAGACTCCAAAGGGGGTCATGTGGCCAAGATAGAAATGCATAGTCACAAAAGCCAGGTGAGCACAGAGTGCAGCCAGAGACCAAGGAGACAGGAGGGATTGACTACTTTTCCCTGAGGCACATTGAAGAGTGGGACCCAAGCTCTCAACTCCTATGGGCCAGAGATTGGGAGGCCACTGTAACTGTCCCTCAGAACAACTTACTACTTAAAATATAACCCATGAGAAATTATACTAACTACCAAGCATGCTTAGATATATCCTTAAGAATAATGTACTGGCAATAAGCCTCTGGGGGTTAGGAAGATATATGTCCTTGAAGCCGAGCAGCTGGGGCTGCCTGCTTGCTCAGGGTGGAATGCTGCCTGCTTCTCAGAAGCCAAGCAGCTAGGAATGCCCAGTCCACTAAGGGTGGAACACCACCTGCTTCATTTTTCCGTTATTTCCTTTTCCAGAGAGGAGCAGCAGTTAGACAATCCTGTCTGGCCTTGCTCACTCTACATCATGTACTATGTGATCAAACATATCTTGCCTTTCTTCTTGCTTATCTATAAACCTCATGGTCATTGTGTAACCTAATCCAGCTTCTTTGTTGATTGTTATCCACTTTCTAATAAATATGAGACTGAGGAGTTGTTTGGGGTGACAGTCTTTTCTACTTTCATCCCTTGCTCCCTTTCTCTTGTAGCTGACTTGTTTGTCCCTCATTCTTCTCCTGTGCACCATCAGGAGGTGGCAAGTGGTGCCCGAACAGGTACCTGAAACGAAACAGAAGAAGCCCCAACATGTTCATGTGCACAGCCATTCCTTTTTCCTGCTGGTGAGTTGTGGGTCCTTATCGCAGGGTATGGGAAATCTAAAGAACACAAACAAATACAGCCTTTATGTATGTTTATTAGGACAGCTCCTAAAGGCAGGAGAAGCAAAAGTCAGTGAGGACAAATTTTGGAGTTTTTAAAAGTAATTAAAGACATTCTTCCTGGTTCCCTACATTAGGGACTTTAGATTTACAGACACGGGAAAAAGTAAGTCATGAGTTAAAACTTTTACATGCTAAAAGAAAACCAATTCCGATTACTGTATGGCCTACTTGGACCCTTATTCACTCCATTTTGGAGCCTTCACAAACCTCTGATTCGGATAGTGATAATGAATATTCAGGAGAAACTAAAGGAGAGGAACCTGAATATGCTATTCCAGAGGGAAAAGAAATTACTAAAGTCATAGTAAAGGAATATGTAAAGGAGAAATTTCCTCCTCCTCTTCCTCCAATAACAAAACAAAAGGAGAGAATAAATGTTGCTGGGTCACCACCATCAGCTCTGACATTCTATGAGAAGGCATCATTTAGTGAAAAGGGTAAAAAGTCCAGGGACAACTTTACGCCCCTATTCAGCAGGAAGAAGTTACAGAAGATGAGACCTTCCACCTTCAACAACCTTATAAAGGCTTAAGGGTCAAAATTGTTCAGGGGGGAATGATAAGGGAACAGAGACCTATAAAGCTGATTTGTTGGCTCAAGCAATGGCTACTCTGACCACAGGAAAATTTAAAGGACAATGTTTTAACTGTGGGCAGACAGGACATACTAAAGCTCAATGTAGGTAAAAAAGAAAATTCCCTGCATAAAAGGAAAAAAAAATAATTCACCAGATCTCTGTCCTAAATGTAAAAAAGGAAACCATTGGGCAAATTGATGTCATTCCAAATATTACAAAAATGGATCTCCCTTCAGGAAAAATTATTTCAGGGAAAGCCCTAAGCCCCAAAAAACAAGGGAGACAATTCTCCCTTAACATCCAGCTTTCAGATAGATGTACTGTTTTAAATGTATTGCATGCTATTGCTAGTAGTGCTGGGTTAGATATCTCCATTCCCAAAGATTAGCTCTTAATGCCAGCCAAGTTTCCCACTAAAATTCCAACTTATGTTTTTGCCCTTTACCAAAGGGAACCAATGGGTTGCTTTTGGGAAGATCTGGCCTTACTTCAAAAGGAGTCCTAGTCCACAACGGTATTATTGATTCTGATTATACAGGTGAAATTTCAGTATTGATAACTACTGTGGCTCTATACCATTTTCAAAAAGGAGACTGAATTGTCTAGTTGCATCTTTTACCCTATTTCCAGGGTCAATTTAAACTAAGTCAGTGGAGAGCCTCTTTGGCTCTACCTTCCCTTAAGGAGGATTCCCATATTTTTCACTGAGTGCCACTGATACTAAACCCATTAAATTAAATTGGAACAATGACAGAGCCAATTAAGAAAATTGGAATTTTTATAATGTAGCATGTCAGAGTGATGAATACACATTAAATGACTCTATTTATTGTAGACTACCAAAAGAAAAACACCATAAGGTTTTTGTTGAAAGTTTAGTGTTGTCTAAAAAACAAGAGGAAAGACAACTGATTGGTAATAATTTTAAAACACACACACACACACACACACACACACACACACACACACAAAAAGAGGGCCTAAAAGAGTAAGTAGTTTTGTCTTAAAGTAAAAATGTCTGTTTGCACCAAAACATAAAAAGAGATAGTAAAAATGTCTGTTTGCACCAAAACATAAAAAGAGATAGTAAAAACTAAACTTAACAGTATGTAGTAAGTCGGGGCGCCTGGGTGGTTTGGTGGGTTAAAGCTTCTGCCTTTGGCTCAGGTCATGATCTCAGGGTCCTGGGATGGAGCCCCCGCATGCCTGCATCCGGCTCTCTGCTCAGCAGGGAGCCTGCTTCCTCCTCTCTCTCTGCCTGCTTCTCTACCTACTTGTAATCTCTCTCTCTCTGTCAAATAAATAAAATCTTAAAAGAAAATTAAAAAAAAAAGAGTGTATAGTAAGTCATAAAAGGCTTCGGAAAAGTGACTTTTATTTGCCTTGGTTTATGGGTTTAAAAAAAATAAAATGTGTTAAAAATTTAACCATATTGGGGCACCTGGGTGGCTCAATCGTTAAGCATCTGCCTTCTGCTCAGGTCATGACCCCAGGGTCCTGGGATAGAGCCCCGCATCAGACTCCCTGCTCAGCAGGAAGCCTGCTTCTCCCGCTACCATTCCCTCTGCTTGTGTTCCCTCTCTCGCTGTGTTTCTCTCTGTCAAATAAATAAAAAAATCTTAAAAAAAATTAACCATATTAACAGTATTATTCAGTTAAGAAAAAAAAAAAAAAAAAACTCGCCAAATACAGGGATATGATCCAAAGGTTACAGTTCTGCCTTTAAATAAGACACAAATTGAAACAACATTCCAGAATAATTTAAATTGGCAAATTGCCTTTAGTGGCTTTATTAAAAAACACTTCTTCTCACTATCTCTCTTTACCTGTTTTACCCCAGTGTTGTTATTAATGATTCCTATGGAATTATATGGGACTGGTTCCCTAAGGGGATGGCAGGGAGACCCTGCTCCTCTCATCAAAATTTAAAATGGCAAGTTTTTAATTACCTCATGATACCACAAACCTTAGCTTGGGGAAATGCTCCTCTGGTCTAACATGGATAAGGACTTTCGGCACCATCCCCTTTTGCTGAATATCATAAAGACAACAACAACAACAAAAATATGGAAAGTTGCTGTTGCTTTAAATCACTTTAGAGTTTGGAGAGGCTCTCACATTTATCAGTCCAATTATTATGCATTCTCCTTTCTTCTAATAAAAAAAAATGGGTAAGAGCATGTTAGAGATCCCTATGTCTTTGTTTTGGAAAAATGACTTTTAATTATGACAAAAGAGAAATAAACTGTCCCAAATGTAAAATGTTCACTTGCATGAACAAAAATTTTTACACAGAAAAATTACATTATTCTTATGAAAAAAAAAGTCATTTGGCTACTGGTGAAACATCCCTGTCTTTGGGAAAGCTCTTCAGGTATGTATGTACTTTTAATGGTTTTAAAAAACTAGGTCTATAGAACAAAAAGTTTTCTTGGGCTGCTTATAACAGCTATCCTAGGAATTATAGCCATTACTGACTGCTACAGCTACCACTGTAGGAATAGCTTTGCATCAGACTGTACAAACTACACAATTTGTACATAAGCGGCATGAGAACGTTAGCAAAGCTTGGAATCAACAAACAATCATAGATCAAAAATTAAATAAAAAAATCTCTGATTTAAAATCAGCCATAATATATATATGGTAATCTTCAAAATATAAAACTTAGGCTTCATCTTTTATGTAATTGGAATGTTTCTTGCTTCCGCGTTACTCCCTATGCCTATAACAAATAAAAATATTGTGAAACAAAATTTGCTGTCATATTACCAATCATTACAGAGATAATCTAACTTAGATATTAAACAGCTTTAAGATACTATTTGAGGCATTATTCACTCATCATTACAACTAGTTCCAGGAACAAGTTTTGTACAAAAGTTTAATGATATTCTGACTAATCTAAACCTCTTTACTTGGATGAAACAAACTGGTCTTGGCATTATAGGTGGAATGATAGTTCTTTTTATTGCTATAACCTTTTTATGCTTAGTTCTCAGATACGCACAAAAATCTTTCCAACAACTAATGGATCGAGAAATTGTGAAATCAACTTTCTTGCTTCTGCACAAACAAAAAGAGGGTAATGTAACTGTCCCTTAAAACAATGTACTGCTTAAAATATAACCCATGAGAAATACTAGTTACCAAGCATGCTTAGATATAGCCTCAAGAAAATTATGTACTGGCAATAAGCCTCTGGGGGAGAGGATGATATATGTCCCTGAAGCCAAGCAACTGGGCATGCCTGCTTGCTCAGGGGGGAACACTGCCTACCTCATGGAAGCTGAGCACCTGGGAATACCTAGCCCTTTCAGGGAAGAACACTGCCTGCTTCATTTTTCCATTATCTCCCCTTCCCCAGAAAGCATCAGCAGTTAGTCAGACAATCCTTCTGTTTGGCCTTGCTCACTATACATCACATACTTCGTGATGGAACATATCTTGCCTTTCTTCTTATGTATCTACAATACTCATGGTCGATGTGTAACCTACTCTGGCTTCTTTGTTGATTGTTACCCACCTTCTACTAAGTACGAGACTGAGGAGTTGTTTGGGGCAACCGTCTTTTCTACTGTCATCCCTTGCTCCCTTTCTCTTGCAGCTGACTTGTTTGTGCCTCATTCTTCTCCCGTGTGCTGTCAGGAGGCGGTAGGCCACCATTTTCATTCCTGTCCTTCAAAACTGTACAGAAAGCTCTCAGGGAAGAAAAGCTACTGAGAGTGAACCCGAGCAGATTATTTAGCCTGGCCCATGAAAGGGTCGGTGCAATTCCGCTTTGGGCAAAGACATTTGAGAACTACTGCAACAGGCTCCTCCTCCAAAAGATCAGCGAGAACATCTGGCCAAGACCAAGTTCACTGATCAGTGAGACTGCAGAACGCCAGAGCGAGGGGGAAGCAACACTTAGAATTCACGGCTTTTTTCGAATGATCCTTTAATCTTTTAAAGATAATTTTTTTAATTTTATTTTTCTTATTTTTTTAACTTTTCCTCTTTCCTATTTTAATGTTTTAAAACTATCTTATCAATAACTTTTTAAAAAATATTTTAAAAATTTTATTGTTATAGTCATATTTTATCCTTTCATTGTATTTAACCTTAGTTTTTTGTGTATGTATAGTTTTTTTTCCTTTCTTTAAAATTTTGGGATACAGTTTCTTCTAATAGATCAAAATATACACTAAATCTAGTACATGGTTTTGTTCTTGTCTCCAGCCTGATCACATTCTTTCCTCTTTTTCTTTTTCCCTTTACAACCAACTTCTTATCAATTCCTTTATTAGAATCCTTTTTAATTTTCATCTTTACAGTCATATTGCATCCCTTCATCATGTTTACCCTTATTTTTGTATAAATATATAAGTTTTTCTTTCTTTAAAATTTGGGAGGTAGTTTCTTCTAAGAGACCAGAATACACACAAAATCAGGTGAGTGGCTCTGTTCTATTCACCAGTCTAACATACATATTTTTTTTAATTTTTTATTGTTTTAATTTTTCGTTCCCCTTTCTTCTCCTCCCAGTTTCAGGTCTCTTCTGATTTGATTAGCATATATTTTTCTGGGGTCTTTGTCCCCCTTTTAGTATTTTGTTCTCATATTCATCTATTCTTATCTGGATAAAAATCACAAGGTGGAAAAACTCACCACAAAAAAAAGAAGAGGCAGTACTGACAGCTAGGGACCTAGTCAATGCACACATTAGTAATATGTCAGAACTAGAGTTCAGAATGATGATTATCAAGGTGCTAGCTGGGCTAAAAAAAACATGGATGATATTAGAGAATCCCTTTCTGGAGAAATAAAATCCTTTTCTGGAGAAATAAAAGAACTAAAACCTAACCAAGTTGAAATAAAAAAAGCTATTAATGAGGTATAATAAAAAATAGACGTTCTTAGTGCTAGAATAAATGAGGCAGAAGAGAGAATTAGTGATACAGAAGACCAAATAATGGAGAATAAAGAAGCTGAGCCAAAGAGAGACAAACAACTACTGGACCACCACAAGGGAAGAATTTAAGAGATAAGTGATACCATAAGACAAAACAATATTAGAATAATTGGGAACCCAGAAGAAGAAGAAAGAGAGGGGCAGAAGGTATATTGGAGCAAATTATAGTAGAGAATTTCCCTCATATGGCAAAGGGAACGAGCATCAAAATCCAGGAGGCACAGAGAACCCCCCCCAAAATCGATAAAAGTAGGTCAACACCCTGTCATCTAATAGTAAAACTTACAAGTCTTAGTGACAAAGAGAAAATCCTGAAAGCAGCTTGGGACAAGAAGTTTGTAATATACAATGGTAGAAATATTAGGTTGGCAGCAAACCTATCCACAGAGACCTGGAAGGCCAGAAAACACTGGCATGATATATTCAGAGCACTAAATGACAAAAATATTCAGCCAAATGTATTATATCCAGCTAGCCTGCCATTGAAAATAGAAGGAGAGATAAAAATCTTGCAAGACAAACAAAAATTAAAAGAATTTGCAAACACCAAAACAGCCCTACAGGAAATATTGAAAGTTTTCCTCTAAACAAAGAAAGAGCCTAAATGTAACAGACCAGGAAGGAACAGAGACAATATACAGTAACAGTCACCTTACAGGCAATAAAATGGCACTAAATTCATATCTGTCAGCAGTTACCCTGAATGTAAATGGGCTAAATGCCCCAATTAAAAGATACAGGGTATCAGAATGGATAAAAAAAACAAGACCCATCGATATGCTGTCTATAAGAAACTCATTTTAGACGCAAAGACACTTCCAGATTTAAAATGAGGGAGTGCAAAACAATTTACCATGCTAATGGACATCAAAATAATACTGGGGTAGCAATCCTTATATCAGATAAATTAGATTTTAAGCCTAAGACTGTAATAAGAGATGAGGAAGGACACTATATCATACTTTAAGGATCTGTCCAACAAGAAGATCTAACAATTTTAAGTATCTATGCCCCTAACATGGGAGCAGCCAATTATATAAACAAATTAATAAGAACATCAAAGAAATACATCAACAATAACACGATAATAGTAGAGGACTTTAACAACCCCCCTCACTGAAATGGACAGATCTTCTAAGCAAAAGATCAATAAGGAAATAAAGGATATACTGGCCCAAATGGACATCACAGATATATTTAGAACATCCCATCCCAGAGCAACAGAATACACATTCTTCTCCAGTGCACATGGAACATTCCCTAGAATAGATCACATCCCGGATCACAAATCAGGTCTCAAACAGTACCAAAAGTTTGGGAACATTCCCTGTATATTTTCAGACCACAATTTCATGAAACTAGAACTCAATCACGAGAGGAAAGTTGGAAAGAACTCAAATACATGAAGGCTAAAGAGCATCTTACAAAAGAATGAATGGGTCCACCAGGAAATTAAGGAAGAATTTAAAAAAAAATTCATGGAAACAAATGAAAATGAAAACACAACTGTTCAAAATCTTTGGGACACAGCAAAGGCGATCCTGAGGGGAAAGTATATAGCAATACAAGACTTTCTCAAGAAAAAAGAAAGGTCTCAAGTACCCAACACAACTCTACACTTAAAGGAGCTGGAGAAAGAACAACAAAGAAAGCCTAAACCCAGCAGGAGAAGAGAAATATTAAAGATCAGAGCAGAAATCAATGAAATAGAAACCAAAAGAACAGTAGAACAAATCAATGAAACTAGGAGCTGGTTCTTTGAAACAGATTGATAAGCCTCTGGCCAGAATTATAGAAAACAAAAGAGAAAGGACCCTAATTAGTAAAATCATAAATGAAAGAGGAGAGATCACAACCAACACCAAATAAATATAAATAATTATAAGAACATATTAGGAGCAACTATACGCCAGCAAATTAGACAATCTGGAAGAAATGGATGCATTCCTAGAGACATATAAACTACCAAAACTGAACCAGGAAGAAATAGAAAACCTGAACAGACCCCTAACCAGTAAGCATATTGAAGCTGTCATCAAAAATCTCCCAACAAACAAGACCC
>CM053618.1:48070469-48084596 GCA_028646535.1 Procyon lotor
ATGCAGCCTTGTCTTGCCAAGAACCTCTTCCCCCTCAACACATTCCAGTGTCTATTAATTTGGTGTTTGAAAGTTTGTGACACACCCAAAGAAGCTAGTGAGCTGCGTATGAAGCCAACTTTCTGGAACCCCCTAGAAAAATCCCAGGAATACACAGCAGCGTCATATTGACCTTTGTTCCCTTTCCCATGAGGAAGACTGGGCCTGCGGTTCTTGTTACGGTACCCAGAGCACTGACATCTCTTTCACCCCATAGACCAAATACTTGGCAACAGGGAAAGCAAACAGGTTCTGATCACTTGCTATTCCTACCGTTGGTGAAGAAGGAGTCTCCCGCCCTCAATAGGCAAGATGGCAGGACACGTGACATCAGACACTGGACAGATGAGATTGGCGGCAGTGGGTTAGTCACATATCCCAGCAGCCCAGGGGAGTGTATACACCACATGCCCAGCAGGGCCGTGTGGGGCTGGCGCTCAGGAGCAGAGTGAACCAGCAGGTGGGAGGCAGGCTTTGGAAGAATGAGAGAATGGGGTGACCCCTGGTTCCTGTGGGGGAGGGTGATTGGCTTGTGTACATAACTGTCTGGGCGGGCAGGGAGGTAAAACCCTTCAGGTTGAAGACCAGGTAGGCTGCAGTAGGTCCGGTTCACATGGGAACTAGCCAGTTGGGAACCTTCCCACTAGGTTAGGGGCACAGCTGGCAAGAGCGGGAAAACTCATGGTGTCACCTCTGGGGTCCTGTGAAACTCAAAGAGGTCAAAGCAGCACTTAACATTTTCGGTCTTACAATATGTAATGCTCATAGCTTTATCATTAGAGGTCCTCTTTCTCTACTAATCATGCTCGCCTGGTGTTAAGTTTAAGAAAAATTAAAAAATGGAGCTTTCAGGGTCAAAAATGAGATAAGACTTTGGATAGCACCACAGGCCACTGCGATCTCCCGGAGGGAAAAAATGAAAGTGTTCAAATAGCCTTTCTCTTTTGAGGATACTGGGGTTATGCTGACAAAAGCCTGCTTACTAGTCACAGTGACTTCTCCGTAATCCAGCTTTCAGACGCCAGGACACTCAGCCAGGCCTGAGACCCTGCACCATTCAGATATTTTGAGACTCTCGTGTTTAGACGAGGCAGAAGAAACACAGATTATATCTGAGCATCGCTCAGCAGTGAATTTTATGAAAAAGAGAGAACAGAATTCCTTTGGCTCGTATTAATGTTCTTGTTTCATTTTGATGAAGAGATCTAGAGTAGGCTAGACAAGGAATTATCGTGTAGAAGGCAGAATAATGATCTGAGAATGTTACCTTCCATGGCAAAAGGGATTTTTCAGATGTGATTTAATCAATGACTTTGAGAAAGGACAGTGAAATACCCAGCTGAACCCAGTCTAATCATACGAGTTTTTAGAAGTAGAGAAACTTTCCACAGAGGGAGACGAGACTGTGGAAGCCTGGTTAGAGAGGTATAATGGCACTGACCTTGAAGATGGAGGAAGAGAGTCAGTCATGCCCAATGAAGGTGGGCAGCTTCTAGAAGCTGGAAAAGGCAGATACGTGGATTCTTTCCTAGAACTCAAGGAATACAGTCCTGATGCCCCCTTGATTTTAGCCTCATGAGGTTCATGTCAGGCTTCTGGCATACGGCATTATAAAATAATGAAATTGTGTTCTTTCGAGTCGCTAAGTTTGTGCTAATTCATTACACCAACAATAGAAAACTAATAGACATTTCTAATTTTGGCGAGTCTGAAAATAAAAGACATGTAGCCATACCCAAAACAGAACATGAAAAGTCAAAGATAAAAATCTTTCCATTTCCTTATGACTTCCCCTTTTATACCATCACCCCCCTGTCTGCCCTCTCCCACCACATTCTCACACTTCCCTTACCAGCCCACAGGGGTGGCATCTTCATCCCTTCTCTCCTTTGACCCCATGTTCCAGGACACACAGAGACCTGCCCCTGCTTTCCACGGCCCTGTCTTCACCATTCTGCTGGTTTGTGGTGAGGCTATCTTACAGTCCCCTCTTTTACGTCTCTGCTTTAGGTTGGTCCCTTTCGATTCTACCAGTTTCTTCTTTTTGTTGTTGTTGTTAGAGATGCTCAAATACAATTCAGAATTAGCATTATTTAAAATGAAAAGTTAAACATACTTCTTTTCATCGTGAAGCCTTTTTCCTAAGTACTTAATATAGTGGGAAATACATATGGGGTAGCTCATGTCAAGTTTGCATAAATATGAAGTGGATGTTTACTCTTAAAATAGGAATATATAATGGTAACTGAACTAAATTAAGAGATGTTAATGGAAAACCAATTCTCAAGACATGCCATTTAATTTGACAACAACTTCATGCAGAAGGTCATTTTATACAAGTGAAAATACCTATAAAGTTCTATCAAAAATTAAAAATAATCTTAAAGGCACTAGTACAGGGCAGACTCTATAAACTGTCTCCTTTGTTACAGTAATACACAGCTGAAGAGCCAAATTAATTTTTTTCCAATTAATTTTTATTTTTTCAGTGTTGCAAGATTCATTGTTCGTGTACCACAACCAGTGCTCCATGTAATACATGCCCTCCTCAGTACCCACCACCACAGTTTTAATTATCTCTCTCCTTAGAGTAGACAGAGTAAAATTTGTTTTGATAAAACATTACAAGTTTTCTAGAACTGGAGGTGGTCACTTGTAATTTCAAAGTTATGTCCATGCACTAATCTTTTTTTTAAGTTTTTTTTTCCCAAATATTTATTTTTTCAGTGTTCCAAGATTCATTGTTGACGCGCCACACCCAGTGCTCCATGTAATACGTGCCCTCCTCAGTACCCACCACCAGGCTCACCCAATCCCCCACCCCTCTCCCCTCCAAAGCCCTCAGTCTGTTGCTCAGACTCCACAGTGTATACACCCTCTCAAATCCACTCTTTCTTCCACTGATCATGCAAGTGCTTACATACTAAGGAAGAAATAATAAACATTTAAATCATAAAGCACAAACTATAAAAATGATATATTTGGCAGGATAAAACTAAGCCCATCATGTCAGGACTTGTATTACTACAATGAGATAAAGACACTTCAGATGAACTGGGTTATTTTTCACGTCTTAGGGCTGAGTCTCATGTCTGGTGTGGCATGATAGAAAGGAGGGAAGATACCAGCTAGACAGTGCGACAGGTCAGAAGTCTAGCCAATCCCCTTGAAGCAAGAGCTTGAAATAGAGACAACTATGAAAACATAAGCTCAGAATCAGTAAAAGTATTGAGGAGTACATGGCATTTTCCATAAGGGTCAAAGTTGACCCCATCAACCCAAGTGACATATTTATTATCTTGTACTCTCATAGCATACTCTGAGTATCTCTTTGCAAGTGTGTCTCTGTCATGTGTGTGTGTGTGTGTGTGTGTGTGTGTGTGTGTGTGTGTGTGTAAGTACTACATGCTTATAGAATGGGTTACTTCTTAGTTCTCTTCCTGTCTAACCAGATCTTTTCTTGCCAATGCTACTTTAGAAGGGTATCTGATTTAGTAAGATAAAACTAGCATGATCTTAATTTTATCTGTATGGTGATGGGTTATACTAGAATAGTATTTCAAACTAAATTCCAAAGAGTCCTCAATTCCTACAGAGGAGGTCAAGAGGAAACAAGCGGCCAGAACTTAGAGGGTCTCACCCCACTTCAAAACAGCTTTGCTTTTCACTTTCTATTTAGTTTTGGCATGATGTTTCATTTAAAAAGCAAAAACAGAAACAGAGATCAGCTTTCATTTAAAGTGTTTTGAGGTCACTGGGCTGGATGGTGAATAAAGCTTCTCATCCATAAGGTCGATATTTCTATTTATTATTTTACATAGTATTTCATGTCTCATAAATACAATCTTTGCTTTTGGAAAGATTATTCTGGATTTACTTGCTCTCCTCATCATAATGTTCACTTTATTTCAAACAGAATAACAAATTCTTTTTTTTAAATCTAATTCTAGTACAGTTGACATACAGTGTTACATTCGTTTCCTGTGTACAACATAGTGATTCAACACTTCTGTACATCACCCAGTGCTCATCACCCAGTGCTCACACAAGTGCGTGGCTTAATCCCCATCACCTGTTTCACCCATCACCCCACCCATCTCCCATCTGGTGTCCATTAGTCTGTTCTCTCTAATTAAGCATCTGTTTCCTGGTTTATCTCTCTTCCTCTTCTTCTTCCTTTTGCTCATTTGTTTTGTTTCTTAAATTCTTCATATGAGTGAAATCATACGGTACGTGTCTTTTTTTGACTGACTTATTTTGCTTAATATTATACTAGCTAGCTCCATTCATGTTTTTGCAAATGGCAAGATTTTATTCTTTTAATGATTAAATAATATTCCAGTGTGTGTGTGTGTGTGTGTGTGTGTGTGTGTGTGTGTGTACCACATCTTCTTTACCCATTCTTCAGTCAGTGGACATCTGGGCTGCTTTCAGAGCTTGGCTATTGTAAATAATGCTGCAGCAAACTTAGAGGTGCAAGTATCCCCTTGATTTAGTGTTTCTGTATTTTGGGGGTAAATACTCAGTAGTGCAATTACTAGATCAAAGGGTAGTTCCTTTTTTTTTTTTTTTAAAGATTTTATTTATTTGACAGAGAGAAACACAGCGAGAGAGGGAACACAAGCAGAGGGAATGGTAGCTGGAGAAGCAGGCTTCCCGCCCAGCAGGGAAACCGATGTGGGGCTCGATCCCAGAACTCCAGGATCATGACCTGAGCCGAAGGCAGACGCTTAATGACTGAGCCACCCAGGCGCCCCTCAAAGGGTAGTTCTATTTTTAACTTTCTGAGGAAACTCCATACTGTTCTCCAGGGTCACTGCCCCAGTTTGCATCCCCACCCAACAGTGCAAGAGGGTTCCTGTTTCTCCACATCTTTGCTAACACTTGTTGTTTCTTGTGTTGTTGTTTTTAGTCATTCTGACAGGTATGAGGTGATATCTCATTGTGCTTTTGATTTGCACTTCCCTGATGATGAGTGATGTTGAGCACATTTTCATGTGTTTCTTGGCCATCTATCTTCTTTGGAGAAACATCTATTCATGTCTTCTGCCAATTTTTTAATTAGATTATTTGTTTTGTGGGTGTTGAGTTGTCCAGGTTCTTTGTATATTTTTGATACTAACCCTTTGTCAGATACGTCATTTGCAAATATCTTCTCCAATTCAGTTGGTTGCCTTTTAGTTTTGTTGATTGTTTCCTTCACTGTGCAGAAGCTTCTTATTTCGATTCAGTCCCAAAAGTTAATTTCCACTTTTATTTCCCTTGCCTAAGGAGGCATAGCTAGAAAGATATTGCTGTGGTCAATGTCAGAGAAATTACTGTCTTTGCTTTCTTCTAGGATGCTCATGATTTCCTGTCTCACATTTAGGTCTTTAATTCATTTTATTTTTGTGTATGGTATAAGAGAGTGGTCTAGTTTCTTCTGCAGGTCCCTGTCCAGTTTTCCCAAAACCATCTGTTAAGATTGTCTCTCATCAGATATTCTTTCTTGCTTTGTCAAAGATTAATTGACCATATAATTATGTGTTTATTTCTGGGTTTTCTATTCCATTCCATTGATCAATGTGCAAAATGACAAAACCTTAACAAGAATTTAAGAAAATTTGAGCCTGGGTGGCTCAGTGAGTTAAAGCCTCTGCCTTTGGCTCAAATCATGATCTTAGGGTCCTGGGATCGAGCCCCAAATCAGGCTCTCTGCTCAGCAGGGAGCCTGCTTCCCCCTCTGTCTGCCTGCCTCTCTGCCTACTTGTGATCTCTCTCTCTGTCAAATAAATAAAATCTTTAAAAAATTTTTGAACAAATTTGCTGGATGTATTTAACAATAGCATTGACATAAAATATTTTAATCCATTTGTGAACACATATATTGAAATATTAGTTGCAAAAAATCCTTTTTGCTCATCTCAGAATCTAGTTGCCACCTATGATAAAGTGTGTGCAAATGATAATAATTAATAATACAACTTTGCAGCCTCTGTTCCCTTCTGCACTACTCTCATTCCCCAACACACATACCACCACCACCTATCAGGGTTAGTTTTTAGGTCTTCTGTCCTCCAAGCTTCTCTCTCTTTTCAAGCATTCCCAAGTCTAAGAAAAGAATGTAAAATTGGGAGTATCTCCACTTTCTTTTTTTTTGTTAGTATGTTCAGTTAGCCACTGTATAGTACGTAATTCGTCCTTGATGCAGTGGTCAACGATTCATTAGTTAAGTAGAACATCCAGTGCCTATCACAGCGGGTTCCCTCCCCAACACCCATCAATCACCCTGTGATCCCCTCCTCCCACCCTTTTCCCCTCTGAAACCCCCAGATTGCTTCTTGGGGTTCATACTCTCTCATGGTTCATTGCCCTCTCTGATTCTCCCCCTTGGTATTTCCCTGCCTTCCCCTATGGTCCTCTGTGCTGTTGCTTATGTTCCACATACAAGTGAAACCATATAATAATTGTCTTTCTCTGTTTGACTGACTTCATTTAACATAATCCCCTTCAATTCCATCCATGTCGATGCAAATGTGGGTATTCATTGTTTCTGATGGCTGAGTAATATTCCATTGTATATATGGACCCCATCTTCTTTATCCATTCATCTGTTGAAGGGCATCTTGGCTCCTTCACAGTTTGGCTATTGTGGACATTGCTGCTATGAACGTTGAAGGGCAGGTGCCCCTTCTTTTCACTGTCTGTATCTTTGGGGTAAATGCCCAGTAGTTCAATTGCTGGGTTGGGGGGTAGCTTTATTCTTAAAATCTTGAGGAACCTCCATACTGTTTTCCACTTTCTGAAAGTGCCAGCTCTCCTTTTCTACACCCTTTTTCCTATCTCTATAGGGCCTCCTTCTAACCTCCTTTTCCCAGGGAACCTAGTGCCTCAAATATTATCCTTCTTATTTTCTACCAAACCTCAGAAAAATATGGATAAGCTTCTTCAAAGTTTACACTGACAGTGAAGCCCCATGTCTCCTCCCTTCCAGGCCTGCATACCCATTCAACAGGGGCTTCTGACCCATTAGTACCATCTGTATGGGTAGCCTTTGGAGGCAGGGGGTTCCTGGTCACTGAGTATTTTTGCCAGTCCTTCTGGATAATTCTTAACATGAAAATGAAAAGTAGGAGTTAAAGTATAAGATGGTGGGGTACACTAGATACTGTCTGAGGTTCCTTCCAAATCTATGATTCGATGGCTCCATGATGCAGCTGAGGTCAGTTTTAGTGAGATTTTTAAAACATTAATGGGAAAAATTGCAAAATCTAGGGGAAACTGAGGCTATCAAGATTTTCACTTGAGAGTGTTAGAAGAGGACAAAACTGGAACCTCAGCCACCTGAAAATAAGGACCACTAAATTCACTTTTTCTTCGTTTCACAGTTTTACCTAGAGAAAAGCCAAGGTTTCAGACACCTCTGATACCATTCGGAATTACTTACTTTTCTGTTTTTTAAAACCAGTAAGAAAAGTAAAGGTAAAAAATGCTATACATATGTTTTCGGTAACTTAGGAAACTATAAGATTATACAATACTTGTCCCTCCTTAAATCTTTCAATAAATCAATTAATTAAATAGCTATTCATTTTTCCCCTACTACGTGCCAAGCCCCGTGATACATCTATGAACAACTGGATGTGGTCCCTGCCATCCCTGAGCTCACAGGCAAACAGAAAAGATAGACTATTAACAAGAACTTATAATAAAGGGAACAAGTATTTTGTTAGAGAAGTTCAAGATACATATGATATCTGGGGCACCTGGGTGGCTCAGTTGGTTAAGCAACTGCCTTTGGCTCAGGTCATGATCCCAGGGTCCTGGGACTGAGCCCCACATTGGGCTCCCTGCTCAGCAGGAGTCTGCTTCTCCCTCTCCCTCTACTTGCCACTCCCCCTGCTTGTTCTCTCTGTCAAGTAAATAAATAAAATCTAAAAAAAAAAGAAGAAGAAGAAGATACATATGCTCTCCATACCTTCCTTAATGTAGAAGAATAAAAAGTTTCCTGGAGAAAGGAATATTTAAGGTGATGTCAGATGTATGAGTAGTAATTGAGGGAAGAGTGTTCCAGATATAACAGCAGGTAAACTGCCTATATGGGAGATAGCCTGTGATATTCCCAAGCAAAAACAAATTCATCATGGTTAGAATCTAAGTGGTCAGAGACAGACAGGAGAGGTATGTAGAGGCCAGTCATGGAGCATCTCATAAGCCATATTATGAAATTTGGAGCTTATACTAATAGCAGTGGGAAAGTATTGGAGGGTGTTTAAGAACATGACATAATAATTGGAGTTTTAGAAGAATCACTTTGACAATAACATGAACTGAAAGATGAGAAAGTAGCAAGTAAGAAGGAAAGAAGGCAAGAAGGGTAGATGCAGTGAGTTGGCAAAGAGTGGATGATCTTTTAGGAAGTAGGTTGACAAGATCTGATGAATTAGATTGTGGTGAGGGGTAAGGAGGAAACTAGAATGAAGGATAGGTTTCTGGGCTGGACAACTGTGTGTGTCATAGGGCCATTCTCCAAGGTAGGAAAAACTGGAGGGGCTTGGCACATGTTTGCAGGGGTGGGAAGATGGTAAGCTCAGTTTTAGACATATCAAAATTGGGATTCATTTTAAAACAGCAAGAAGACTTATGAGTGCTGAAAATTGATCTAGCTATCAAGAAAAGGGTTTTGTTCATCTCTGAGGGCATCCCTTACACCATTAAAATGTAAGGTTGAGAGAAATATCCAAAGATAAAATTGTCCATTCAATTTCTCCAAAATAGCATACCAAGAGAAACTATACCCTTGATGCCTTTGAATGGACTGCATGTCCGGTTCCTTGTGATATCACTCTTGTAGCAATGCCACATCCTTCCTGCATACCAAAGGGTGGGAGGACACAAGAAAAGGGCAACGCTCAGCTGGGTTTTGAAGTCAGTGGGAGGACTTGGGCAGAGTACTTGTGACTGCTGGGAAGTAGCCTGTCTACCCACTCATTTCACAATATAACCCCTCCCCTGAAGTCAAAGCTTGTGCACCTGGACACCAAAACTTCCTGCCCTTAGCAATAATACCAACAGTGCCAATACTTAGTGCTAAATATTTAAGCCTTAGTAGAATGGAGATAATAATAGTACCTACTTCATAGATTTGGGGAGGGGTTAAAAGATAATGCATAATGAGCACCAAACACAGTGCTTGACACATGCTAAGTACTCAATAAATGTTGGGTGGTGGTGGTCATACTTAATGACTCAGAAGCATTATGTGATCCTGAAACTCTTAAATCATCAAATCATCTAATTCTTTTGTATTTTTCAAAAAAAAAAGTTAGTACAGAGTATCCTTTAATTGTATTCTAAGTACTCAAAATTTGATAATCCATATATGGCAAGACCTTCTTCATCAACAGAGCTGGAAAACTATTAAATATCTAACTATTTTATGTATATGGCATCTACAGATTTAGCCTATAAGCTAAATTGAGATCTTGATATTTTGTATTTCTTTGTCTCATAAAAACCCTTACAGGATTTAACTAATTTTGTCCAATTTAGCACATAGTAAAATGTAAATGATTTTGTAGTTTTATTTTTATTTAGCTGATTCCCTTGAAACATTCAACATTAGAATATGCTCATTTTAAAATTTTAGTGGATAACACTGAAAGTTAGTATGGAGATAGAGGTTAAGAGGTAGAAATTTCTTTCTTAAATATATAAAACTTCCAGCCATCGGGTCTTATTCACTTCAGTATCTCCAGTTTCTTAACAAAGATCTCAACAAATATTTTTGAGGAATGGAATAGAGAAAAACAGATTGAAATCTGAGTCTTTTAAGATCAAATGTCTTTTGAGAGACTAAACTCATTAGGGATCCCAGCAGACAGAATTATTTTATAACATACTAAGAAGACTAAAATTATGCATAGATGATCCAGCTAGGGTTTTCAGAGTGTGATCCCTACATCAGAGTGTGATCCCTACAGTATCATCAGATAACTCTTCAGAAATGCAAATTCTGAGGTTCCCCCCACTCAAGACTCACTGAATCAGAAACTCTGGGGTGAAGGGATGGGGGCTGCTAAGCATTCTGTTTTAATAAGCTCGGTTTTGGAAACCACTGAGGGGGAAGACACAAAGCGGGTCCATAGACTTTATAGATCCACTGTGTGTTTAAAATGGCAAATACTAAGCAGATGTAAAAGTCTTGGTCAAAATGGAAGCAGGCTTGCTCCCAGAATTCTACATCCACCTGGCACACTTCACACCATGTAAGTTAACTGCAGATTCCATATAGGCATGTGAGTTTAATTAATTATGGTTAATTACCCAACAAATAGATCTGAGCAGGAAGTTTGCTCTAGAACAAAGCGGGAATAAATAGAGTTAACCTATGAATTCCTTGAGGGTAGAGACAGATACTGTTCATTCTTGGATCCCCATTTTCCACAAAAGTGCTTGTCATGTAGAAGGCACTCAATACCTAATTGTAGAATGAATGTGTTATTACACATGTGGAAAAACCTGACCTAGGAGGTTCTTCAACATGGTCCAAATGGGAAGTTGATGACCCGAAGTCTTTAGACCTGGGCTTAAGTCACAGCTGTAGCCCTTGCAGCTATGTGACCTTATGCTAATTATTTAGTCTCTCTAAGCTTTGTTGCCCTTATATTACAACAAACATAATAATAGTCTCTAACCCATAGAGTTATTCTGATGATTAAAAGAGAAAATATCTATAAAGTACATAGCACAGTGCCTGCGACATAAGAAATTTCAATTAATGTTAGCTCTCTTGGTTATTTTTTCTTTTTATTGTTATTTCAGTAACACTGCTTTGGAGGAGTCAATGGTTAGGGATAAGACCCTGTCTTATTCAATTTACATTATAAGGACTTCACCCCATCTGGCCGTCTCCATTTCCTGGAAAGAAGCATAGGAACTTTTCTTTCACTGAAGTTCTTTCTAGAAGGTAGAGAATTACAACCAGAGAATGAGATATATGCCCTATTATTGTGTTACTCTTGAATTTTAGGCAGGTTTCAGTTAGCTAACAAGGTCAAAGGTTTAATATTTATAGAGGCATCTGTCAAAGTACAGATTCGGCCACTTTTGTGGTAAATCCAGTTCTTATCTCTGATAATAGGAAAGAAAAATATGAAAGGGTAGAGGGAGGGATGGAGGAAGGAAAATAGAGAAGAAATAAAAAGCTCCCTGAAATCCTATCTTAAAGAATGATGAATCCAGTTGCTCATAATCATGTTGGAGGAATGCTGTCCTCAGATTCTAACAGCTTAATTATGGATCTCTTGATATATCTTCATACAATCTTCATACAAATCTAATCAGAGATTTGAAGCTCAGATTGTTGAAATCATTAAAATACAACATTGTTCACTGAAATTAAATATAGGTAATTAAAGAGCCTTTCCAGCATAGAACTTTTCATTTTTCTCCTCCTTTGGAATAATTATCCATATGATACTTAGCACTAAATGGTTAAATACACACTGCACCTGTGCCCTGAGTCTAGGTTGAAAGAATGATTGTTTGTCTTGCACAGAAAGTATCTCAACTTCTATATTTCTGTGTGTTGCAAGGTGACCTGGGCTCCAATCAGGAAGCATTTCTTCCCACGAGGGTAGGTTGTGTGCTCCATCACTACGAGCAGACCAGCAGTGAACACTGAGAGAAAGCAGCCACTCAGGCACTCGAGGCAGAAGGAGCCCCGATCAGAGCAACACCAAGAGAGATGTCCCCAGTTTCACACGGAACTGTAGCAGGCACTTCATAGAACACTTTGGTAGTAGCAAAGCTTCACTAAAATTTTTCATAGAAGTTCTACTTAAAATGTATTTTAGAAGTTGCAGATGAAATGATTACTAGCTCACTTCCAGCAAGATGTTTCAGAACTTCCTAGGACTCATTCAAGCCTCTCTTCCATCCCTTAACCATAGGCAACTTTAAGGCTCCCATCCCCTGCACCTCCTTGCATTTGGAAATATGTCCAAGTTTTTTCTCTTGTACCCACTCATCTGTCTTGCCAGGGTTTTTTTTTGTTTGTTTGTTTTGTTTGTTTGTTTGTTGTTGTTGTTTTACCAACCCTTCAGTTTAATGTCTTGCTGTTTCCCTGCTCATTTAGATCTGATATTTACTATCTCTTCTCATAGCTGGATTTTCCTCAGTACTCAGCTATCAGACCTTTTTTTTTTTAGTCAAAGTCTGCACCTATATACCAGTCATATGCATTCCAAACACAAAAGCTCAGCTCAAAGAGCTTCACTTGTCCAAGAGAGAGGTCAAGAGCAAGGATCCTGAAACACGAGTAAACAAATTCCCTTAGAATGGAAAAAGACAGGCATATGCCAAAGAGGGTCAGCAGAAGCCAGAAGAATAAGGATCCATAGCAGACCAGTGACTGCCCTCCGCCATGCTGGCAAAGGGTTCTCATAGGACACTTAGGAGCATGAGTATTCCAAAAATTAAAGTTGAACCTTGGAGAGGGGGAGTAATGAGGAGGACATGGGTCCTGCAATTTGGTCTTACTAGCACAAATGTAAACTGAGGCAGAGACATCAGGACCTTGCAGCTGCTTCGTGTCCAATTCTTGTCGGGTGAGAGATGAGCTATAGGTAAAGGGATGAAGCCAAGATAAATCAGCTTCTGGCTTTGCGCTAGACCTGTCCTCGGAAGGCAACTAAACAAGCTCCCTCGGCATTACGGAGTTTTCCTGCTTCAGCTGAATCAAGCACATAAAGTAAGCTGAGTTTCCTTGAAAGCTTCCAAGTTACTTTGCCTTTTTAGCCATGGCTAAACATTAGTTGGAGGAGAAGGTAGATGCAGTAGCCAAAAAATTGGTATGTAGTCATCCATCCTATCTTCCCAGCTGTTCTAAAAGGCCTCCCAGAATGCCAGTTAAAAAACTGAGGACTTGGAGGTTTTAGGTCTAGTACTGAGTTTAGGGTTATGTTTGGATGACTTTCTTCATAAAACCTTAATCTCTTCAATGTTCTATTAATGAATGAAGTTCTACGGCGCCTGGGTGGCTCAGTTGGTTGGACATCTGCCTTTGGCTCAGGTCATGATCCCAGATCATGATCCCAGATCTCAGGTTCGAGCCCACATCAAGCTCCGTGCTCAGTGAGGAGTCTGCTTCTCCCTCTTCCTCTGCCCCTCCCCTGCTGCTGCTGCTTCTCTCTCTCTTTCTCAAATAAATAAATAAAATCCTTATTTTTTGTTTTTCTTTTTTTCCCCAAATACATTTATTTTATTTTTTCAGTGTTACAAGATTAATTGTTCATGCACCACACCCAGTGCTCCGTGCAATACGTGCCCTCCTCGATACCCACCACCAGGCTCGCCCAGCCCCCCACCCCCTCCTCTCCAAAACCCTCAGTTTGTTGCTCAGAGTCCACAGTCTCTCATGGTTCATCGCCTCCTCTGGTTTCCCCCCATTCACCCTTCCCTTCCTTCTCACAATGCCCTCCATGTTTTTCCTTATGCTCCACACGTAAGTGAGACCATAAGATAATTGACTTTCTCTGCTTGACTTATTTCACTCTGCGTAATCTCTTCCAGGCCTGTCCATGTTGATACAAAAGTTGGGTATTCATCCTTTCTGATGGAGGTATAATATTCCATTGTATATATGGATCATATCTTCGGTATCCATTCATCTGTTGAAGGGCATTTTGGCTCTTTCCACAGTTTGGCGATTGTGGCCATTGCTGCTATGAACATTGGGTTACATGTGGCCCTTCTTTTTTTTTTAATTTTTTTTAATATTTTATTTATTTTTATTTGACACGGAGAGAGAGATCACAGGTAGGCAGAGAGGCAGGCAGAGAGAGAGGGGGAAGCAGGCTCCCTGCCGAGCAGAGAGCCCAATATGGGGCTCGATCCCAGGACCCTGAGATCATGACCTGAGCTGAAGGCAGAGGCTTTAACCCACTGAGCTACCCAGGTGCCCCACATGTGGCCCTTCTTTGTACTGTATCTGCTTCCTTGGGGTAAATACCCAGTATTGCAATTGCAGGGTCATAGTGTAGCTCTCTTTTTAATTTCTTGATGAATCTCCACACTGTTTTCCAAAGTGGCTGCACCAGCTTGCAA
>CM053618.1:48084696-48124960 GCA_028646535.1 Procyon lotor
CCACCAACAGTGTAAGAGGGTGCCCCTTTCTCCACATCCTCTCCAACATTTGTTGTTTACTATCTTGTTGATTTTGGCCATTCTAACTGGTGTAAGGTGGTATCTCAGTGTGGTTTTGATTTGAATCTCCCTGATGGCTAAAGATGATGAACATTTTTTCATGTGTCTGTTAGCCATTTGTATGTCTTCTTTGGAGAAGTGTCTGTTCATGTTTTCTGCCCATTTTTTGATGCAATCATCTGTTTTGTGAGTGTTGAGTTTGAGGAGTTCTTTATAGATCTTAGATATCAGACCTTTGTCTGTAGTGTCATTTGCGAATATCTTCTCCCATTCTGTGGGTTGCCTGTTTGTTTTGTTGACTGTTTGCTTTGCTGTGCAGAAGCTTTTTATCTTGAGGAAGTCCCAAAAGTTCATTTTCGCTTTTGTTTCCTTTGTCTTTGGAGACATGTCCTGAAAGAAGTTGCTGTGACTGATGTCGAAGAGGTTACTTACTGCCTATGTTCTTCTCTAGGATTTTGATAGATTCCTGCCTCACATTGAGGTGTTTTACCATTTCGAGTTTATCTTCGATTAAAAAAAATCTTTAAAAATATACATATATTTTTAAAGATTTTATTTATTTATTTATTTGACAGAGAGAGAGATCACAAGTAGGCAGAAAGGCAGGCAGAGAGAGAAGTTCGGGAAGCAGGCTCCCTGCTGAGCAGAGAGCCCCATGTGGGGCCTAGATTCCAGGACCCTGAGATCATGACCTGAGCCAAAGGCAGAGGCTTTAACCCACTGAGCCACCCAGGTGCCCCTAAAAATATATATTTAAAAAAAGAATCAAGTTCTAGGTGAAGCAATTTTAAATGTAATGCAAAGGTAACTCTAAAACAAAGTATGATGAGTGCAGGAAAATCCTTAACATTCGAATTCTTTACATGGCCTAGATATGGATTTCTACCTTATTTCTCATAAGCAAGATCCAAGAGGAGTAGGAATTACCAGATCAAGAACGATGGGGCAAACACAGAATATCTTGGGTTTATTAAATGCAAGTTAGAAACATCTTTTGAACAGAGGTTGAAAGGAAGTATTCGAGAAGAAAATTAGACTGATAAAATATAAAGGAGATCAAAAGAGGAATCACTAGCAACAAAATGGAACCACAGAAAATGGAAACATAAATATAAAAGAAGAAAAAACATGAATCTCAGAAGAAAGTAGGTTTGAAAAACACATCTTTCCATTTGACTGCACATTAGAATCACTTGAGAAATTTTTTAGGTACTAATGCCTAGGTCCCACCTCCAGAAATTCTGATTAACTGATTTGAGGAGAGGTTGGGAAAGGAGGTAAGACTAGCATTTCTCCTTTTCAAGCAACTCATGTGGTCGTGTCTGACTGATGCTGCTAATTACGATGGGTTGAACCTTGATACTCACATCCACACCAGGATGCTTGTAATAAAGATTTTAAAAAGGGACATAAAATGACAGAGTGTCTTTGTGCTTTTTTTTTTTAGCCCATGTGCCATATATATATATATCAATTTGTTGATTACTTTAATGCTCCTCAAATTCTTGAACAGACTTTGGCAGTATGATTGATGAGGGAAAATATAGTTACATGAGAAAGCAAATGTCAGTTAACAATATAAATCATACTTTATGGGAATGTTATTGCTAACCTCCAGGGGGAGCTCAAGGCTCCTCCCCACCTCCCTTCTTTCTCCACCCCAGGGAGAATTGCTTCAGTTTAAGTTTAGGATTTTACTGGTTATTCGATATGAGATGGCTCCATATTGCCAAGTTAATACTGGTATAGTGTGGCTGTGGATTCTCTTCTTTGAAAAGTAAGGGGGAAAGAGTTGATCTGCACTTGGGTTTCTCTGAGGGAGACAGAAATAATTTCCACTGTTGGCTATATAGGCAAAAAGGAATCCTTCATGGGGTCCATTGAAACCTCTCATAGTTCTGCGCTAGGCTTAGCATCTAACTTGATATTTCTTTGCCTTGTCTTGCTTCACCTTCATCACCTGTCAGCTTTTATCTGCTCCCCATCTTCATCCTCACAATGAATGGGGAGGGAAGGTGTAGATAGTGTTCAGATATTGTCTTAACAAAATACCATTTTAATAACATCACTATTCTTATTCGGGTATTAATTTTTTAAAAAGAAGAACTTGGAAAGATCAGATAGTTGTTGCAACTCAGACTTGAAAAAGGTAAGGGAAGTTAAATCAAAAATATCAAGGCTGAACTTCTTAGTTTAAAAAAAATAGAAAAATAATAATGCCTGACTTTGTCTTGATTGTCTATCAGCATACCTATGAAGATTGAAAGAATCACACAAATGGAAAAATACTATCATAATATTTAATAAAAGATTTACCAGATGCTGAGAAAAATTGCAAACAGCAGCCTTCTCCCAGTGTCCTCACACAGGCAGAGAGAGAGACCACTATATGTCTCTTCCTCTTTCTGTAAGGGCACTAATCCCATCATAAGGGCCCCATACTCATGATTTCATCTAAACCTAATTGTCTTCCAAAGGCCCCCATCTTGAAATACCACCACATTAGGAGTTAGAGTTTCAACATATGGATGTTAGGGGAACACAATTCTGTCTATAGCAACCATAGAAGAGAGATTGTCAAATTGAGAAACTTTGAAAACCTGCTTTAAATCCCGACCTTGGAAACTGGAGTAAACTTAAATAGACTGAAGATAGGCTGAAGCCACATATCTACCTATAAGCTCTTTATAGGTAGGTATGTGGCTAAAAATGGAAGAATGGCTTGACCAACCCACTTCAAAGGGTCTTCCCTGATAGATAAGAAAAGTAATTGTTTTTTGTAGTTGTTTTAAGTCATGATTCTAAGTTAGGACAGGGTGATGCAGTAAGAAATGGAAGCTTCATCCTATCTTCATTCACAAAACCCCAAGTGCTATATGGTAGAGATTCTGATGTTAATCTAGTCCCTCATGATTGACTTCCAATTTCAGCAAAATTGTGGTTTTAGACATACAGCATCTACACTGAGAGGAATATCTTTAGATAATACTTTATTAACATTTTTTTTAAGATTTTTATTTATTTATTTGACAGAGAGAGATCACAAGTAGGCAGAGGCGGCGGGGGGGTGGGGAAGCAGGCTCCCCGCTGAGCAGAGAGCCCAATGTGGGGCTCGATCCCAGGACCCTGAGATCCTGACCCAAGCTGAAGGCAGTCGCATAACCAACTGAGCCACCCAGGCACCCCTTTATTAATATTCTTAACCAGAATTAATTTGGGGGTGGAGGGGCAATGCAATGACTTTTGACATCAACTACTTAGAGTTGGACCAAATTTCACAGATGAAGGGCATGGTCACTCACAAGACTGCCTTCATTTCAGACAGCAGCTGCAAGTGCAGAGGTCCCTAGGTCACCCTCATGTCTGACTAACTATCTATAAATTTGAGGATTC
Organism: Procyon lotor; assembly: GCA_028646535.1. Classification (NCBI taxonomy): domain Eukaryota; kingdom Metazoa; phylum Chordata; class Mammalia; order Carnivora; family Procyonidae; genus Procyon; species Procyon lotor. The sequence goes on from CM053618.1 coordinate 48,088,150, forward strand.
CCATTATCCACTCAGGTTCAACAAGGCACAAGAACAGTTCAAAGGACTCGGAAAATCACTATATTTTTTAATTAAAGTATTATTTTAGCAAAAGGATACAAATCATAAAGTGAGGTCTGGGAGGGCTCCATACTCAAATCTTCCGTTATGCTTTCACTATGGAGTCAAGATACATTCTTGCACATCAGTGGAATACTCAATAACAGAACAATTTGCCAACTAGGGAGGCACACTCAAGCTTTGGTGTCCAAAATTTTATGGGGATTTCATTACGTAGTTATCACTATCAGAATCATCTGCCGAACTCAATTTCTAGCCCAACTTTCCCTCTCTAGAGATCTAACACTGTGGCTCAAAGCCCCAACTCTCTGATCACATGGATGGTCTTTTAGGCATAGCCAGCATCCCATCCTGAGTCATCTCATTAACACAAACTATCAGGGACCCACCCTGAGTCAGCCTGTTAAACTATCAGGCTGACCATAAATAGCAAAGACACTTTCCTATCTCTCAGGAAATTCCAAGGGTTTTGAGAGTATGTCCCAGGAACCAGAGCAAAAGGTCAGCCCAATTCTTTATTATACAGGCTACCCCTGCCCTTTGGCTGTGGTTCTTTCCGTATGCCTAACATTTGGAGTAGCCAGTGTGCAGTAAGTACAGGAGGCTTTTGACCCAAAGTCACAGTACTTTTGACCAATATCAGTATTATCTTCCCAACAATGCAGTGTTACACTGTAAGTGTGATACATAGAACCTGAAAAAAAAAAAAAAGGATAAAAAGATACTGGCATATTACTGGAGTCCCACTAAGCAGTTATGTAACAGAACCAACATGAATTCACTCCTTTGTGAATCACAGACACACCAGGTGGAGTTGTCACACAAAGTAAACTTTATTTGCAGCAAATAAGGAGATCACAGGAATAACTTCCAAAGCCAGGACTCCCCAAACAAGGGTGGATGGGTTCCTTTTATTTAGGGTTAGGATGAATATTTAGGGAAGCTTTGTCGTATGTAGAGGCTGGTATAAGGCAGTGCATGTGCCTTAAGGAAACACGCCTATACACGTTGCATGCTATATAAATGAGGCTTGTGCTCACTTTAGCATTTTAGTATTATAATGAGTTAATGGTAGTTGTTGGTCATTCTAGAGGTCACTCTACAGTCCATCTGCACAGGCATGAGTCAGGAGTTTAGTTCTTACTGGTCTGGGTGGTCTAGGCCAGTGGGAGGTCTGGTCAAGACAGTTGCTATCACTTGGGAGGTAGTTTTGGTTTCCATTTGCCTGAGTTAAGAGATAAACTGAAAAGAAGAGCTTTAGGAAAAAATGTGGAACAGAAGTCAGTGAGTACAAGCAGGTGGGCACTCAAGGTCGGGTCTTGGGGTCTAGCTGGTGACTATTAGCAAGTTAGTCCATTTATCTTCATAGCATGTAACCAAAATGTCTCTCTGGGCAAGACTCAAGTTTGCTGGCTTCCATGTGATCAACTCATTTTCAAAAAATAGAAGAAGTCTCAGAAATATATGGCACCACCCTTTTAGGCATCTGGTCTAATTGAGCTAAAGGACAGTATAATCGCTTGCTCTGAGCCTCTCTCCAAGTGTTAATGTAATACATTGGAATACCCTGAGTGTGTAATCCATTCTTTTTCCCTTAGCTATTATCTCTCCTCTCCATTTATACCCAAAATGTTTGACATTTGTAAAGGATGTTAGTTCAGCTACTGAGTTGGTCTAGATTGCCAGATATACTCATTTAGCAAGTGCCTCCCCCTCAGTCTACTCCCATCCATACAAGGTATGATTATCTAAGTAGGGAATGAAGGGACTGTTTCTAGGCACAGTGCACCCCATCAAGCCCTTAGGAATTCTGACCCAAAGGTTTAAAGATACAGTTACAGTTTCCTGTTTAAAAACCACCCCTGTTTCCAATACTTGCAGTGGTATTCCTCATCCTAGGACCCCTGAATTAGTAAGGAAAAGAAAATTTGGGATGATGTGGGGAAGAAAGGAAAATTATAGCCATTGTCATACCATGATCCTCCCCCACCTCCTTTTCCCCAGATACACCAGGAAGGCAGAGGAATTTATGTAGTGGGCAGCCTCCCTTGGCCTCCTTCACATGGAATGTGAGCACACACTCCTGAAAGTATGCAAGCCAGCCTTCCATGTTTGCATCTCCTCCCACTGGTTTTAGACACCTGATGTTCCGGCTTCCCCATCCAATTCTCTTCTAAACTGCTAATCAGAGGAAGACGTCTCTTCTGCCTGTGGGTAGACAATATGGACTGTGAAATGTGTTCCTTAGTCTGAAGAACTGTGACTCAGTGATCCAAGTTGTTTCAACATTTTCTGCTCTGGTCATTTTATACTATTTTTAGCATTTACATGTACCATCAAGTAGGCAAAGCCTGGTCCAGAGTATCTATTCCTGTCCGGACCATTTGGAGCCTTCTGGAGCTACTAGCATCAGTCCAACTTGCCAACTGGGTACAGGGCCTTCCCCCAGGGAATCTGCCTCATAGCCATCTGCAATCTCTGCCTCTCTCTTTGTCAGAAAGAACAGTTCTAATGCAGAAAGCAGTGCCCAGAAGAGTTCCATAACAAAACGGAAATCGTTTATACAGCAACATGCTGCTGGGAGATCGCAAGGCAGTCCCTATGAGCAGGGATCCTCTTTCCCTTCGGGTTATCTTTGAAAACACTTTAAAAGCTGCCAGACCTATCACCACTTGGATAGTACCCTATAAACAGCTATCAACTGACCAAAAAAATAACTGTTTGGTTTACGGATGGCAGTTCTAGAGCAAATGAAAAGCATTTTGTTTGAAACACCACCACCCTCAGCAAAGAAAATACTGATCAACCTTTTTGCTATTACAAAAGTTTGTCATAATTTTTATATCTCTTGCTAGAATATATTATATATTGATTTCTGCTGCTAAGCTGTGAGCTTTTGATGTCAGTGACCTTATGTACTCATTTTTTTTTGTTAGTGGCGACTAGTGCTTGGCATACAGGAGGTCTTAATGCTTATTTGTTGGATTAATAAAATAATAATAAGGCCATCCTAGTAAGACATAAACACTAGTTTCCAAAAGCTAAAACTATACTGGAATGTACACACACACACACAAATAATTAATGGGGAAAAAAAAGAGTATGCTGGAGTAGGAGGACCTTGAAAAGATAATATTCAGCTCAACATAGGACAGTGGGAAATTCCTCTCAATTGGAAGCAGCACAGGTTGAGGATTTGAGAGATAGGTGTGAATTAGTTCAACAAATGGTGTGGTAGAGTATTGAAGAGAGCAGGAAGAGCTTTTGCAAAAATACAATTTAAGAAAACAAGGCCAATTGCTGTAAATAGGGTATGTGTATTTCACCAGGAAAATACAGCCCAAATTTGTAGAAAAATGTCATGGCTTCCCACCTGGTGGGAGTCTTAGTTGAATATCTCAAAACAGAATGGGCACCTGCTTGTCTGGCTTCTAAAGTATATGGGGTACATGAACCAACCCTCAACCAGTAAGTTTCTATTATCACTCTTCTTTTAAGGTTCTGTTCAAATATCTTTCCTATGAGAAATCTCTCTCAGCCCCGTCTAAATGGAACTAGATGCCTCTCTTTGTGTTCCCTGTGAATTCTTCCAGCACAGCAATGCCTTGGCATTTATGTAGTCACTTTACGTGCCTTATTCCCTTTTCTAGACTTGAATCTCTGAGTGTCACATTTATTTTTGCATTCCTAGTATCTAACACAGTGCAAAACACTTGGGGAGCAAACACTACTGTAACAAGAACTGCCATTACTGTCTACCATGTGAGTATTTCTTAAATTGGGGGGATCCAGGAACTATTTACTGGGAGTTCGAACCATAAAGAATCAGAGAAACTGGTATGACTTATCACCACCATGACATTAAAGAAATGTTTTTAATTCAGCTGCTGTTTTAAAAACTCAATTGAGCATGTTTATTTTTGATATCTAGTGTTCCTGATATATGACAGTTTTATACTTATATGCTATCCATTTCTTTTTTTTTTTTTTAAGATTTTATTTATTTATTTATTTGACAGAGAGAGAGAGATCACAAGTAGGCAGAGAGTCAGGCAGAGAGAGTGGGGGAAGCAGGCTCCCCACTGAACAGAGAGCCCAATGCGGGGCTCGATCCCAGGATCCTGGGATCATGACCTGAGCCGAAGGCAGAGGCTTTAACCCACTGAGCCACCCAGATGCCCCCCATCCGTTTCTTTACACAGCACTGAAAAGTTTCATGGTCAGTGATTGTTACCTATTGCATACACAATTTTCGATATTCCCTTTAATATATGTTAAGATCAAGGAGCATAAAATTGATCAACTATTCTCTGCAAAAAAATACAAGGTGTGGACTAGAACTTGGACTTAATCTCCTTTTTAGCAGAGCAATACCTATTCTTGTTACAAACACAGTAGGTATCCTGGAATTATATATTCAGATACACTTTTACGCAGCTACATTATGGTTTATGAGATCATCCATAATTAACAAAAATATCATCTCTGTAACAAGGGATTTCAGTGACGGATAAAAGAAAAAGTCATTGAGCACTTTTTCCTCAAATAGGTACAGCACGTAATGGCAAATGCTTATTCCTGCTCTACATACCAGTAGATCCATCCAATTATGGAAACAAAATATCTGCTAGTTTGTATACGTAATAGTAATTTCTCATCCATATTGTGAGACACTGATCTAATTAGTAGGATTTTGTATCTGTCAGAGTTACCAATAGAGCAGAATGGAATTTTCAGAAATTTATGTAAGAATTTGATATCTCTGGGGCACCTGGGTGGCTCAGTCGGTTAAGCATCTGCCTTGGGCTTAGGTCATGATCCCAGAGTCCCAGGATCAAGCCCCACATCAGGCTCCCTGCTCACCAGGGAGTCTGCTTCTCCCTCTCTCCGTTTGCCCCTCCCCCTGCTTGTGCTCACTACGTGTGTCTTTTTTGAATAAATAAATCTTTTAAAAAAAAAGAATTTAATATATCATAAAAGTGGCTTCTAGTCATTTTAGATAGTTGTTTGATAAATGTTAACCAATTGGAAAAAATATAGATCTTGATTAATCCTCTATCAACAGGTAAAGATCTAAGTTATTCATATTAAGAACGTGATAGATAAACCGTAATTTATTCAACCTATCTCCTTTGGTGAAGAATGAGTTTCCAAATTGGGGTCATTACAAATAATGCAATAAATATCTTTGGACTTTAATCCCTATAGGTTGATAGGTACTTATTTCTATAAAATTGAGTTCTATAAGTAGGAATGCAGAATTAAAATGTATATGGATGTTTAATTGCAGAAGATTTTACCAGACTACTTTCCCAAATTACAGTAACAACAGTAGGCAGAGTCCTAGGATGACCTACTCCTCCTCCCCATGTACACACCCCACAATGATCCCTAGTACTCTGAATATTGTAGATTCCCTGATTATGTCAGCCTCATGGTTGACAGCTAGCAAGGAAATGGGAGGGACCTCAGTCCTACAACTGCAAGGAAACAAATTCTGCCAACAACTAGTGAGCTTGATGGAGGCCCAGATAAGAACTGTGGCCCTAGCAAAGGTTTTTATTTCAACTATGTATGACTCTAAGCAGAGAACCCAGGCACACCATCCCTGGATTTCTGACCTATGGACACTGAGTTAATACACTTGTGTTGTATTTCTGAGTAAGATTTGGCACCTTGCCATATGTTTTTATTTTAGATTTCCACTTCTGTGAGTTGCCTATTCATATACTTTGACCATTTTGTTCTTGAGTTTTGTGTCCCATTCTTGTCAAGGGCTTGAACACATGCTGAACTGACTTGCTGCCTTTTGAAAATCTGTGGGGATGGAAACAATAAGCCAAATGGTTGAGACAATTTGTACTCATGGCATAACAGGCAGCAAGTTCACATCTGTTCCCATTGTCTCCAACTCCCATGGGGGAGGGAGAGGGCTTGTGTGGGTGCTACCTATACAGGTCCATGTCCCAGCTGAGGAACCCCAAGGTTAGTCAACTTCCAGTCTTTTAAGGAGCTGCAAGCACTTCTGTCCAAATTTTGCTCCACCAAGAGATAGCATCTTTGTTATCCTGGGCTGGAAGCCAACCTGCCCTGCCCCTGAGAAAGACACCATATCTAGTTTTGGATGAGGCTGCATGCTATACAGTCCTAGAAAAGGCAGTCCGGAACAGAAGCTGACACAAGATGTATAAAAACACCATGGAGAATTGCCTCAGACACGTCCATCTCTTGTTTGCCCACTTCTCTGAGTGTAGCATTCTGTCGGTCACTCGAATCTGACTGATGAGATAAGGCCACATCCATCCATTCGACTTGTAAACACTTGCAGGTCTCTTATGACCAGTGTTTTCTGGGATAGAAGAAAGAATTACACACAAGAATTATAATCCCAAGGGCACCCATTGTGTCCCTGAAAAAAAATATTTTCAATTGTTGAAAAAAAAAGTGTTTTTGATTGTTGGGGACCCCCTCTCCCAGACACAGGCACATCAGTTACACCAGCTAACACTTACATGGCACATTTCTAAGACCTTTACCTAAATATACCCATTCAATCCTTACAACAGTGTGGTTGGTAATATCATTATATTAAATAAGAAAAACAATAAAAGCATCTCAATGGGTTGTTGTATAGAAATTTGATAAAATCAAACACGTTTTTGTAATTTCTTTTTTTAACTGAGATACAACTGACACACAACTTTCACATGACCTGTATCTGTTACATTAGCTTCAGATGTGCAACATGGCGATTCAACATAGTCATGCTCTGTTCACCACAAGTGTAGCTACGATCCATTTCCACACAACACTATTATAATACCATTGACTGTGTTCCTTATGCAGTACCTTTCACCTCTGTGACTTCTTCGTTCCATAACTGGAAGCCTGTATCTCCCACTCCCACTCCCCTTTTCGCCCATCTTCCTAACCTCTTCCCTCCAGCCATCATCTATTCATTTGCTGTATTTGTGGATCTGTTTCTGGTTTTTGTTTATTCATCTTTTTTTTGAGATTCCATACATAAGTGAACTCATACGGTATCTGTCTTTCTCAGTCCAACTTATTTCACTTAACATAATACCCTCTAGGTCCATCCATATTGTCCCAACTGGCAAATTCTCATTCTTTTTTATGGCTAAGTAATATTTCATACTATGTAATATGTATATAGTACATCTTCTTTATTCATCTATTGATGGACACTTAGGTTGCTTCCATAAGAGTTCTCAATAGATCAAATGCTATTTCTTTTTTCTAATTTAAACTCAATTAATTAACATATAATGTATTATTGGCTTCAGGGGTAAAGTTCTGTGATTCATCAGTCTTATATAATACCCTATGCACATTACAACATATACCCTCCCCAATGTCCAACACCCAGTGACCCAGTTACCCCTCTCCCCTCCAGCAGTCCTCAGTTTGTTTCCTAAGATTAAGAATTTCTTATGGTTTTTCTCCCTCACCAGATTCGTCTTGTTTCAATTTTTTCTCTCTTCCTCTATGCTCCTATGCCTTGTTTCTTAAATTCCACATATCAGTTAGATCATGTAATTAATTGTCTTTCTCTGATTGACTTATTTCACTTAGCATAATACCTTCTAGTTCCATCCATGTTGTTGCAAATGGCAAGATTTCATTTTTTGATGGCTGTGTAATATTCCAGTGTGTGTGTGTGTGTGTGTGTGTGTGTGTGTGTGTGTGTTTGTGTGTGTACCGCATCTACTTTATCCACTCATCTGTCAGTGGATACCTGGGCTCTTTTCATAGTTCCGCTATTGTGGACATTGCTGCTATAAACATTGGGGTGCTTTGAATCACTACCTTTGTATCATTGAGCTAAATACCCAGTACTACAATTGCTGGGTCATAGGGTAGCTCTATTTTCAACTTTTTGAGGAATCTCCTTACTATTTTCCAGAGTGGCTGTACCAACTTGCATTCCCACCAAGAGTGTAGGAAGGTTCCCCTTTCTCTGCATCCTCACCAACATCTGTCATCAAACACGATTTCTTGACTTTAAAAGAACTCTTTAAACATTTATAATATTTCCTTAACATGACAAAGAATATCAATTTCAAATCAACATCATACTGAGGAATAAAAAACTAAAGATAGTTGTGTTAATCCCATGCCAAAGAGAAATGACAGAGGTCAGTGATGACTGTTTTATGTAAAAAAATCTCAATACATATTTACAGAAAGACTGATCCAAATCTACCCTGTTTCTCTAGCTCTGCTATATAGTGAGTGAAATTTTTCCCTAGGAAGGCCTCCTCTAAGCTACAGGCTCCAAATTTTCTCCCACCTGTCTTCTTCCTCCTCCTCTCCTTGCCTCTACTACTAACATCCTCAACCTTTACAGTTGTCCCCAAGAAAAGATTCTCAAACACCAATTCAGTCTCCTGTAATTTTGCTCAAGGGAAAAGCACATTAAGGTGGAAATGAATGAAGCAGCAGAAAGTAGGAAAGGAGAGAAGAGAAGTCACTGAAGCAGACCCTGCAGGCCACAGAAAAGAAGCTGATACCTAGCCTAGCTGCATCCCTGGCTAATTCCCATGACTGTCATTAACTTATGGACTCAACTTGGCACAGATCTCCTATTTTATACTCCAAGTTTGCAAAGATATTGACTAAATATTGACAAGAAAATTGCTACTTACTTGCATTTTAGAAAGGGACATTAAAACAGGTGAATCGGGGCCCCTGGGTGGCTCAGTGGGTTAAGCCTCTGCCTTCGCTCAGGTCATGATCTCAGGTGACTGGGATCCAGCCCGGCATTGGGTTCTCTGCTCAGCAGGGAACCTGCTTCCCCTTTATCTCTGCCTGTCTCTGCCTACTTGTGATCTCTCTCTTTGTGTCAAATAAATAAATAAAATCTTTTAAAAAAAAGAAAACAAAACCAGGTGAATCACAAGCAGGATCATGGAGGAACCTGCTCATCTGTGAGCCAAGAACCAGGATCAGCCCGACCCCCAGGCTCCTAAGTCCCTTGGTTTCCACAGCACAGCTGCTTTATTCTCTGCAGCTGGATGGGATGCTGTGATAGAACTTCCATTTCCAAAGACAAAATTTCTCTCCCTTTCACACAAGGACACACAACTCTAGTCCCTCAAAATAAGAAGAGCCCTAGTTCTTTTTTTTTTTTTTAAGATTTTATTTATTTATTCGACAGAGAGAGAGATCACAAGTAGGCAGAGAGGCAGACAGAGAGAGAGGGAAGCAGGCTCCCTGCCGAGCAGAGAGCCCGATGCAGGGCTCAATCCCAGGACCCTGAGGTCATGACCTGAGCTGAAGGCAGAGGCTTTAACCCACTGAGCCACCCAGGCGCCCCAAGAAGAGCCCTAGTTCTGTGGAATAAGTCAGCTATAATCATAAGGCTTCAGACGTCCCAGGTGTTTATAAGGTCATCAGTTAGAGTGAAACCTTTTCTTTGAACCCATTCAACTGGAGAGAAACTCTGCCTGTGGTAAAAAGGAAAGCAGCACATGGTTTTATGCTACTCGCCCTACTACCTTCCTCAGGGGTGAGACAGAAACCTGTCTGGAGTGAAGAACATGGGGGAATTTGTAGCAGTTGTCATCTGTCATAAATGTGACTGCTCCAGATCTGTTCTGTGCCATCGGCTTCTGAGGTCTTGACCATGACAGCAACCAGAAAGAGGTCCAAATTCAGAGCTGAGGGAAAGTGGGGTCCTAAACCCGGGCATTGGAAATCAGAGTTCTGCCAAGGTCTGTGTAGCCCTTTTAGGCTGCTGACTCCAATTTTTAGGGAAGGCTCTATTTCTAGGCTTCCTGGGGATTTCAACAGCAGGGACAAAAAAAAAAAATGAGGGGTGAAAGGTGGTAAGGAGAAAGAGACATTATTAACTCACATGTAAGCTTCTTAGCACAAAGCCGGGACATTTTAAGTACTTAGTACCTGAGCTCAGCCCAATTCCAATAATGATGGCTACTAAATATGAATCGGATATTATGCTGAAAGATTTGGGAATTCCTTTCATTACATCTTCACAATAGTCCTATGAAATAAATACTGTTATTGCCCCAATTAATGGACAGGAAACAAATTCAGAAAGAGTAAGTATTCTAACTAATGACACAGAGCTCGTTAATGACAAGCTGAACTAGAGCCCCAGTGAGTCGGATTCCGAGCTCATGCTGCTCATCACTGTGTTATACAATCAAGTTCTAAGGAGAGGCTCTTGGCAGAAATAGTGTGACGAGCATAAGAGGGAGGATTGCACTTGGGGAAGAATGACCCCACCAAGAATTCCAGGCAGTATACCCACACTAGTGGAGGTCTGAATCCTTGCTCTGTCTTGTACAGACCTAAGTTCTGTACCCTGTGAGATTTGTCCATCAAAAAAAAACATCTGTCCTCTCAGATAATTTAAGTGGGAGACTCATCATGCTCACTTCCTTAGCCTTTCCAGACAACCTGAAATTAATGTGTTCCTGTGTTCTCCCATTACATGCATATACATATTTTGATTATCTTCTGAACTAGTAGACACCAGCACCTAGCACACAGCTTGCTATCAAATAGATGTTCAATTAACTATTTAAACTAATGATTGAATAAATGAATTTATATATCTCTTATACTCTTCCTGAACCTTCAAAATGATGCATTTCTATTATCTCTAGCTTCCCTGAGATTAGTCAGAAGCATTTTTTTATTTTTCTTTTATTCCTATTTATTTCAGATTCCAGCTTGGATGGAAGAATTTAAGCCCACTGTCTTTGTCTTTATTAAGTAACTCTACCACCATCTGTGTATCTTTTCCACACCACTATGAAAACTTCACGTCTGAGATGGCAGAGAGCTCAAGGAAACTGTCACTGGAATATGAAATTCTCAAAAAATTACACTTAACATCTTAACAAATCAAATAGGATCCCAGAGCACAGCTAGTATGTAAATGATTTTATAAATACGGAGGAACTATCCTTCCACACAAATGATATTTCAAGTCTAGTTGGGAAATGGGAGGAACAATAAGAGGAGGAATTTCCGGGATACCTGACCCAGCTAACAAAAGCATTGTTGAAATAGACTGATATGATATAACTCGGCCAATTAATCCGGAAGGAAGGCAAGATCAGAACTTCCAGTAAAAGCACTAGAAACCCTGTAAGATGTAAAACCGGCCACAGTGGTTGTTACAAAATAAATTAGGGGGCCCACTGTTATAACAACAAAAAAATCTTAAGGAACATCCCATGTGTGATGCAGACGTGTAAAATTAAAACCCTATATTTGAAGAGAAATTCTTATTAGCACACAGGAAACAGTAGTTATTTTACTAGTCCAATGAGCATAAATTGTTATTGCCAGAAATTCTCTTTTCTCTTGACCACTGACTCAGTCATCACTCAGCGACTCACAAGAATTAGCCAGCTGTTTCCCTTAGCAAATTGTAGGTCAAAATCACAACTTGTAGTTTTTTAAAAAGGAATGGTAATCAAGGGCATCCCTGCATTTCAAAATCAAATATGTATCTACCGTTTTCCTCTTTTGTTCAATGCTGTTGATCACTCTTTGTTTATAAAACTCTCTCTCTCTCATGGTTTTCTTCTAGTTCCTTAGATATTTTATTTCCTGTTATGGAAGAATCAGGATGTAGAAGGATACATTATATTCTGCAGGGAAACATCCCAAGCTTAAATCCTGGATGCTTTAGTACAGAATCCTAGAATTTTGACTCTATGACCTTAGGCAAGTTATTCCATGCCTCTCAGCTTCAGTATCTTCATTCTGAGAGTGAGAGCAAGAACGTGGGAATCTGGCAGAGTGGTCGATACAAACCCAATTTCATTGATATGTCATCATCAGAAATTGAATAAGCACTCACACATGACTGCATTTCACAGGGAGTTACTATACACTCCCTTTAAACTGCACAATTTCATTATTATTATTGTTACACATTATATAACAATGCTAAAATTACTCCATTTTTTTTAAAGATAACAGATAATTTGGTGGCTCAAAGTGATCAATATGTATATATCACTGGTTCTCCGGGTTGGTTTTTGGCTGCAGGTAGAGGGAAGAGGTGATCACAACATCTACAGAGGACAGTTATTGAACCCATCATGCAAGAGATATTTGCTGAATAATTTCCATATCTTATCTCATTTAATACAGCAATTCTATGAAAGAGGTACTTAAATAGTCCTATTTCAAAAAAAAAAAAAAAGATAAAATAGTCTTATTTCAAAGAAAAGTGAACTAACTAAGGTACGGAAAGAATGAGAATCTGCCCAGTCACACATCACTAAGTGGCAGAGGCAGGTATGTCTGCTGCTAAATTCTCTCATGTTCACTCTCCACCCCAAACTTCTTATCAAAAATCGGCTTGTCCTTTGTGGTTTTAGAGTCAGCTTTTGGATCTTAGCCTCGACATTTAAACTCCCTGGTTCTGAATAATATGAATATCAATATTTACACTGAAATTATTAAGTTCTATAAAGTCTAATGTTCCTTTTAGCTTGAACATGTGATAGTTCACCAATTTTGATATATTACCTGCCGTGACCAACCGAGCCAGCACCTGCCATTTATTAAGCAATAACTGCTTTCACTTAAAAGAAATGAAACTCATTTTGGAAGAGAATTGCAGGCATCAACTACAAGCAAATGCAGAAACATCTTTCAGCAACAAATCTGTCCCAGATCTATTAAGACATACTATACTAATGACTGCCTTCTCTATCTATGGCAAAAGTGAGTCATTCATTCAACAAATAGTGACAGACACTGGGTTCAGCTGAACATGGTCGTGTGTTCTTTTTTTTTTTTTTTAAGATTTTATTTATTTGACAGGGAGATAGAGAGCAGGCAGAGGGAGAGACTGAAGGAGAGGGACAAGCAGACTCCCTCCTGAGCAGAGAGCCCCATACGGGGATCGATCTCAGGACCCTGAGATCATGAACTGAGCCGAAGGCAGACACTTAACCAACTGAGCCACCCAGGTTCAGTTCACCCTGAGTTCACCCCTGAACATGGTTCTTAAAGACCTGTATTTTAATCTCTAATCCACTTTAGTCTCTATAGTGAAGTACATACTCTGTAGGACCCTCCTCCTCTTCTTTTCTTCCTGGATGACACAAAATTCTAAATACACTTCTGGGATGTCTCTGAAGACTTCAAGAACGACAACCCCACAAAACCAAACCCTCCCTCCCCCAAAAAAGAGTGAGCTGAAACCAGAGTGGGACTCAATGAGTAATAAGCAAGACAAAAAAGACAGGGTTTTTCTGTAGGTTGTTTGATCAGGACTGCAGCTAAATAAGAAACTAAGCCTCAAATTACGCTAGAGATCTAAATCAAAGACTCCCACAGAAAGTCAGAAACCTAGAACATGGTGAAAGTGGCACCGGTTTGCTAGTGCCTTCTGGATTCTAGTAGAAACAACTGAAAATCCTCTACTGAGTTAAAACAATCCCAATTTATGGCCTCAGGATCCTCACAGATTAATTTCAACCAACTAGGAACTCAAAAAAAAAAAAAAAAACTGCTTAGTTTCTCAGTCACCAAAAGCACAATGACCGAGGTGGAGAAAAACAGTAAATTTAGAGGAGAAATTATGAAAATTCTGGAATTAGCTGATATATAGAATAATTAGGTATGAAATGCTTCTAGAAATGGAGACACAAAAATGAATATAACCAAAGGACTAGCAGAAATGAGCAGACAGATATGAACATAGAACTTTTAGAAATAAAAAGTTGAAGAGGAGTTTTGAAAACCAGAGAGAAAAGGCAAATCACCTACAAAGGAATGAAAATTAGACTAAACAGAGAGCTGATTCTGCAGCTGTAACAATGAAAACCAAACTGGTGTTTTTAAGGTCTTGAGAGGAAATAACTGTCAACCAAAAGTTGTATACTATTAAGACCACCTTTCAAAAAAGAAGGTTAAATAAAGACATTTCCAGATAAATAAAACTAGTAGTCACCACCAACAGACATTTCTGAAGAGAATTCTCAGAATTTATTTTGGGTAATAAGAAAAACTTTCCCTCGAAGTCCAAGATGGTAGGGGAAAAATTATGAGCAAAGAAAATGGTAACTATATAGGTGAATTTAAACATTTTTATAAGAAAAACACAATAATAAAGGCTAATCAATAGGTTAAAAAGTAAGAACCTAAGTAAATGTATGACAGCAATAATATATAAGCTAACAGGAAAGTGAATAAAAGTAAGATATTCTAGATCTTTTCTTGTTCAAAAGTTAGACTGTGATAAATATCACGGCAAAACTTCAAAAGTAATTACTGAAAGTAATAGAAATAAGGATGAAAAACTGGAGGAAAATAATATAATTAATAAAAAGATAAGACAAAAGCATGAAAAAGAATACAAAGCAACAGTAAAATGGGATGGGAAAAAAGTCAATATATATGAGAATCATTATTTTTTTTTTAAATGTAATGGACTAAAGCCAACAATTAAAAGATACAGATTGTTTTTGTTTTCAAAATTCCAAAATTTTATTGGAAGTCAGTGTTAATTTCATTTTTCCCCCAAATACTTTTATTTTTTCAGTGTTACAAAATTAATTGTTCATGCACCACACTCAGTGCTCCATGCAATACAATAGAGATTGTTGGCTTAAACTTTTAGAAATTCAATTATATCCTGTTTACAAGAGAGCCAGCTGAAGGCTATTTATAAAAGAATTGGCTAAGACTGTCAGCAAACTATGGCCTACAAGCCAAATCATTCTCACTGCCTATTTTTTAAAGTTTTATTGGAACACAGACATGCCCATTTGTTTACATATTGTCTATGGCTATTTTCCCTCTGCAACAGCAGAGTTGTGTAATTGCAACTACAAACCTGAAAATATTTATTTTGGCACTTTACAGAAGAAAGTTGGCTGACACCTGACCTAAAATAAACACATGGAAAGGTTAAAAGATTCAGCTAATCTAGAAAATATTTTCTAATTAGCTTTTTGCAACTAACAAAGCAGCCTCAAAAAGTAACAAAACCTTGACAGGTTAAAGAGGATATAAATAAATAGAAGAGTATACCATGCTCATGGATTACAACACTCAAAATTGATGAGATCTCATTTCACCCCAAATCGTTCTATAGATTCAATTCAATTTCCATCTAAATTCTCAGCAGAGGTTTATTTTATTTTGTTTGGAATTTGACAAGCTAATTCTAAAATTTATATGGAAATGTAGAGGACTTAGAATAGCCAAGGCGGTCTTGTGGAAGAAGAAAGAAGGTGGAGGACTTACACTATCTGACATCAAGACATTATGAAACTAAAGAAATTAAGACACTATTACACCTTTAAAATTTTATAAATCAATAAGTTAAGGACAGACAAATTGGTGGGGGTAAAATGAGCCAAAATCCAAATCCTCACTTTAAAAAAATCTAAATGGCCAATTAGCGTATAAAACTGTGTTCAACATCATTAGTCATCAGAGAAATGCAAATTAGAAACCACAATCAGATCACATTACACACTCAGCAGAATTAACAAAATTAAAATATAGATACTGCCAAGTGTTTGCAAGTCTGTAGAGCATCTGGAATTCTCGTGCGGTGCTAATAGGAGAGGAAATTGGTACAGACAGTTTGCAAAACCATTTGGCAGTATCTACTAAAGTGATATACGTACTTACTCTGTGATTTAGCAGTTCTACTCCCGGGCATTTACCAATAAATGTGAATGCTTATTCTCTCCACAAAAGGCATGTGCAATAATGTTTGTAGAAAGGTTACGTATGATAGCTCCATACTGGAAACAACCTAAATGACTGGGGAAGATGGAATGGGAAGTTATTTACACACTGGAGCTCTTCAGAACAACTTTAAAAAACAAATCTACCGATACACAGAATAACATAGGTAAATTTGAAAACCATAGCGCTAACAAAAAGACACCAAAAAATACATAACGGTATATTTATATTCATATGGAAGTAGTCATATTAACAGATTAAGAAAAAATTAAAATTAAAATTAAAAATTTTCAATAGCTGAAGAAAAAGCACTCAACAAAATTCAACACCCTTTTATGATAAAACCACTCAGCAAACTAGAAGTGAACTAACTTCCTCAACCCGAGAATGAGCATCTGTAAGAAACCCAGAGCTATTAGCACAGTTAATCTTGCAAGACTAAATGTTTCCCCCTAAGACTGAAAAGAAAGCAATATATAAAGAACACTTATAACTGAATGCTAAGATAATCAATCCAGTTTCTTACATGGGTAAAATATTTCAATAGTCATACCACAAAAATTACACAAATGCCTGATGAGGATATGAAAAGATGTTCAACATCATTAGTCATCAGGGAACTGCAACACGAAACCACAGTTAGATAACTGCACACATTAGAATGTCTAAAACTTACAAGACTGACAATAGCAAGTACTGACGAGGATGTTGAGCAACTGAAATTCTCATATATTCCTGCTGAAAACTGAAAATGATACAACAATTATTTTAAACACTTGGGCCATTTCTTATAAACTTACATGCCCCATCTGTCCCAACAATTCCACACCTAAGTAATTACCCAAGAAAAATTAAAATATATATCTCCATGCCAAAACCTGTACATGTATGTTCATACCAGCTTTATTATGAATAAAATAAACAGAGGCAAAGAGTAGACGCTAATTGTTTTAATTTATATGAAATTCTACAAAAGGCAAAAAAAATCTATAGTAACAGTAGGTTACTGGGAAAGGGAATGACTGCAAAGGGTTATGAGTGGCCATTTGGGGATGAAGGGAAAAGTCCGTATTTTAATTACAGTATATATTATATAGTATTTATTATACTATATAGAATCAGTGAACCTCATCTAACTGTATTCTTTTTTTTTTTTTTTTTTTTTTTTTAAAGATTTTATTTATTCATTTGACAGAGAGAGATCACAAGGAGGCAGAGAAGCAGGCAGAGAGAGAGGAGGAAGCAGGCTCCCTGCTAAGCAGAGAGCCCCATGTGGGGCTCGATCCCAGGCCCCTGAGATCATGACCTGAGCCGAAGGCAGAGGCCTTAACCCACTGAGCCACCCAGGCGCCCCATCTAACTGTATTCTTAAAAAGGATGTACTTTAATATGTGTAAATTAAATGTCAATAAGCTGATTTAAAATATTTGAGATTAGGGGCACCTGAGTGGCTCAGTGGATTAAAGCCTCTGCCTGCATCTTAGGTCATGATCTCAGGGTCCTGGGATCAAGCCCCATGTCAGGCTCCTTGCTCAGGGGGGGAGTCTTCTCCCTCTCCCTCTGCTTCCAACTCATGCTTGCTCTCTCTTTTTCAAATAAATAAAATCCTAAAAAATATAAATAAAATAAAATATACTATAAGTAATATAGATTAAAATACTGTAGAATAATATAGCAATACCTTGAGGAAAATGTACATCTTTGAATACATACATTAGAAAGAAGAAATGTTAAAATTAATAATAGAAGCTTCCAAGCTAAGAATTTAAAAGAACAAGAGAAAAAAAATCAAAGAAAGTAGAAGGAAATGATAAAGATTAAAGCAGAACTGACTGAAACAGAAAAGAAAGAGACAAAATAGAGAATCATATAAGCTAAGAGTTAGTTCTTTGGAAAGAATAACAGAAACAGAGAAGTTTCTAACTGTGGTGTTCAATACTGCAACCATTAGTCATGTATGGCTATTTAAATTCCAATGTGGATTAATTAAAATTAAATACAATAATGTAGTTCCTCGGTCACATTGCTGTACTTCAAGGGTTCAATAACCACATCTGGCTAGTGGCTACCTCATTGGACAGAGCAGAATAGAGCTCTCCCCCATCACTGAAAAGTTGTCTTGGACAGCTTCACTCAAGTCTGATCACAAAAAAGCAAAGGTGTGTAAAGTTCCCTGCCCTAAGGAAATGTTTGGCCTCTTGAAAGAAAAAGACAGACTCCTCACATGGGTATTGAGGAGGGCACATATTGCATGGGGCACTGGGTGTGGTGCATGAACAATTAATCTTGTAACACTGAAAAAATAAAATAAACATATTTGGGGGAAAAAAAGAAAAGAAAAAGACAGATTACCCAAGCAATTACAATATGATAGAATTGTAATGCACTCCTTTGATATGGGGAAGTACAATGCTATGCAATCACATAAGAGGAACTCCTGGCCCAAGTCTGCAGCACCAGAGAAAATATCTCGGAGGAAGGCATTTGTAAGATAAGGATGAGGTAGCCCAACGGAGAGCTGGGAAGAGAATGTACTTGGCTAGGAGCCCTGACCGCCTGAGATGAAAGGGATGCTATCAAGTACATCTATCCCTCGCAACCTAGATGTCTAACCCTGTAAATTTCAATTTCACCCAACAAATACTGACTCCAATCCTGCTACATAGAAGGCATCTGTTCTAGCCACTGGGGTCAGAGAGTGTGAGAAAGAGCCATGCTTTCAGGGAGCTCACAAGATGTTGGGGTGACAGAGCTTAAGTGATGCGGGGATTGCATAGTAATCCATATCAGGTTTAAACACCACCTAAGCCATACACTAGTCTTACATAAAATGCAGTGGTTTTTTTAACGGGCAGGAGAGAAGACTGGAAGGGAGAAGTAGGGAGATAATACAAACAAGAGAACACAAGTTTGGCAAGGATCTTGACAGCACGGATATACTTCTAGGCACACATTTGCTCACCGTGTTAATGGATGTGGGTAGGCAGTAAGAAAAAGACATTAGTGGCTTGCTTTTTCTTCCTGATCAGATTTATCCATTGCCAGCCATGCTCCCTCCATGGAGAATACTGTGCTTGCCAAGATCTAGCTACAGCAAGGAGGATGGTATGGATAGACAGAAGTGATAGACAGACAGTCACATGTAGGAAGCCAAGATCCTCTTAACCTCTCAGCATTGTCTCTTAATGAGCCACAGAGCTCATTTCTGGGTAGATGCACCCAGAAAGTCAGATATTGCTACTTTTCTTCCTTCTTAGAAAACTACAAGAGGAATCACACTTTCAAAACTTGAGTTAGTTCGTGAACAAATACATATTGACACTTCTTTCTGTGTTTCATACTCTGGAGAATCAATGATGAACAAGAGATTTTTTTTTTTTTTTCCTGCATGGGGTCTAATGAGAAAGAAAAAAAAAATCAAAATCAAAAAATATAAGGAAAATTACAAGGTGCCATGAAAGTGCTTAAGAAGGGTACCCAGTCTACCCTTGGCTGGGGGCGGGTGGGGATAAGGGTAGGCTTCCACGAGAAAAATGCTTCCATTATATCCATATACCATATAATGATATGTGGTACCTTATTCCTTTAAACGCCAGAGCAGGAGTTCGGGCGTTAAGGGAAGAGTTATCTGTCTACACTGGAAAAAAAGCATCGGTATTTTTTTCCTGTGATGGGTCAGATCTGTCACAGACCAAGTTGAAGTCAATTTTCTCAGTCATTTGTGTGGTCTCCTTCTAGGGCACTTTATGGATAAAAACAAACATGTTGTTCGCAAGGTCAGCGTTGAGTGCCTGATTAATCTAACCCATAAATCTTGAAATAACAGGAAGCACAAAGCATACCTGACCCTAATCAGCCCTGCTGCTTTGTTGAAATTATCCTAGCCAACCAGCAGTTCCCAGAGATGGAAGCTAAGCCAGAAAACATTTGGGTCCCCGAAGCGAGGTGTTGAAGTGGAAGGCAGAATTCATCTACATCTGGCGCAGGCAAGGACTCTGCAGAAGGGAATTATAAAATATGCAATGCAACTAAAGCAGGCTTCTTGACCAGATGGGAGGGAAATGGATGGATGAATGGGTGATTAGAAGAAAGAGGAGAGGAAAAAGAGCAGAACGGGCAACAGAAAGCCTCGGGCGTTGAAGGGAAAACTAGGGTCGTGTGGGCAACCAGTTGGGAAATGCCTCTGGTTAGAAATAAGCTGACTGCACCTCTCTGGAGGGGACCACATGACATTTTTCTCTAGTTTTCAACCAAAACCAAGTTTGTGCCATCAGTGCTGAAAGGCTTAAAATTCAAAGGAAACATTTCCACTGTTGCGGGTAGGGTCTGGGGAAGTCCACGCCAGCTCTACCCTGACCTGAAGGATGATCACGTACTTTCAGGACAGGGACTGAGAGAGGGTTGTCACAGGGAAAGATTAAAAATGAGACCAAAGCAACCACGACCACAACAAAAAGAGAGAGATAAAGAGAGACTTAGAAATGAACACCCACTTGCTTTCAGATGAGCGAGTTGAGTCAAAGAGGCGTTGAGGTGACAGATCCTGCAGTGTATGTATCCAAGAACCCCCGGAGCTAAACAAACACGGTGGTTTTCCTTTCCTCCCAAAAGTACGATGGCTGCAGCCTCTCCTGGTGGGGAGGAAGTGAGAAACAAGTCCTCAGCTACATAGTGACTTAATGTATAGAATTCAGTGGCCCGATCTGTCTCTGCTGTGTTTTGTTCTGTTTTGTTTTGAGTTTACTTCAGTTGAGGCAGACCGAGTTGCTGTGGTGAAGTAGCAAGAGACAGGTTTTGGCACCTCGGGAAAATGCCACCTTCCTTCCGCGTCCCTTCCCCTCAAGATCCCCTCCCCCCACCCCTCTGACCCTCAGAGTCCAGGGCTCCTCGTGCCGCCTGAGGGCCCCCAGGGCTGCTTTAGGCCATTTTCACCAGCCATTCACAGCAGCCTTTGACAAGCATCCATTTTGTTATGGTGCCCCCAACTCTGCGGAGAGTCGGGCTCAGTATCCTTATTGCCATTTTACAGATGAGAAAACTGAGAACAAAGACGTTTAATGTCCTGTCCTGTCGTAAATGGCAGAGTTCTACTAGGTACCCAGGCCTTTCAACCCAAGTCTCGGAATTTCTTCCAGCAGATCACACTGGATAAAGGAAGTTAATTACACATCGAATCACATTCATGCTGGCACCTGGTAGCGATATCATGAATACCTGAAAGTGGGGCCTCTGAACTGCCAGCTGTGTACCATACGGCCCCAGTTGGCTAAAATATTCCAGTTACATATATGAAATCAAATATACCAGTTGCTTGGAGAAGTCTGGACTATAAAGATTTTATTTATTTATTTATTTATTTATTTATTTGACAGAGAGAGAGAGACCACAAGTGGGCAGAGAGAGGGGGCAGGGGAAGCAGGCTCCCTGCTAAGCAGAGAGCCCAATGTGGGGCTCGATCCCAGGACCCTGAGATCATGACCTGAGCCAAAGGCAGAAACTTTAAACCCACTGAGCCACCCAGGAGCCCCTATAATGTCTCTTATTTAAGAATATTTTTTGAGTACTGTGGTGGACGCTGGGGCATGTCCCCCAGATCAGAATTAAAGCATACTCACTATTCCCTGAGCTTTGGGGAGTTTGGACAGGAGCTGGCTTCTCTGTTGGTTCCTGGGAACTGCCCTCACCCAGTAGAAGCTGCCTTGCCTGAGGTTATGCCTCCTTCAGAGAGCCAACCTTCATCCAATGACTAGCAGACGAGCAATGAAGGTCCAGTTCCCTTGCCCCAAGGTGGTGAGATTCTGAAGGGGTCATTGCAGCTTTAGAATTTACCCAGCGTGTCTACGGGATCTCAGGAGGTCTTTGTTGTGACTGTTTTCCATTTCAACTCTCCCATCTTGCCCATCCTACCACTTTCATTCCCTCACAGGTGTGAGAATATCCCTGTACCCAAATCCCTGCCTCACAGAGATGTTTTCCAATGGAATCCTATTGAAGACAAGCACAATGAGACAGGCGCTGTGAACTGCCTTTAAAGAATTGGTCTAGTGGGGGAAGCAAAGAAGCAAAGGAGTAATTATAGTATAGGGTGGTAGGTCTATAATGGAGCAACATATTTTGGGGAAGAGCCAGGGTAACAGAGTATAAATTCTAGTCACAGAAAGTAGTGTATCCCTTGATCGTCTTCCGTTGTAAAATGTAGATGGCCCTGTTCTTCTGTTATCACACTGATTGCAACAGCCAAGAAGGCTGTGGTCGTCCCTTTGGGAGAGTAATGTAATGCAGGTATGAGGAGAAAGGCTGAAGGACTAGCTCAATAAGGTCAAGTTTTGACATTTACATGATTTCAGGGAGCTGAAGAACTTTTCTCCCTATGTCTTTGCAATCTTTTTCTTCTGGCTTAAGAGAGCCTAACTTTGAAATTTCACCATGTATTAATCAAAAGATTTGCAGCAGTTAATTCATAAGTGCTTTTAGTAGTGACTGATTTGTAAACTTGGAATTAAGGCTTTCTCTGGGGATGATGCCTAACAAAGATTTTGCAGGAACAATCAAAATGTGTAATCGTGAATGCAAAGTGCATCTGTTTCTGAGTCTGCGATGACTAGATAAGTCAGAATTTCAGCATCCCCCATAATGGATGTATGTGGGGGATGAGGGATGGGGAGTACGGTGTCAGGACTCAGGGGCTCCTCAACTGCAAGAACTAAGTGATGTTTACTCGCATCCTCGAATGGCCTTAAGTGGCTAAAATTACTTTTGGGCTGGCTTCTCCCCATCTCTGGAAGGCACATTTCATGAACTCAATCGCTAGGGTCTTTTGGTCGTTAGTTGTCTGCTCATTATAATCCCCCACCTCCTCCAACATAGATAATGATAGATAGATAATAGGTAGATAGATGATGGATGGATAGATGGATAGATGGATAGACAGACAAAATAAAAGCTGAAGTTAATTTTTAAAGCAGCCCCTGGGGAAGCCCACCCATTTCTCGTTAGCCCACCCATACTGGGGGTTTCTCCAGGCAGGAACTTCCTATGGGGGAGAGGAGGACAGAAGAATATGAGAGGATGAAGTCCTCAGTCATTCAGAAAAGACATGAAAGATGGTATCGGCCAGTCGTGTTTAGACTGTACCTTATCAGTCCTCAGAGAATCTCAAAGGTCCCTGGGGCACTTTGTCATCATGGAGGGATTTTCTCAGGGTAGGGATTTCCCCAAGAGTCTCTGACAAGTTTCCCTCTCTGTAGTTGCCCAGAGCCTGCTGGCTCACTGTCCAAATGACCCGGATTTTATTGATCATTGGATGTGTGATGCCACAGGCATTAACTGAAATATAAATAACGGGATTTTTTTCCCACCCTTTCTTTTCGGATGGAGATACATTTGCTACAACCTTCCAAAGAAATAGAATTAACATAAATTCCGGTGTCCTTGGATGAGTAAACTGTCAACCCAACCTACTATCATTCCTGCAACCAGTCTCTAAAATAATTTTAGTATTAATTGATCCTATTTGCGGAGTGGCAGCATGGTGTATTGGAGGAGTATATCTGACTATGAATCCCAGGTCTACCGTTTATGGTTAATGTGACCTTGAGCAAGATTCTTAGGGCCTTGAGCTTCAGTTGTCTGTCAGTAAAGTAGGCAGTCTGATGTCTATGTCACTTGGTTCTTACGAAGAGGAAATGGACTGTGAAACACATGACTTATGAGCTTACCGAATGATGGCCACCCTTGTTATAATTTTACCAACTACAAATACTCATTACAAAAACCCACAGTCATTAAAGAGGAAAAAAAAAGGATCATTTAATTTCTTGGTGCCTGTCTTTATATATAAAGCAGTAGTTTGGACTAGCTGAATTCTACAATTTCTTTCAACCTAGACTTTCTTTGATTCATTATAACTCACATATGAACGAAGCAGATAGAAACACGGTTGTTTTTATATGGAATTTTAACAAGTATGTTTGATAGAAAAATTAGGTGAGTCAGAATACCACATTTCTTAGCATTTTGACTAATTAAAATGTGACAGTTTTTTTAAGCGTTTCAGATTAAAAGGAGTAACAAGAGTATTAAAGACTTTAAAAACATAAAATTCCATTCCCTTTAACACTGTCATTACAGCCCTTATCTGAAAAAGGGGGTAGTAGTATAATTCATTCTTTGAATTGTTGTGGGCATGCAAGTTTTAAAGAAATGGAAATCATTAAGCATAAGGGCCGGGCACATAATAAGGGCAAAAGAAGAGGAGCTGGGCTTATGAGCCATTATCGCAAAAACATTTCCAAACACTCCTAGGTGTGTGCAGGAATAGCTCTTCCATTCATTGATTAGCTCCTTCAACCAATACTTGTGGGACGCACAAGAGGCCTCTAGAGAGATCCTCTAGAGGCCTGTGACTTGGCCATGGGCTCACAGCACTAGAAGCCAGGCTTCTAGAGGATCGACGGCCATTTCTCACGGTTATCTTGCTTCTGCGACCTGAGGTGGCCTGTAAGCGATGTGCGGCAAGGAAGAGTGTGGAGTTCGAAGTCGGAGGAGCTGTCCATACAGCCTGCTGTTCATTTAGCAGCAGGATCCCTGTGAGGGGACCATCCCCTCAGACTCCCTGGGCTTGGGTTTCCTCATCTATCAAATGGGATGAGAGTCACAGCGAGGGTCCCAGGAGGTAATGAAAGTAAGTGTGGATGAACAGTAGCCTCTAGCAAATAATGCCGCTTGACCCCCCCTTCTTTCTTTCTTTCCTTGCTCTTTTCTTACAAGTGTCAGAAGAACTCTGGACATACCGGTAAAAAACAGAAGGAAAATAATCGCTGCCCTTTTCTACTTCAAAGGGTCGCTTTTGTGAGACTCAGCTGGGCGAACGTATGGGAGAATGCGGTGAAGAATGAGGTCTTGTCATCCTTCCTACTTCCGTGTCCTTGTGTGTGAAGCAGGAAGGATGACAAGTACACTTGTAGGGCTGGCCCGTGGCAAAAACATACAAATAAACCCATGCAGCTGGCATTCCGACCTTATTCTTCGCCGCATTGTCACCACGCTGCTTCCAAGAAATACCAAGGGCAAGAAATTTGGAAAAAGAGAAATATGCTATAAAAAAAATTAAAATTACTCAACCATTTTTAAATAAAAGAGAATTATCAAGTCTTTTTTCCCAGATTGAACTCTGGGGGGAGATATACGTGGAATAGCATGAGGTTAGCCACGAGGAGCAACTTAGATATAGTGTTTTAGCCACTAACGAAGTTAGGAAAGATACCTGTGGAATATGGTTTCAAGATGTGTTTAAACCCTCATTCCAGGAGGATTTGAATGAGAGTCTTGTGTGAAGACAAAGGGATAGACGTTAAAGTTCCTAGTTGAGATTCTTGATCTTTACAAAATGGAACTATCTTTTTAAATTATAAAAGGATATATATTTTATTTTATTTTTTCAGTGTCCCAAGATTAATTGCTCATGTACCACACCCAGTGCTCCATGCAATATGTGCCCTCCTCAATACCCACCACGAGGCTCGCCCAACTCCTCACCCCCATCCCCTCCACAACCCTCAGTTTGTTTCTTGGAGTCCACAGTCTCTCGTGGTTCATCGCCCCCTCCCAATTTCCCCCCATTCACCCTTCCCTTCCTTCTCACAATGTCCTCCATGTTTTTCCTTATCTCCACACGTAAGTGAAACCATATGATAATTGACTTTCTCTGCATAATCTCTTCCAGACCCATCCATGTTGATACAAAAGTTGGGTATTCATCCTTTCTGATGGAGGCATAATATTCCATTGTATATATGGACCATATATTTTTACACATTTTTTAAGATTCAGAAGTGAATGTGTAGAAAATATGCCAAACTCCCCTCATAAGCTCCTTCCCCAGAGACAATCATCAACAGTTAATCCTCATTAACATTAACATCATTAATGATGACGATCATCATTGACCTAGTTGTCTTCTACACCACATTTGTTTATGCACGTATAAACTTGTGCCTGCTTGTGACCATTCACTACATACTGCTCCTTAACCACTTTTTTTGGACTCTATACGATAGACAGTATCTCAAGTCAATAAGGTAGATCTACTTTGTCTTTTCAGTTGCTACATCGTGGGTATATCATAGTTATTACTTCCATTTTCTTTGTTTAGGAACTCAGTACAGTGATCTTTTCAGAAGAAAGACATACTGCCCCACCAATTTCTTTTCACTGTCCTGTCCAGTTTGAACCGCCCACGCAGTTTTAGTCGTTCCTACTCTATAGGTGTGAAAACAGTCATTTCTGTGTTTCCCAGAAGCTTTGGTCACTTGGTCCACTAATTCTGTGTATGCAAGAAATGTTGACAAGAAATAATTATTCATTTCTAGAATAAAAAAACCTTCAGGTAAAGGTTACAGAGTCTTCTGCATCATAAAAACTTGTGAAAAATAAAATCTTGACTGCAGGAGACTCAAAGTCAATATCCCATGGCCAGAGAAGTGACCACAATCTCACAGCATGGCTATAAACCAAGTAAAGGACTTTGGACTTTGTGCCAGAGGCAATGGGAGTTGGTGCAAATGCATTCTTTCTTGGCCAGATAGCATGATCAGATAGTTGATAGAGGAAGATCACAGGGCTGAGGGTAATGGTTTATAATGGGGAAAATCCAGGGGTAAAAAGACCCAGTTGCTCATGAATAAAAATGTTTTGTTTTGTTTTTTAAAGATTTAAGTATTATACTTTAGTAACACTTTGCTTTTTTAAACTATTACTTTATTTACTTTATTAAGGTATTAAGTATTGTTGGGGCAAACTGACTATCTGCCCTGATACCATCACTGCCGTCAGAAGTATAAGTACAGACTCTGACCTTACCTTCTGAAATGGCCCTTGCCCTTAGTAAATTGCCAAAGAAGTAACCTCCATTTCCAAGAAGGCTTAATTATATGGCGCTCTCTCTTTCTAGAGGGCTACTTGAATGGCTTCAGGACAGGAAAGCCACTCCCTCCAGAGCAAGAGAGCGGGCAAGCAGGAAGCCACCTGCCTTAGGACCTTCTCTCAGAAGTCACTCAATGTCACATCTGCCCCAGGCATTTCCTTAGAAGTAAGTCGTGCGCTCCGCCCCACACTTCAGGGGACCTCCTGGAGTATTCCGTTCCCCAATGAGTGCCATCTCTTGAAGAGGGGAGTGTCAGAGAATTTGTGGACATATTTCAAAACCACCACAGGAGTCGAGTTTCAAGTCCAGACTGATGCTCTGAGAGCCAGAGCCTGAAGGAACTGTGAAGCACAATTCTCCAGGAACTGACAAAAACAAGAGGGAGTTCTTCAGACTTTCCCAGACCATAGACGTGGGTGGTTTAGTTTATCTAGACATCTGCGAGTCAGGGAGGCCACAAGATATTTTAAATACACTACAAACCTCCACATATTACCGTGTTAATGAGGGCATGAGATCAAATTCTTTCCTGTTGGTCCTCACAAGTTAGGAGAACAACCCAAATATTTCATTATTTCCACGTGTTCCATATTTTAGTTCCAAACAAGAAAATCTAGCACCTACCTATTCAAGGAGTGTGTTCTGCTCTGTTGGGGCAGGATTGGACAAATTTAAGTTGGAGAATGTGAACCTTAAAGCAAGTCTTCAAGTACCCAGATACTCTTTTCTGTTCAGGCTTCTGGGAAAGACATGTATAGCTCCTGTGTGTTTGTAAACTAGAAATTGGGCTGAGAAATCACATTGTTTAACCAGTTTATTGAACCAGTTGGACACTGAAGGGTACAAGCAGGTATAAACTGTACTTTTTATCACCACTGTCCCCTTTGAAATCCTCTATAATTAATTCATTTACCTTCCCCTCAACAATGAAATCTCAAAGCAGATCTCATAGTTTTTCCAATCACTCTTAAATGGCAAAATATTAGTATATTTTATCTAAAATGTGTATATTTTTCCATCTTAATGTCTCGTCTCTGAGTTTTAATGTCATCTTATAATCATAATCGAAGGGGTTTTTTTCCTTTCTTAGTAGCATATAAAATAATGGAGCATCTTATCATCAATCAGAGGCAGTGATATTTAGTGTCTCTTTTTCCAGTATTAAAAACAATCTATAAAAAAAAAAAAAAAAAAAAAAAAAACAATCTATGCAGGGGGCGCTAGGGGGGCTCAGTCAGTCAAGCCTCCGACTCTAGATTTCAGCTCAGGTCATGATCTCAAGCTCATGAGATGAAGCCCTGTGTTGGGATCCGTGCTCAGCACAGAATCTGCTTGAAGATTCTCTCTCTCCCCTTGCCCCCCTAAAAAAATCTATTCAAGTATAATAATCACAATTCCATTCTCATCAAATTTAAAACTTCTTCCTTCTTGGAAGCCTACTTCAGGCTTGGAAGCCTATAATGCACAAGATAGGAGTGGCTAGAGACATATCTACCTCTTATTCTACCTTGTCCTTCACTTCCTAGCTCAGGCTTTGGGACCTCTCAGGGACTGGAATGAGGTGAGAGAAAGGAAGTCAGGGTAAGTAAAAGTATTATTCATAGTACAGTTATACTCTGGCAGAGACATCCTCTCGGTGAGGGATATTCTAAATGTCAATTCTTTTTTCTTGGAGTGGTTTTGTGGCTTGTTTCAGAGACAGCTTCCATCACTGGAAATCTCTTGCCTACGGTTCCTCTGACGTAGGCTAGGCCACCTCCAGCTGGCCACTCACAACTTCCTCTTTAGCCACTGGTTTCTTATGGCCCACCCTTCTACTGGGTCAGTCCCCTTGTGTGGAGTCCCATTCAAAACAGCCCAGTAGGATCCCCTCCTGTGGGGCCTCCCAGGTTCATGGGAAGTTCAAGCATCCCTGCGGTAGATTCCCCCTCCTTGGCTCTGCTGCAAGTCAGTGGAGCTCAGGGCAGCAACTCTCACCTTTCAACTCTGTGGCTGGGGGTCAGATGCTAGTCCCTGCGTTCCGTCCAACGTCAGGGAACACAGGAATACTCTCCAGATGGTTTTCCTGCAGCATCCTCACTGGGTCTATCTCACTACTTGCCACTTGGAAATGGTCAGCCGTAGGCACCCTACTTCTGTTTTAGGTCTCATCGTTGACTTTAAGACAAACACACTCATGCAGCAAATAGTAAGTAAATAAATAAATAAATAAATAAATAAATAAATAAATAAATAAGTTTTATTTAGTAAATCAATTCATTTACTAGTTTAAAAAAAAAAATGGTGAGAAATTGCTTACCTTAAAAATATAACAGTAAGGGCATCCGAGTGGCTCAGTGAAGGTTGCGCAACTGACTCTGTTTCAGCTCAGGTCATGATCTCAGGGTCATGAGATGGAGACCCCATCAGGCTTCATGCTCATCAGGGGGGTCTGCTTCTCTCCCTTTCCCTTTGCCCCCTCCCCTGACTCGTGCATTCTCAAGCACGTACACTCTTTCTCTGAAATAAATTTAAAAATCTTTTTTAAAAAAGTCTAACAGTAAGGTGAGATACAGTGACTATCTACTTTATGCCAGGTCAGATTATATGCTGTTGATGTATTGAGGACAAAACATCACTAATGTAGTTATGCCTGCTGAGACTGCATAACCTAAACCTAATCGTGGGGAAATAGCAAAGACTCCAAGCGCAGAAATCAAATCATATTATCAGCTTTCATACTGAAAATTTGGGGAATTTAGAGGCCACATGCTAATACCTCCTAACATTTCACTCCTGAATTAATCAGACGTAATACCAGTCCTTCCAGCGGTTACGTGCATAAACCATAGGCCTCTTAATTCAGGAGACAATGTCTCCCCCATTTGGCTTATCACAGAAGAAAAGGAACCTTAGAATACTTGTGGGGCTCAGGGGCAGGCAGATCTAAAGGAAGAAAGAACCCCGAAGGGGCTAAAATACGCATGCTCACAAGGCCCCCAGCCGGTATGGAGGTCAGCTGTGTAGACAGACGTAGCCTTTTGAAGGGGGAATCTAGACCCTTGGCATAACATCCTTGCTCGATGCACTCTTTCCTCCAGGTAAACGCAGCTTTCTTCCAGGGCACAAGGCCTGAACATTAGCTCAATTTCAGCCCCTAGTCACCGGCCTGTGGAAATGGTAGCCCTAAGCGCCTAATTCTCTAAATCACACTGAAGCTTTGAGTAGAACAGATTGTAGGGCGGAAATTCCCTTCCATTTCTACTGCAGACTTGAAAATTCTATTTTGGTGGCCTGTGCAGGGATTCTGCGAAGAAGAGAAAGTGGTTCCCTCTACACTAGAGATCTTATTAACGACATCAGGTCATTAAGCAGGCCTTTTATTTTTTTTTCTTCTAGTTTATCATTTACTTCAATTTTTATGTGATTTCCTAAAAACAGATATTTTGAATACTTAGCATTTTAATAGAAAATTCAAAGACTAAAGAACTCATTAGGAACACAAGATAAAACCTTTTAACATTCTTAGTTACTAGCAACTCACTCATTTATTGGACAATTCAGTTTTGTTCTCAACTATGTACCTACTGTGCCCACTTTACTTTAGAATTACTTTGGAACATCAGATCGCATGTGTGCGTGTGTGTGTGTGTGTGTGTGTGTGTGTGTGCGCGCGCGTGCGCGCGTAGGTTTTTTTTTTTTTTTAAGACTTATTTATTTATTTGAGAGAGAAAGTGAGTGAGAGGGAGAACACAAGCAGGGGGAGCGGCAGAGGCAGAGGGAGAAGCAGGCTTCCCACTGAGCCGGGAGCCCCATTTGGGGCTGGATCCCAGGGCCCCCGGGATCATGACCTGCGTCGAAGGCAGATGCTTAACTAACTGAGCCACCCAGGTGCCCCCATCAGATCTCATAGAAACATACCTCTAATTTCACCTCTCCTAAGCAGGAACATCTTACATGGGACAGTATACTTTGTCATCTCCCATATGTCAGTACTACACCATAGCTCTTATGTTTTCTAAGAAGGTACGAGACTGATTTTCAAGAATTTATCCCACTTCTTTTGATCTGCTCTGGGTTTTCCTTTCTTTTAAAAGAAGACTCTCTCTATATAATCTCTCCTACAATTCACATTTTTACAGACTCTCAGTACTTCTCTTAAAAACTTGTCAATTTGTGTCAATCATGGAAAGTATATTTTTTACTGCTCACATGTTACACACACTTTTTAGTGTAGAAGCCAAACCCATCTCCTTATTCTGAACCGTCTGCCCATTTAGGTTTAGGTGTATCTATTGTATGTAAATAACAATATTTGGATTTTGCATTTAGGGGCCCATCTAGGAATCTTGGTCTTAAAATGGGGACATTTGGAGCATTCATATTAATTACTCTAAGCAATATGCCTGTTATGATTACTATCATCTTATATGTTATTTCCCTTCTCTATAATGCTATCTTTTGCTGCATTGACTTGTATTAGCTTTTTCTTCTTTTCTAGTGATTACTAGCCATATATCCTACTTACACTATTGTCACCTTTGCATTACAGTAATTATAATACAGTTGAACCCATACTTCTAAATAAAAGCCAATCATGATTTCCACCTGTGAAATCTGACTTCTCCCCTGTCTTACAAGCTTTGACTGAGCTTTCTGATCCAAATGATTGTTCTATTTTTTCTTTGTGTATCCTATCTTCTAGGAAATACTGTTTACATTTTCATTGTATTATAATCCTAGTAACAATTCTAAAATGTGTTGGCCTCTCTGCTCACCAATTTTTGTTTTACACCATTCTTCCCATTCTTGAGTTCTTTGTTTTGATTCATTTCTGTGTATTGAACCCAAAGAGCACTTGCTCACTTTCTATCAGGCTGTATATGTCATCACCTCCGTCCACACTACTTCCTCAGCCTGAATGCCCACCATTCGATGATGTCCAACTTCCTACTCTGTTCCCACAGCACATCCATTGTGCGTACCTCTGTAAGGGAGCTTATTTCCTTCTTTGTGTGCACTACTGGAATTTAAGCCCCCTGAGAATGTGAAAATTAGCATGGGGAAGCCTCACTAGAACGGAGTCAGGAGGTTTCAGCAGGGGGAGCTCTCAGGCCCTATGCTCACTGTCAATTGCAGACCCAACAGGAAGAGCTGGACTTGACCTTGCACATATTTCACCTTGCACCTGGATAGTACTCCTCTATTCCAACCATGAGAAGAGATGTCTTCCTCATCCCCAACTCCAGCCTCACCCAGCACCAACCCTCCCACTCCCCGCCCCACAACAGCTCTGCCAGTGAGAAGCCACCACACTTCCACTATCAGTGTACTTCCGTGGACTTCTAGTTCCTAACAGCCTTCTCCACGTACCCCTTTTCTCCTTAAGAAGCCATACCTCCCCTTCATTCCCCAGACTTCCCTATGGTTTTACTGCATCTTGGTTGGTCCAGATTGCAGTTTTCTTTCATTCCTGAATAAACCCATCTTTTTAAAAAATATTTATTGAAAGAGAGAGAGAGCGTGCACACACGAAGGCACAAGCAGGGGGGAAGGGTGGAGGGAATGACTTTTAAATCAACATTAAATTTAATAATTAATAATTTATTAATTAATCATTAATTTCATAATTGAGGGTTTAATTTTTAATTTTAAAAATTTCAGTATGGTAGACACACAATGTTATAGTAGTTTCAGGTGTCCAACATAGTGATTCAACAACTCCCTACATGATGCTGTGCTCATCTCAAGTTAGCTACCATCTGCCACCACACAGTGCTAATATCATTGACTACATTCCCTGTGCTGTGCCTTTTATTTCCAGGACTTATTCATCCCACAACTGGAAGCCTGTGCCTCCCACTCCCCTTCATTCATTTTGCCCATTCCCTTTCTCCCCCCCTTCCCTCTGGCAACCATCAATTTGTTCTCTATATTTTAGGCGTGAGTCTGCTTTTTCTTTGTTTATTCACTTATTTTTTGGATCTCACATATGAGGAAAATCATATAGTATTAGTTTTTCTCAGTCTGACTTATTTCACTTAGAATAATACCCTCTGGGTCCATCCATCTTGCCCCAAATGGTAAAGATCTCCTTTTTTGTGGCTGCATAATATTCCAGTGTGCATGGATGACAGGGAAAAAAGGAATGAATAGAATCCAAATCTTAATCAGGCAAAGAAAAGACGACTGTGGCTTAGATGAGACCAGGTTAGAGGCTGTTTTCCTAGTCACACTGAAGATCATTCCTCTCAGTCATCCAGAGGAGATAAGTTTATATCAAAACCTCATGAATGATCTTTATTGTTGTTATATTTATTCACAAAGTACTGGTAAATATATGTAATTTCTTAAATTTCATATTGTGAACCCAATTTTTTCAAACAAATCCTTTTTTTTATTTTTATAAAATGCCAAGGTAATGGGCCTCTATAAGCATGGTTATTGTCACTATTGATTCAGGCTGGTGTAACAAAATACCACAGACCAGGTAATTTATAAACAACAGAAATTTATTGCTCACAGTTCTGGAGACAGAAAGTCCAATATCATGGTGGCAACACAGTCAGGTGAGGGTCCTCTTTTGGCTCACAGAATTCTCTTGTATTCTCACATGGTGCAAGGGGCAACCTAGCTCTCTGGGGCCACTTTTATAGGGGAACTAATGTCATTCATGAGGGCTCTGCCCTTGCCACCTAGTCACTTCCCAAAGACCCTTAAGGTCTTTACACAGTCTCCTTAATGCCATTATTTTGAGTATTAGGATTTCAACATACGAGTTTTAGAGGGACCAAGGATTCAGATCATCGCTGTTATGGACAGATATGTAGATGGACTAGAAACATCCTGTGTCGTAAATCATTTGCATAGTGAATGCTTGCTTTATTTCTCTACGTTTATTTTATTTTTTCAGTACTCCAAGGTTCATTGTTTATGCACCCCACCCAATGCTCCATGCAACATGAGCCCTCTTTAATATTCACCACCAGGCTCACCCATTCCCCCAACCTCCTCCCCTCCAAAACCCTCAAGGTTCTCAGAGTCCACAGTCTCTCATGCTTCATCTCTCCCTCCAATATACCCCAATTGACTTTTCCTTTCCTTCTCCTGATGTCCTCCATGTTATTCCTTATGTTCCACAAGTAAGTGAAACTGTATGATAATTGACTTTCTCTGCTTGACATTTAACTCAGCATAATCCCCTCCAACTAGTCCCGTCCATATTGAAAGTTGGGTATTTATCCTTTCTGATGGAGGCATAATATTCCATTGTATATATGGACCATATCTTCTCTATCCATTCCGCTGTTGAAGGGCAACTTGGCTCTTTCCACAGTTTGGAGATTGTGGCCATTGCTACAATGAACATTGGGGTACATGTGGCCCTTCTTCTCACTACATCTGTATCTTTGGGGTAATACGCAGTAGTGCAATTGCAGGGTCATAGGGTAGCTCTATTTTTAATTTCTTCAGGAATCTCCACACTATTTTCCAAACTGGCTGCACCAACTTGCATTCCCACCAAGAGTGGAAGAGGGTTCCCCTTTCTCCACATTCTCTCCAACACTTGTTGGTCCCTGTCTTGTTAATTTTGGCCATTTTAACTGGTGTAAGGTGGTACCCCAATGTACTTTTGATTTGAATCTCCCTGACGGCTAAAGATAATGAACATTTTTTCACGTGTCTGTTAGCTATTTGTATGTCTTCTTTGGAGAAGTATCTCTTCATATCTTCTGCCCATTTTTTGACATAATTATTTTTTGTGGGGGTGTTGAATTTGAGGAGTTCTTTATAGATCTTGGGTATCAGACCTTTGTCTATGGTGTCATTTCTGATATCTTCCCTCATTCCGTGGGTTGCCTATTTGTTTTGTTGATTGTTTCCTTTGCTGTGCAGAAGCTTTTTATCCTGATGAAGTCTCAAAAGTTCATTTTTCCTTTTGATTCCTTTGCCTTTGGAGACATGTCTTGAAAGAAGTTGCTGTGACTGATGTCAAAGAAGTTACTGCCTATGCTCTCCTCTAGGATTTTGATAGATTCCTGCCTCACATTGAGGTCTCTTATCCATTTCGAGTGTATCTTTGTGTATGGTGTAAGAGAATGATCGAGTTTCATTCTTCTAGCTGTCCAATTTTCCCAGCACCATTTATGGAAGAGGCTATCTTTTTTCCATTGGATATTTTTTCCTGCTTTGTCAAAGATTAGTTGACCATAGAGTTGAGGATCCATATCTGGACTCTTTATTCTGTTCCAATGATCTATGTGTCTGTTTTTGTGCCAGTACCATGCTGTCTTAGGGATTATAGCTTTGTAGTAAAGCTTGAAATCAGGCAATGTGATGCCCCCAGCTTTGTTTCTCTTTTTCAACATTTCCTTGGCAATTCAGGATCTTTTCTGGTTCCATACAAATTTTAGGATTGTTTGTTCCAGCACTTTGAAAACTACCAGTGGAATTTTGATCGGGACTGCATTGAAAGTATAGATTGCTCTGGGCAGTATAGACATCTTAACAATATTTATTCTTCTGATCAATGAGCATGGAATGCTTTTCCACCTTTTTGTGTCTTCTTCAATTTCTTTCATGAGTGTTTTGTAGATCTCTGAGTCAGACCCTTTACCAAAGAATCTTATGGTTCTGAAGATGGTGGAGAGGTGGGTAGGACACCCTGTTGCAACCTGTCCCCAAAAGTGAGCTGGATATCTGCCAGACCACACTGAACACCCATGAAATCAGCCGGAGGAGCAAGACTTTTCACTTCTGGATCTCTACGGAAGCAGAAGACAGCAGCAGAGAGGTAAAGCAAAGCGAGAACATGCAAAACGGTAATGGAGGATAAACAATAGGGGTAGGGAGCCACCAGAAGCGGCGCAAGGACAGTAATACCCCAAAGGAAAGTGCCGGGTGGTTGCGGAGCGGCAATAACTTAGAGCCTGGTTAAAAACACTTAAAAAGAGCATAAGGTTCTGAAGAGCATCAAGTGGAAGGGGGTGGACATAAGCACAAGCCTGGACCCACGCCCCCAGGAAGGACACGGCTCGCCTCAAAGAGAGACCAGTCGGGGGGCAGGGACCTGCTCCCCACACCATTTTGTGGGCCGGGTGCGCACTCCTGAAAGCACCTTAGAGTCTGCTGGGTCCCAGAGCCCACAGCACAGCTTGTCTCTGTGTACAGCGCTCTCTAGACGGTGCACCACCAAAGGCAAGAACTGTGCTGCCTGCGGGTGCAGTAATATTGGCAAGAATCTGACCACACCCCGCCGGGGCCTAGAGCCCCTAGTGCAGGGGAGCACGCTTAGTCACGCGGAGCCGCCAAACTGCTGAGTGCGTGACGCCTGGAAAAGGCAGATGGGCTGGGAGACTTGCGGAGGGGAGTGTTCCTTCTGGTCCACCCAGAGGGGAGCAGACTGTGGCTTCTTTGTGACAGGGAGGTCTGGGTAAGGACAGATCCCTCGCGCAGACTCTCTGAAAAGGAGAAAAAGCTACAAAAGGCCAAAAGCCTTCAGAGAGCTAGAGACTGAGAAACCGGGTTCCACAGAGCTCTGCCCCTTGATTGGGGGGCAGGGTGACTCAACCCAAGCAAGACTGACTGGAAAACAACTGGCCAGGTCCCTCCCCCTGAAGACAGTTCAAAAAAAAAAGACTATAACCACAGAGTCACCATAAGACTTTTAAACCCCCAACATCAGGGGAAATCAATATATTAAGTGCTTGATAATACCCTCAAACCTGTATATTTCATAGATACAACCTTTTTATTTTCATTCACTTTTTTTTTAATTTTTATTCACTAGTTTTCACATTTCTTGGTTTGATTTTTTTGTTTTTATTTTTTTTAAACTACTTAACATTATATCTAGAGGCTTAATACAATGATAAATAACCGTCCTCGCACACGAGGAGTTATAATCAACCTCCCATCTTTTCCTTCTGTCAGAGTTTCTGCCTATTTGCTTTTGTTCTGGTATTATAGAAAAACTTATTCCTGGGGTTCATTCTCACTAGTTTCTTTTATTATCTACTCTCATCGGTCTATGTGTTTGTTCTTGTTGGTCTACATACTTCATAAATCTTATTGTTGGGGCCCATTCTGGCTGAGACCCCCTCTTTTTCTGTTCCTCTCTATCTTTTT
>CM053618.1:48125460-48154661 GCA_028646535.1 Procyon lotor
AATAGACTTAAAGAGTGATCCTAACAGAGAAGAGAACAAAAGGGTACAGAAAGTAGAAGCCATCACGATTTGGTTATAGTCCCCAGGCTTGGCCTCCTTGAGGCTGGTTCATAGAACCTCCACGGACACACGAAATGCTATGCGTGTTTGTACTGTTCACCATCCCCTTCAACAGGACTGAATGGCTAACCACTGGAAGAAAAACCAGAGCTGGACATAGAGCGATAAGAAAAGATTTTATTTAGAAAAACTGTTTCCGTAGGAGAAAGGCTGATCACAGCAAGGATGAGTGGAGATTTAGAGCTAAGGTAGTTTTGTTTTCCTTCCATTCTGTGCCTTTGTACAAATTTTTTCTTCTCTCCTTCCTATACCACATGCTTTTGCCAGTTCATAGCTACCACTGTCTTCAAGACCTAGCTCAAGGCTGTCTCTTTCTACAGGACTTCTCTACTGAGTCCAGGCCACTGTCATTGCTTTTTACCCACACAGATCTATAAGCGCCAAACAATCGAATCACTGATTATCATTGCCAGGCATCAAACTGTTACTGAGTACTTGGTCTATGAAAGGCTGTACTTTGACCTGGGAGGTTGGGGAAAGCTTTGCAGGGGATGATGGTTGAGTACCTGCTATCCTAGTCGTTACAGATGGCTCAGTCATTCACTGGTTTCCCGAGGAGGAGGAGAATGCAATTGCTTCCACCTCCCCTGCACACATTTCACTGTTTTAAGTCTGTGCCTTGACTTAGTGTTGCCTCCTCTACCTGGAATGCACGGTCTTTCCAAGCTGAGCCTGGCCAGCTCTCATGGCCCCAGTAAGGGGGAGGCAGAGGCATCACACTAGGACGTGACCTTGGACCCTTATGGCCACCTTGAGTGTCTCAGGTTCCCCTTGTCTCTAGGCATCACTCTCTCATTGCACAATTACCACACTGTGCTACAAAGACCTGCCTCTTTCACAGGACTCCCCCAGGCCCCGCGAGCCTGGCACATAGCGCTCACTTAGTACATAGCTACTAAACCAGTGAGTGGACTTCTGCCATTCTCTCCCAGTCCTAACTTTTTTCTCTCTGGGCACCACCATTTCTTCTCTATCTTTCTGCTTTGTTTATGGCTTATTAGTTACAAGACCACTTCCTGTTCCGACCATCCCTGTTGCACAAACCCCCTCATTTGAAAATGAATGACAACATGAGCTCACATCTGCTGACCACTTGCTATTTGCCTGGCACTGTTTCAGACACTTTACAGGATAAACTACACATTCTTCATGGCCCAATTTTTCTTGGCCTCGTGGAGGTACACTGTCCTGCGATGGTCCCATCACAGTGCAATAAATGCTGTAGTGAGACAAGCTGGTTGGATGTACTATCATTCAAATGTTGGAAGATATGAGTAGGAGCAACAGCAACAAAAGGAAGCTAAGCGTGAATGACTCTACAATTTGTTTCCTCTTTGTGTTCGGGTTTAAATTCCTCTATTATGTTTCAGGTGAAGGTAAGCCAGAAAGACAAGGTGGGGGATGGATTATTGTATTTAAATTTCAGTTTACAGAGGTAGCCTTGAAAGAGTTATGGAAATGTGAGTATCAGCATGAAAAACATCAGGGAGGTTTTCATTGTTTTTTCAAAAGAGGTATGTTAACAAGAAAGATGGATCTGGGAAAATCAGTCATGAGAATTCACCTTTCAGTGAATCCTTCTTGGTTGGTAAGGAAAACTTTTCTTCTAGTTAGCTGGGAACGGTGATGGGGTTATTTTACCAGAAGATGGAAGCAGCTGGCAGATGAAGAGAACTCCCTGCACAAATAAGGGGCAATATAATATGGAAGAGATGGGGTTCAGTGAGTCTGGCTTTTCTCGGTGACACTGCTTACCAGGTGTTAGCTTTGGTTAAGTTTCTTGTCTTCCTGCAAGGCTCAGTTTTCTTATCCATAAAAAATAGGATTGGGTTGCCAATTTTACCAAATAAAAATAGAGGATGCCCAGTTGAATTTCAATTTCAGATATACAATAATTTTTTTAGAATAAATATGTCCCATGAAATAGTTGTGTGCCATGCAGTAACTATGTCTTTAGTATTGCATGGGACATAGTTATACTAAAACATTATTCATTGTTTATTGGATTCAAATTTAACTGGTCTTTGACTTCCTGGACTCAATTTCAACATGTATATCGGGGTACTCTCTACACCTTCAAGCAATTCTTTGGACACTAGTTGGGTATCCTACCATTCATAAAAGGAAATGAGAAAGGACACAGACAAACGTGCAGGTGAAAGAGATACATAGGACAAGGCATGGGGAAAAGGGACTGAGCTTCTTTTTTTTTTTTTAAAGATTTTATTTATTTATTTGACGGAGAGGAGAGAGGTCACAAATAGGCAGAGAGACAGGAAGAGAGAAGGGTAAGCAGGCTCCACGACGAGCAAAGAGCCCAATGCGGGGCTCAATCCCAGGACCCCGGGATCATAACCTGAGCCAAAGGCAGAGGCTTTAACCCACTGAGCCACCCAGGCACCCCAGGCCCTGAGCTTCTAATGCCCTCTCCAGGCATGCTATCTCTGTGTGTTCACGGACCTGGAGGTTCTCCAAACCCAGTCCTTTTGGGGGAGCTCCATTTAAACTAACTTAGCAAGGTTTTTGCTAAAACTGGGTTTTACAAGGAAATTTACAGACGGGCCTAGGAGAAGGCTTAAGAGCCTGACTCAAGTTTGGTCAAGCAAAGACTCATTGTCAGTATCATTTTAAAAATTATATTTAGTTTATGCTTATATTATCAGCATATTTATCATATCAATTGATATTTATCATATCAATAAATATGCTTATATTTAATTATTTAATTATTTAATTTATTTTTTAAATAAATTTTTAATTTTATTTAAAATAAATATTATTTATTTATTTTATAAATTTTATAAATAAATTTTATAAATAAATAATATTTAAATAAATATTTAAATATTTAAATATTTAATTTAATTTAATATATTTAATTATATTTATATAATTATTATAATTTAATTATAATTAAAAAATTATATTTAGTTAAATTGCTCTCTTTGTGGTTTTAGATATTTATTTTCTTTGTTTTGTTTTTAAACAGAGGAAAAGTATATTTAGCTTTATCTTATGGAAATTATGCAGTGGTTAAAACTGCCGGCAGGCTCTTCCAGCAAGGAAAAAGGCATTAGTGCCACCTTGAGGCCATGGCTTCTTACTGCAATGTTCCCAAGAGCAGCCCTAGAGGAAAGTTAGCATTTGAACTCTGCGGAGATCCTGAGGGAGCTAAGGATGTGTCATGACAGCAACAGACATGAACAACTGTACTCTTTCCCCCACTCGCCTCTTTCCCAAAGCTTGAAGTTGAGAAGTAGCAGCTCGCTAAGGTACGCAAAGTAGTGAAACTGCTGAAGTCCATACCCTCCCCGTTGATACTGTGGGTTTCCAAGCCTGAAGTGAAAAGCCGGAGAAGGAAGCTTTGTATTGAGTGGAGTACTGATTATTACATTGGCCTGGTGTTTTAAAGGCCACGACAAAGGGCCTCTTTATTTCATAGCTAAAAGTGGCTAAAAAATCCTTGGCATTGCTCAGCATTCACCCAAAGGGCAGGCAAAGTGCAAATTCAGATGGTAGCATTGAAGGGACAAAAAAAAAAAAAAGTCATGAATTTCATTTGCATCCTGTTGTACGTAGCTCATTCAATATACGTGTTTCAAATGCATAAATGTGAAAGGGAAAGAATGCGTAAATGTGAGAAAAAGTCAGCGGGAAAGGAAGCACAGTGATTCTGCCAAAGAACAGGCAAACTGAATTATGTTTCGATTCTGGCTTCTCATCTCACTCATGAACAAACCAAGGTTAAAATCAGGGGAGGCAGGCGCCCAGG
The DNA here is from genome assembly GCA_028646535.1 of Procyon lotor. Taxonomy (NCBI): domain Eukaryota; kingdom Metazoa; phylum Chordata; class Mammalia; order Carnivora; family Procyonidae; genus Procyon; species Procyon lotor. The sequence continues at coordinate 48,129,353 of CM053618.1, forward strand.
GTAAAGTTATCAGTAGAGTGCTCCAGGATTCATAGTAAATCTTTTTTTTTTTTTTTTAAAGATTGATTTTATTTATTTATTTGAAAGAGAGTAAAAGAGAGAGAGAGAAGGAGCCAGGGAGGGTCAAGGGAGAGGGAAAGCAGACTTCGTCCCCACCGAGCAGGGATCCCAATATGATGCTTGATCCCAGGATGCTTGGGATCATGACCTAAGCCGAAGGCAGACGCTTAACCGACTGAGCCACCAAGGTGCCCCAGTAAACCTATTTTTTTTTTTAAATCTGAAAAAATTCTCAAGTCCATTATAGCCAGGACACAAGTAGAGTCTAGTCCTGGTCTACTGACCCTGATCCAACCATGGTTAGAAGAGCCGTTTCTTTTTGATCTCTCTTCCTCTCTTCCTGGGTCTTTTGCAGGCTCTGCACACAGGCATGGAGGCTGGTTCCAACAGTTCCTCTTCCCAGCCTTCACCCTCCTTCCTTTTCTAAGCACCCTCTGTCTGCTGCCTCTGTTCCCCCAAATAATGCCTAACCTTTGCACAGGGCGGCCTGGCCAGCAGCCGGTGTTCACACACACTGGCTCAGTGAGTCTTTTCTGTCTCTGGGGAGGCATTCTATCTCCATTTGCCTGGGAGGGTCCCAAGGGCACGGGCTGACCTGCCCGAGGCCATCACGCACCTGGAGGTGGCAGGGCCAGAGTGAGGCCAAGTCTGGGCCTCTCTCCATTAAATTTACTGCACCAGCGTCTCTCATGTCTTTTTCTGGCTTTCCGTTTTGGACTATGACCATTTTTTTGACTTTTTTTTTTTTTTTTGGTGTGAAAGTTTTCAAGACGCCCACGAGTGGAAAATGTACTCCCCCCAGCCAAATAGAACTCGGCCAGATTCCTTACAGCTGTGTGCCGTTGAAATGACTAATGAAAGCACCTTCTGCTGCTGGTGGAACTTTCACATCGGGCACCGCTACTGCTGCTCACCAGGACCCCACCCGGTGTATTTACATACTGGATGTCACCCCAAAAGCCCCCGACCAGGGGATTTCCGGGATGTAATAAGAATGTCGCTCTGGGCCTTGGAAGGTTCACTGTCTGAGCACTTGTTCTGCAGGGAAGGGGGGGGTAGCGTTTCGGACCCCTCCCCTCCCTCGCCACCTCTTCTCCTGGGGAGATGCCTGATTTAGTCACAGGCCCCTCAGTGGCAGGACCCCACCTGCCTGCCCACCAAGTACTGAGGTGCTGGGAATACCAGCAGGAGGAATTTGGGGCCCCTGGACATCTGGAGCTTGGTGCCTCACTAAGGCACGAGACCCAAATGCTCTGATAAATTCAATCCATTACACAGGCATTTTTTTTTTAAGATTATTTATTTATTTATTTGACACAGAGAGAGAGAGAGAGAGATCACAAGTAGGCAGAGAGGCAGGCAGAGAGGGGGGGTGGGAAGCAGGCTCCCTGCTGAGCAGAGAGCCCGATGTGGGGCTCGATCCCAAGACCCCGAGATCACGACCTGAGCCGAAGGCAGAGGCCCAACCCACTGAGCCACCCAAGCGCCCCTACACGGGCATTCTTTAACAGGGGGCATTCTGGGAGCTCATTTGAGGGGCGCCTAACTTAGGGGAGTCTTCCTGGGGTTTGTCATGACTGGGTTGTCTTCAACTTGTTTTTTTAAGTCTTTTTTTCTTAAAAATAAGAACATCTAGTTACAAAGGTAATGCATCCCACTGGAAATAATTTAAACGTCATAGAAATATATCCCTTTAGAAGAAGTTTAGGGAATGAAGAAGAAGAAAGAAAACTTGATCAGTAGGATTTCTACTCAGTGCTGTGGCTTTCTCTCTGAAAAGTTGTGTGTGTGCGAGTGTGCACAGGTGTGTGAGTATGCACAAGTGTGCGTGTGTAAGGAGGTGCAATAGTGCACTGAAAAGGGAGGCAAAGACTCAAGGGAGGGCCCTGTCTCTGTGGCCACAACCAGCCGGGGTGAGAAATCAGACAGCCGCTTACTGGATACCTCCCCCCCCACGCCCCCCCCACTATGAGACTGGTTTTTCCGACTTGATTTTCCAGGTTCGAGTCCTGGCTCTTCCTGTCCTGTAACTTTAGAGTCTTGTCTCTGCCCACTCTCCAAACGCTATATCAGGGTGTATTTCTATGTGAAATGGATCTGTCCCTAAAAGGAATGAAGATGTCAGTACTTAACCTGGTTTGAGATGTCAATACTTAACCTGCTACAATGTCAGTAAGAGCTTGAGTTTATTGAGGACTTTCTGGGCTGAGAGCTTTATTCCTTCATAACATTAATGCTCACGACAACCTACGGAAACAGCTGTTTCATCACTCCCATTTGACGGATGAAGCAAGTAAGGCTGCTTGGCTAAGTGTTGACCGAGCCTGGCCTCAAACCCAGGTCTGCGTGACTCCTGAGTCTACGCTTCTAAACATGGTCCTCCCTTGCCTTCTTTCTCAAGCATATTTGGCCACAGAAGTATTTTTAATTATATGACCCTCCTCTCCTAGCATTATTATTGCCATGCTGTGTATCACAATATGGGAGATGGTGCCCAGGGAAACATTTTGCCCCACCTGTAACACAGAGATAATAGCACAATCTCAGTGCCCGGATGATTAAAAGATGTTTCACAAAATGAGTGCTGAGGATACTTACCTCCCACCAGAGACGTGCGTGTCTTAAAAAAGAACATTTGTAATGTCGTTGGAGAAATGAAGCAGTGTTTTGGCTGGGGTGACAATGAAGGTGACGGCAACTAGGTACAGAGAAACCCCTGCATCCTTGCCCTGGGGGACAAGGCTCTGCACGCTAAAACTGGGATCAGCCAGCCAAGGGAGGCCTGCTGGACAGGAGGGTTCAGAGCTTGACTAATGTTTGTTCAATGAGGGCGTTCCTGTCAGCAGTCCAGAAGCAGTGCAAGAGTCAAGACCTAGACATAGGACCCAGAATGACGAGTCAGGAAGAGTGCGGCAGTCACGGACACAGCGGGAGCTTGGCCAAGCTCCAGCGGGTGGGTGTGGGCTCCAGCCACTGGCTTTGGGGCTGACCTTTGGACAGTCACACATCCTCCCCCCATTTTTCTTTATGTCTTACTTTGTCCACATAGTTTTGTCCAGTGCTTTGCAAGCTTGCATTTCTAGGATTTCATACTTTCTCTCCTTATTGAGACTGGAGAGCACAAAGGTTTTCTTTAGACCTTGCACAAGGGTTTTAACCTCTTCGACTATAGGGGCAATACTCGTTAGTGACCGAACTGCATCTCCTCCCCCCCTAAATTCGTATATTGAAGACCTGACCCCCAATGTGACTCTATTTGGAGATGGGGCCTCTAAGGAGGTAAGGAAGGTTGTATGAACTCCTAAGGGCAGAGCTGTAATCTGATAGGGCTGGTGTCCTTCTAAGAAGAGGAAGAGACTCCACAGAGGAAAGGCCATGAAGACACAGCACATAGGAACTGGCTGGAAGCCAGAAGAGAGGCTCACCAGAAACTGAAGTTCATAGCACCTTGATCTTGGACTTCTTGCTTCTAGAACTGTGAGAAAATAAATTTCTCTTGTTTAAGCCCCCCAGCGTCAAGTAGCATAAACTAAGTCTGGTTGACTGAGACTGAAAAGGAACAATGAAAAGGATATTGAATCCAGTCAGGAAGACTGGAGATGCAGTGTGGGTCTCGTTAGACGCATGGGTCGAAGGGTGTGCGAGGACCACAGAGCCACACACTACAGGACACTGGCTGCTGCCACCTGGCACTCTGATGTCTCCAGGACTGGACTGAACCAGCAAGATGGCGGGCCATCTTGCAGAATGAATGTGTCTGTGGTCCCAGCAGTTCAGGAGCAGGGCTGTCTCCTTGTAGAGCCTACCTTACCCACCTGCTACATTCTAGCTGCAAGGAAGGCTGGAAAACAAAGCATTTGGCATTTTCAGCATTGACAGTGCTCCCATCGAGATTCATAAGGTGCGGGAGCTTTCCCAAACAACCAAAGGAGATTCGAAATGCCAGATGGCCAACAGGAATGAAGATCTTCTCCACAGATAGGGAGTCTTAGAGAGCCCCAAAATGGAGAGTGTAGCTTCACTCATAGGACCAGGAACCAGAAGTTGGAAAGCCAGGAGCTTGGCCACAGTGACTGATCCAGGGATGGACATTTGACCTAAGACAGCCTGGCACTTTTAAGAATTGAACTATAGGGGCGCCTTAGTGGCTCAGTGGGTTGGGCCTCTGCCTTCAGCTCAGGTCATGATCTCAGGGTCCTGGGATCAAGCCCCACATCGGGCTCTCTGCTCAGCGGGGAGCCTGCTTCCCTCTCTCTCTACCTGCCTCTCTGTCTACTTGTGATCTCTCTCTCTCTGTGTCAAATATATAAATAAATAAAATCTTAAAAAAAAAGTCTTGGCTTATTCATTTTCACACCTACATGGTATTCTATTGTATGAATTTTACTACAATTTATCCGTTTTACCATTGAGGGACGTTTGGGGTGTTTCTGGTTTGGCACTATTAAATAATGTTGCTATGTACTTTACGTATATGTCTTGGCAGATACAAACACTCATTTCTTTGGGTGTAGATCAAGAGTGGAATTTCTAGGTCATAGAAAAAAATATATAATTTTAGTAGGTATTACCAAATAGTTTCCCAAGTGATTGTACCAATTTACACATTTGCCAGCAGTACATGAGACCTACAGTTGCTCCACTTGCCTATACTTATTGTTGGTCTTAGAAGTTGTGGCCATCTTGACTGGATATCACAGTATCACATTGCAGTTTTAACTTGTATTTCCAGGATTAACTAATGGTGCTGAACACTTTCATATGCCTATTGGCCATTTGGATATCCTGTTTGGTCAAGTAGCTCTTTAAGCTTTTGCTTGTTTCTGAAAAACACTGGTTTTTAGTTTTTTTTTTTTTTTTTTGATTGACTTCCAGCAATTCTTTATGTAATCTCAATGCATGTATCTTCTGAGTCCAGATACAAATATTTGCTTTATAACGTATGTTGCAAACATGTTCACCTACCCCCTGGTTTGCATTTTCAGTTCCTTAATGGTGTCCTTTTAGGGACATAAGCTCAATGTATTAATATTTTCCATGGTTACTGCTATTTTAACTTGTTCTGTTTAAGACACTCTTATGGAGTCTAAATACTACAGGATTTTGGAAATTACTTGAAAACACTTACTTATATTCTGGATTTGGAAACCAGAGCAAGGATACGGTAAATAATTTTCTTGTCATCATAACTGGGGCAAAACCACTGGTAAACCAGAACCCTAGTTAAACTCAGGTCTCCTGAACTGAGTCCCCACCCTCTACCTGTAGTCTGTCCCAGAAAGACCTGAAGGGTGTTGATGAATGACATCACTTTCGGTTCAAGCTTACGGTAGACTAAGGTAGGTGGAGGTTTTCCTCTCTTGCTTTGACCCCGGGCAAATAGAAAGTGACATCCCCTCTGGTCTGCAGTAGCAGAGACTTCAGGACCCGCACAAGTCAAAGGGCCAAAGTAGATTGGTGTCAACAGGCAGAATTCAGAGGGACTTCCCCAAGGTCCTTCCTGTCAAAGAAAGAAACATTAGAGATCTTTGTGAAGAGAAAAACACCTCAAGGACTATTCCAGACTGGGTAACGTCTCCCTGGTGGGGCTGCTATGCCTTGGTTTTTAGGACACTGGGCTCCATCCCACTGTGTCCAGTCCTGGGAGTCTGGGCTTGAACTCTGGATGCTTCTAGCAAGTCTGAGGCAAAGGCTCGGTTCTAAGGAGCAGCAGGGCCTTCTCAGTGGCAGCCAGCAGGAAATGATGGACATTTGGATGCCTTGGTGTTCACGGATGAGCAGATTAGTGACGTGGTCATGACTCCTTGAGGCCTTTTCCGACCTCCTCTCCCGGTCTCTGATTCTCACCACCTGACTGCAACACCCAGCACCAGCTGGGGTTACTTAGACACTCTGATGACCGTCAAAGTGTCACTGGGGTCTCTATACTGACAACAGACATACTTTGAATGTTTCTTCACACGATTAGAGGAAGGCAGCACATTTCAGAGTGGTCCCTAAAATCAGAGGTGTGGACTGGTGCCAGGCTGTGTAAGAATTACCCTTGTGGTTCTTGACTTGGGCCTGGGAACCTGGCATCTTTTTAAGCCACCCAGGTGAGTATGATAAACAGATGATTCTGGAAATCATTTTGCTACTTAGCGTTTGGGCTCTGACAGACTGGGGTTTCAATTCTGCCTCTGCTTTACCCCTTAACAATTGTATTTTCTTGGCCACACAGAGCCTCTTGAGCCCTCAGTTTTCTTGTCTGCAAAATGGGGATAGTAGCAATATGTCCCTCATGATATTGTTACACAAAGTGAGGGAGATAATGTGAAGCCCGTAATGCTAATGCCCAGAGCCTGTCACTCAGTGACTCACAATGGCATGTGCTACTGTCATTATTATTATCAGTCTGGACTCGTCTTTCCCCTGGACTCTCCTCTATTCTCATGGTTCCTTTTTATGCCCTAACCACATGTTCACATTGCTTAGTTTTATAAAACCAACTGCCCACACTACATTTTATTTAATACAAAGAGAACAAAACACACATTCTTATTTTTGTTCTTACAGGTGAGAAAAGAGGACAGAGAAAGTTACATGATTCACCCCACCTCCCCTACTTGTAAGTGCCAGAGCTGTGGGCTCAACCCGGGACTGTGGGTTCTAAGGCCAAGAAGGGTGACGTGGGGACAAGCGCTGCACAGCCCGGGACGAGACACCAGACACCGTCCGTTCACACCCAGCTCTCAGGCTTCATGTTCTAGGTTTTGAGCGCGTGCGTCATTGCAGAGAAGCTCATTTCCTCGTCTGCTTAGTTTTAACAGATCTGCTCTTTCCCACAAAGGGGAAGCGAACAGATGAAATGAAGGTTCATCCTCAACGCCTGGCTGACCAGGCGAGGCCACCGAGCAGTTAGAAACGCCGAGTCACCGCCCCGCATTTGGACCCACATTTCAACCGGGTCACGACGGTGACGTCTGAGAAGCGGTCAGAGGAGGCAGGACCACTGTGTGGGGTAAAGGGGTGCGGGCGCTCGCACGGGTCAGTACTTTCCCGATTGAGGGGGTTGGGGTTTCCAGGCGAGAGCGACGCCGTGGGTGAGGAGGACGCTCGCCTTGGGGGCTCATCCCTGTCACCTGCGTCACACCGTAAATGCGGAAAGGAAATTCCTTCCTTGGTCTTCTCAGCCACATCCCTGCGAATCCCGCCCGCAGTGCCGTTTGGACGGCAGCACCATCGGGCCTCACGGAGCCGGGCTCCTGACCGGGGCAGCATCCCTGGAGTCTTCCCCGTGACCACGTGCCCTTACCGGGGACACCCTGGAGTCTTCCCAGTGACCACGTGCCCGTACCGGGGACACCCTGGAGTCTTCCCAGTGACCACGTGCCCTTACCGGGGACACCCTGGAGTCTTCCCAGTGACCACGTGCCCGTACCGGGGACACCCTGGAGTCTTCCCAGTGACCACGTGCCCGGACCGGGGACACCCTGGAGTCTTCCCAGTGACCACGTGCCCGGACCGGGGACACCCTGGAGTCTTCCCAGTGACCACGTGCCCTTACCGGGGACACCCTGGAGTCTTCCTAGGGACATCCCTGAATGCCTGAAGGTGACCCTTCCCTCACCTGGTCGAGGAAGGCGGTAACAGTGCGGTAGTAGACTCGGATTTGGACAGGCGTCTCCCACACCTGCGACTGAAGATGACAGGGTTGCTGATGAGTGAGTGTGGTTCTTCTGTTTTGTTGTTTGTTTGTTTGTCATTGTTCTTGTTTCAGACTGTTCTGGGTTCCAGGGATCTTCTTCCTTGAATTTCTTTGAACTGCAAATTTTCGCTGTTACTTTGCCAGTGTGACATGTGCAGCTCCCATGACGTCGTCATCATCCACTGTTTACGGTGGTTTGTGGTTGTTTTTTCTTTAAGATTAGGGACTATTTTTTAAAAATTAGAATTAAAATTTTATTGTTCAATATTAATTTTAATTTTATTATTTATTAATTATTAATTTTAATTAATTCATTAATTTTTATTTATTAAAATCAACAAATTTTATTTATAATAAATTAATATTGATTAATTAATTTTTAATTAATTTTAATTTGATTTTTAAATTTAAATTTAAATTTTATTGAAGTATAACATGCATATGGAAAAGAGCACAAAGATTAAGCGTAGAGCTTGAGGGGATGCATAAGGATGCCCCCTCATGCACCCAGCACCTCCGTGAGGAAGCAGAATGCTAAAACTGCAAAAGCTCCTCACTGCTCTCTAACAGTCACTACTTTCTCTTTCTCCTCCCATCAGGGGGACCAGAGTCTTCATTTCTCCAGTCATTCATTCCCTTTGCATGAAGGAACCATATATATATATATATATATATGGAAAATATATATATATATATATTTTCCATTAAGTCATTTTATTTTATTTTTATTTTATTTTTTAAATTTAATTTTATTTTTTCAGTGTTCCAAGACTCATTCATTGTTCATGCACCACACCCAGTGCTCCATGCAATACGTGCCCTCCTCAATACCCACCACCAGGCTCACCCAACCCCCACCTCCCCCCTCTCCAAAACCCCATGAGAGACTGTGGGAACCATATTTTTATGTCAGAAAAAAATATACTTCATTTAAGACATGTTATAAACCTCTAGAAGCACATATTCTTCAGGAAATACTTGGGTTACAAGTTCTGTAGTCCTTGGCTTTACTCATAAAAGTTAGATTTTCAATTTAATTTTATCTTCTTACGTTGAAATAATTTCAAATGTAGAGAAAACTTGCAAGAATACTGTAATAGTTTTTCTCTTGAATCAATTGAGGGGAATTTGCTGGCACTGATGCTCTGTCCCCACACCCCTCCCCAAATATTTTGGTGTATAGGTCTTTCATGCAGGACGTCCTTCTACATAATGATAATACAGCCTTCAAAATCAGCAAGATAATGTGGATACATTATTACCACTTAATGTGAAGACATCACTCAAGTTTCGCCAACAAGTCTGGGACCACCTATTGCATTTACTTGCCATGTCTCCTTAGTCTTCTTCCAAGTGGGAGCATTCCTCACTATTCCCTTGACTTTCAGAACCATCACACTTTATAAAATTACAGGACAGTTATTTTGTGAAGTGTACCTCAATTTGAGTTTATCGGATTTTTCTTCATAATTAGATGTAGATAATGCTTTTTTATCTTAGGCAGGAAGATCACAGAAGTGATGATCTTCTCATTGCGTCCAATAGGTGGTGCCCAATTTTAATTTGTCTTATTAAAGGTGATATTCACACTTTGATCACTTGACTAAGAGTATCTGCTAGGTTCCTTTATTGTAAAAGTATTCCTTCCTCCTTTTTACTTAGTATTGTGTGGGAAGTGTTTTGAGACCAATTAAACATCCCATCAAACATTCACCCATTAGTTTTAGCATCCATTGATTATTTTTTTAAGTATAATGAATATGTTGTTATATTAGCTTCAGGTGTACAATGTAATGATTCAATAACTCTATACATTACTTGGTGCTCATCATAACTATACTCTTAATCCCCTTCACCTGTTTTACCCATCCCGCCATTGGCCTGCCTTCTGGAAACCACCAGCTTGTTCTCTATATTTAATGGTCTGGTGGGGGTTTTTTGTTGTTGTTGTTTGTTTCTTTTTTTCTTTGTTTCATTTCTTAAATTCCATATATGAATGAAATTACATGGTATTTGTTTTTCTCTTGCTGACTTATTTTGCTTGGTTTTATACCCTCTAGATCCATGTTGTGGCAAATGGCAAGATTTCATTCTTTTTTATAGCTGAGTCATATATATATATATATATATATATATATATCTCATATCTTCTTTATCCATTCATCTATGGATGGACATTTCGGTTGCTTCCATATCTTGGCTATTGTAAATAATGCTGCAGTAAACATAGGGGGGTTGTAGCTTTTCAAATTAGTGTTTTCATTTTGTTTGGGTAAATACTCAGTAGTGGAATTAATGGATCATATGGTAATTCTATTTCTAGTGTTTTTTTAAATTAACATATAATGTATTATTTGCCTCAGGTGTACAGGTCTATAAATCATCAGTCTTACACAATTCACAGCACTCAACATAGTACAAACCTTCCCCAGTGTCCATATCCCAGCCACCCTATCCCCCACCCACCCTAGCAACTCTGTTTGTTTCCTGAGATTAAGAGTCTTTTTTTGTCTCCCTCCCCGGTACCATCTTATTTCATTTTTTCCCCTCCCTTCCCCCCATGACCCCTGCCCTGCCTCTCAAATTCCTCCTATCAGAGTTCATATGATAATTGACTTTCTCTGATTGTCTTATTTTATTTAGCATAATACCCTTTAGTTCCATCCACATCATTGCAAATGGCAAGATTTTGCTTCTTTTGATGGCCGCATAGTATTCCATTGTGTGTGTGTGTGTGTGTGTATATATATGTATATATATATACACATCTTCTTTATCCACTCATCTGTTGATGGACATCTAGGTTCTTTCCATAGTTTGGCGATTATGGACATTGCTGCTATATACATTCGGGTGCATGTGCCCCTTTGGATCACTACATTTGTATCTTTAGGGTAAATACCCAGTAGTGCAATTACTGGGTTGTAGGGTAGCTCTATTTTCAACTTTTTTGAGGAACCTCCATTCTGTTTTTGAGAGTGGCTGCACCAGCTTACATTCCCCTTTCTCTGCATCCTTGCCAACAGCTGTCTTTTCCTGACTTGTTAGTTTTAGCCATTCTGACTGGTATGAGGTGGTCTCTCACTCTGGTTTTGATTTGTATTTCCCTGATGCTGAGTGTTGTAGAGCACTTTTTCATGTGTCTGTTGGCCATTTGGATGCCTTCTTTGCTGAAATATCTGTTCATGTCTTCTGCCCATTTGTGATTGGATTCTTTGTTCTTTGAGTGTTGAGTTTGATAAGTCCTTTATAGATTTTGGATACTAACCCTTTATCTGATATGTCATTTGCAAATATCTACTCCCATTCTCTCAGTTGCCTTTTGGTTTTATGGACTATTTCCTTTGCTGTGGAAAAGCTTTTGACCTTGATGAAGTCCCAATAGTTCATTTTTGCCCTTGCTTCCCTTGCCTTTGGCGATGTTTCTAGGAAGAAGTTGCTGTGGCAGAGGTCGAAGAGGTTGCTGCCTCTTTGCTGCCTGTGTTCTCCTTAAGAATTTTGATAGAGTCCTGTCTCACATTGAAGTCTCTGATCCATTTTGAGTCTATTTTTTGTGTGTGGTGTAAGGAAATTGTCCACTTTCCTTCTGCATGTGGTTGTCCAATTTCCCGAACATCATTTGTTGAAGAGACTGTCTTTTTTCCATTGGACATTCTTTCCTGCTTTGTCAAAGATTAGTTGACCATAGAGTTGAGAGTCCATTTCTGGGCTCTCTATTGTTAGATCTTCTTGTTGGATAGACCCTTTAAGTATGATATAGTGTCCTTCCTCATCTCTTATTATAGTCTTTGGTTTAAAATCTAATTTATCTGATATAAGGATTGCCACCCCAGCTTTCTTTTGATGTCCATTAGCATGGTGAATTGTTTTTCACCCCCTCACTTTAAATCCACTTTAAAGTGGAGGTGTCTTTGGGTCTGAAATGGGTTTATTGCTGACAATACATCGATGGGTCTTGTTTTTTTTTTATGCATTCTGATACCTTGTGTCTTTTGATTGGGGCATTATCCCATTTACATTCAGGGTAACTCTTGAAAGATATGAATTTAGTGCCATTGTATTGCCTGTAAGGTGACTATTACTGTATATTGTCTCTGTTCATTTCTGGTCTGTTACTTTAAGACTCTCTCTTTGCTTAGAGGACCCCTTTCAAGATTTCTCCTATGGTTTGGTGCTTGCAAATTCTTTTAGTTATTGTTTTTCCTTGAAACTTTTTATCTCTCCTTCTATTTTCAATGATAGCCTAGGGTGATATAGTATTCTTGGCTGCATATTTTTCTCATTTAGTGCTCTGAATCTATCTTGCTAGTCCCTTCTGGCCTGCCAGGTCTCTGTGGATAGGTCTGCTGACAATCTAATATTTATACCATTGTATGTTACAGACCTCTTGTCCCTTGCTGCTTTCAGGATTTTCTCTTTGTCACTGAGACTTGTAAGTTTTACTATTAGATGACGGGGTGTGGACTTATTTTTATTGATTTTTTGGGGGGGGTTCTCTGTGCCTCCTGGATTTCGATGCTTGTTCCCTTTGCCAAATTAGGGAAATTCTGTGGCTTAATTTGCACCAATATACCTTCTGCCCCTCTCTCTTTTTCTTCTTCTTCTGGGATCCCAATTATTCTAATATTGTTTCATCTTCTGGTATCACTTATGACTCGAATTCTCCCCTCACAGTCTAGTAGTTGTTTGTTTCTCTTTTGCTCAGCTTCTTTATTCTCCATAGTTTGGTCTTCTATATCACTAATTCTTTCTTCTGCCTCATTTATCTTAGCAGTAAGAGCCTCTATTTTTGATTGTGCCTCATTACTAGCTTTTTTGATTTCAACTTGGTTAGATTTAGTTCTTTTATTTCTCCAGAGATGGATTATATTTCTCCAGAAAGGAATTCTCTAGTATCTTCCTTGCTTTTCTCGAGCCCAGGTAGCACCTTGATAATTGTCATTCTGAACTCTAGTTCTTACATTTTACTAATGTCCATATTGATTGGGTCCCTAGCCATCAGTACTGCCTCTTGTTCTTCTTTTTGTGTGTGTGTGATTTTATTTATTTATTTGACAGAGAGAGAGATCACAAGTAGGCAGAGAGGCAGGCAGAGAGAGAGGGTGAAGCAGACTCCCTGCTGAGCAGAGAGCCAGATGCGGGCCTCAATCCCAGGACCCTGAGATCATGACCTGAGCTGAAGGCAAAGGTTTTAACCCACTGAGCCACCCAACCACTCCTTGTTCTTTTTTTTTTTTTTTTTTTTTTTTGAGGTGAGTGTTTCTGCCTTGTCATTTTATCCAGATAAGAATAGATTAATGAAAGGACAAAATAGTGTAGCAATGACCCCAGAAAAATATACACTAACCAAATTGGAAGAGACTTGAAGCTGGGGGAGAAGAAAGGAGGAAAAGGAAGAAAGAGAGAGAGAGGGAGAGAGAAATATATATAATATGATAATTGAATTGAAGTGAATATAATATAATATATATACACATATATATATATTAGAGTGGTGAATAGAACAGAGCCACACAGTTGATTTTGGGTGTATTTTGGTCTGTTAGGAGAAACTAGCTCCCAATATTTTAAAGAAAGAAAAACATATACAAAAATAAGGGTAAACATGATGAAGGGGTGGAATATGACTGTAAGGATGAAAATTAAAAAATATTCTAAAAAAAGAATTGATAAGATAAGAAGTTGGTTAAAAGAAGAAAAAAAAAGAGGAAAGTTCCATGTGTGCTCAAGAAGAATGAATATTCTGTTGTTTTAGGGTGGAGTGTTCTGTATCTATCTATGAGGTCCATTTGGTCCAATATGTCATTCAAAACTCTTGTTTCTTTATTGATTTTCTGTTTGGATGTTCTATCTGTTACTAAGAGTGGCATGTTAAGATCTCCTACAATTAATGTATTCATATCAATATGACTCTTTTTTTTTCCCCAAAAATGTTTATTTTATTTTTTCAGTGTTACAAGATTTATTGTTCATGCACCACACCCAGTGCTCCATGCAATACGTGCCCTCCTCAATACCCACCACCAGACTCGCCCAGCCCCTGACCTCCACCCCTCCTAAACCCTCAGGTTGTTGCTCAGAGTCCACAGTCTCTCATGGTTCATCTCCCCCTCTGGTTTCCCCCCATTCACCTTTCCCTTCCTTCTCACAATGCCCTCCATGTTTTTCTTTATGCTCAGCACGTAAGTGAGACCATAAGGTAATTGGCTCTCTCTGCTTGACTTATTTCACTCCGCATAATCTCTTCCAATCCCATCCATGTTGATAGAAAAGTTGGATATTCCTCTTTATTTTGATTAACAGTTGGCTTATGTAGTTGGCTGCTCCCATATTGGGAGCATATAATTTACAATTGTTAGATCCTCTTGGAGGATAGACCCTTAAAGAATGAGGTAGTGTCCTTCTGTATCTCTGACTATACTCTTTAGTTTAAAATCTAATTTATCTGATATGAGAATTGCTACCCCTGCTGGCATGAAAGATGGCTCTCCATCCCATCACTTTCAGTCTGGATGTATCTTTAGGTTCCAAATATGTCTCTTGTAGACAGCATATGGACGAGTCCTGTCATTTTATCCAGTCTGCACCCTGTGCTGTTTTATGGGAGCATTTAGGCTGTTCATGTTGAGAGTGACTATTTGAAAGGTAAGTTTTTATTGACATCATGTTGCCTGTGAGGTCCTGCTTTCTAGAGACTGTAAATTTCTGTTCTATGTCACTCATGAGTTCTTTCTTCTTTTATAGAACGCCCCCTTAATATTTCTTGTAGTGCCAGCTTGGTGGTCACATACTCTTTTAAACCTTGATGGTCTTGGATGCTCTTTATCTCTCCATCCATTTTGAATGTCATCCTTGCTGGAGAAAGTATTCTTGGCTGCACGTTCTTCTCATTTAGTGCCCTGAATATATCATGCCAGCCCTTTCTGGCTTGCCAGGTTTCTGTGAATAAGTCTGACGTTATTCAACTTCTTTCAGGGCATGTCTCCAATGGCAAAGGAAACAAAAGCGAGAATGAACTTTTGGGACTTCATCAAGATAAAAACCTTTGGCACAGCAAAATAAACAGTCAACAAAACAAACAAGCAACCCATGCAATGGGAGAAGATATTTGCAAATGACACTACAAAGGTCTGATATCTAAGATCTACAAAGAACTCCTCAAACTCAACACTCAAAAAACAGATAATCATGGCAAAAAATAGGCAGAAGACATGAACAGCCACTTCTCCAAAGAAGACATACAAATGGCTAACAGACACATGAAAAAATGTTCATCATCATTAGCCATCAGGGAGATTCAAAGCAAAACCACATTGAGATACCACCTTATATCAGTTAGAATGTCTAAAATTGGGGCACCTGGGTGGCTCAGTGGGTTAAAGCTTCTGCCTTTGGCTTAGGTCATATCTCAGGGTCCTGGGATGGAGCCCCACATTGGGCTTTCTGCTCAGCGGGGAGCCTGCTCCGCCCCCCCTGCCTGCCTCTCTGCCTACTCGTGATCTCTCTCTGTCAAATAAATAAATAAAAATATTTTTAGAATGTCTAAAATTCTAGACATTCTAGACAGTAAACAATAAGTTTGGAGAGGATGTGGAGAAAGGGGAACCCTCTTCCACTGTTGGTGGGAATGCCAAGTTGGTGCAGCCACTTTGGAAAACAATGTGGAGATTCCTCAAGATATTAAAAAGAGAGCTACCTTATGACCCTGCAATTGCACTACTCTATTTACCCCAAAGATACAAATGTAGTGCAAAGAAGGGCCACATGTACCCCAATATTCATAGCAGCAATGGCCACAATCACCAAACAGTAGAAAGAGCCAAGATGCCCTTCAACAGATGAATGGATAAAGAAGATATGGTCCATACATACAATGGAATATTATACCTCCATCAGAAAGGATGAATACCCAACTTTTATATCAACATGGACAGGATTGAAACATTATGCTGAGTGAAATAAGTCAAGCAGACAGAGTCAGTTATCATATGGTTTCACATATGTGTGGAGCATAATGAAAAACACGGAGGACGTTGGGAGAAAGAAAGAAAGGGTGAGTAGGGGGAAATCGGAGGGGGAGATAAACCATGAGAGACTGTGGGCTCTGAGAAACAAACTGAGGGTTTTGGAGGGGAGAGGGTGGGGTGCTGGGTGAGCCTGGTTGTGGATATTGAGGAGGGCATGTATTACATGGAGCACTGGGTATGATGCATGAACAATGAATCTTGGAACACTGAAAAAATAAAATTAAATTAAGAAAAAAAGATGAATGAATGTCATAAGGCTGGAGACTAGAACAAAGCTGTGTACTAGATTTAGGGTATATTTTGATAGAAATATATCTATTTGTAGAAAGAAACTATCCCAAAGTTTTAAAGAAAAACCTATACTCTATAGTCTCCAGCCTGAACACATTCTTTCCTCTTTTTTTTTTTTTTTTCTTTCAACCAAGGGAGTTGGTTTTCTTTCAAACCCCTCCAGGGTTTTGGAGGGGAGGGCGGTGGGGGGTTTGGTGAGCCTGGTGGTGGGTATTGAGGAGGGCACAGATTGCATGGAGCATTGAGTGCATTGAGTGTGGTGCATGAACAATGAATCTTGGAACTCTGAAAAAATAAAATTAAATTAAACTCCAAAAAAAGAAAGAAAGAAAGAAAGAAGAACCTATATGTATACAAAAAATACAAAGGGGGGATATAAAATACAAAGAAGGGATAGAATACAACTATAACAATGAAAATTTAAACATATTTTAAAAAAATGGTATTGATAAGGGGCGCCTGGGTGGCTCAGTGGGTTAAAGCCTCTGCCTTCAGCTCAGGTCATGATCTCAGGGTCCTGGGATTGAACCTCACATCTGGCTCTCCACTCAGTGGGTAGCCTGCTTCCCCCCTCTCTCTGCCTGCCTCTCTGCCTACTTGTGATCTCTCTCTGTCAAGTAAATAAATAAAATCTTTAAAGAAAATAAGTAAAAATGGTATTGATAAGATAAAATAGTTTAAAAAGGTTAGAATAGGAAGGAAGAAAAATAAAAAAATAGAATAAGAAAAAGTTTTTTAAAAATTTAACTTTGAAAGACTAAACAATCATGGGAAAAAAGTAATGAATTCTATGTCTTACTTTCCCCTAACTCTGGAGTTCCACAGTTACCACTGATTGGTGAAATTGGTCTTAGCTGGATGTTCTTGCTGAGTTTCTTGGGGAGGGGCCTGTTGCCGTGATTCTCAAGTATCTTTGCCTGAGGCAGAATTGCACCACCCTTGCCAGGGGCTGGGCTGAGAAATCCGCTGGGGTTCGCTCTCGGAGCTTTTGTTCCCCGAGCGCTTTCCATACAGCTTTGGAGGCCGGGAATAAAATGGCGGCCTCCTAATATCTGGCCCAGAGAAGAAGCGAGCGGGGAGCTCCACTCCTCCATGCACCCTTGGAGGAAAGCAGTCAGTCCCTTCTGTGTCCCTGGTCTCTGGCCGTGCTCCAAGCTCACCCCACCTGCAATGGAGCATTTCTATCTCTGGTGCACTGCCCTGTTTGGAGTCTCCAAACCCAGCAGATTCCTGTAGCGCGCTCCCTCGCCATTCCTCCGGGAGGAGGAAGGAGGGGTCTCCCTGGATCTGCCGCTTGTGGGGTCCCTGCTTGAAAAGAGTGGCCTGACTGTTTCTCAGATCATGGTTTAAGGTAAGCCCAAGCTGAGAGCCCAGCCCACTCCTGGGCTCTGTCTCTGCTGCAGGCTTCCCCGCTCTGATACGTGGGAGCTGTGCCATACTCAGGCACCCCTGGTCCTTTTGTGACCCTGAAGGTCCTGAGACCACACTGTTCTCGTGAGCGCTCCACCACCTACTTAGCCTCTGGAGCAACATCTCTCAGTGGAGCCAACTTCTAAAAGTTCCCATTTTGCACTCTGCTGCTCTACTGCTTGCTGGCCCCTCCCCCCACCAAAGTCTATCTTCATGTATATCACCTGGGACTCATTTCTCTGCACATCCTACCTTCTAGAAAGTGGCCACTTTTCTGTTCCTAGAATTGCTGCTTTTCTCTTTGATCTCCTGTTGAGTTTGTAGGTGTTCAGAATGGTTTGATAACTATTTAGCTGAACTCATGGGACCCAGTGATATTTAGATCTCCTACTCCTGTGGCATCTTCTCTATTTTTAGTTTTTTGGACTCTCCATACTGTTTTGCACAGTGGCTGCACCAGCTTGCATTCCTACCAACAGTGTGTAAGGGTTCTTTTTCCTCCACATTCTCACCAACATTTTTTAGTTCATGTATTTTTGATTTTAGCCATTCTGGCAGGTGTGAGGTGATATCTCATTATAGTTTTGATTTGCATTTCCCTGATGATGGGTGATGTTGAGTATCTTTTCATATATCTGCTGACTATCTGTATGCCTTCTTTAAAAAAATGTCTATTCATGTCCTCTGTGCAATCCAGTGATTATTCTGGTCTGAACCAATGTCATTATGATGGTTGCCAGTTATTTTCTAATTTAATCTAATCATTCATTCTATAGTTATTAGTTGGCATTCTCCTATAAGAAAAAAAAATTCTCTTCTTATCAATTAATTCACTCTTTTACATCAGTATGGATTCGTGGATACCTATGTTATTCACTGGGTTCTAATCTCTTATTATTATTTATCAAATCTGTTATCAAATCGTCTCCAATTTGGCAGTGTCCCTTTCATTCTTTTAGTACTTTCTTACTTCTGGAACAAGATATTCTAAGATTGTCTTGTAATTTTCCTACTGTTTCTTCTGAGAGCCCTACTTCCTTTTAAAGGAGGATAGTGTTTAGAAATAAAAATGTGGATGCTAGGTATCTCAAGCAGAGATTGTCACAGGGCTAACTTAAAGTGTTATTGGAATGTCACTGCTCCCAACTTCTCTCAATGGCTAGAGCTAAGGAACACATACACATGTACTATATACTCAGGCTTTGACAGCCTGCACTAAGCTGTGAGGTCAATCTCCTTATGTGCTCCTGTTCTACCATCCTGCCTTCACAGACTTGCCATCTGCCCAAACTACTGCTAGATCCTCTTGTCACACTGCTCAGAACCTAATATCCTTCACCAGGCTGCTGTCACTGTCTCTCCACACAGTCACCCTCGTCACCCCACTGACATGGTCCCTTCCTCCCCAATTCCCCTTCAAGGCTCTCACACCCTGGAATTCCACCTATCATGCTCAGCCCCTTTAAATAACTTTTGAATTATGCAGCATGGAAGATAGGAAAGCAGAGATTGTCACAGGGCTAACTTCTGCATTAGGCACAGTAGACATAGTTCTCAGGCTCTCATAGGCCCACAGCAATGTTATAACTTTAATCTTTTAAATTCAGAAGAAGTTATGAACGTAATAATGAACCTAACTTGAATTATGTTTATTTTTATATCAATGCAAAATAAAATGTTCAATTAATTTTTAAAAAAATGAAAGAGAATTAGCTTTGTGAGGCTTTACTTTCATAATAATTAATATCCTTGGCACTGTAAGACCCTATTATAGTTTCATAAGTTGCCCTAATAAGGTAAATATTTAGGTTGATTTTATGAGGCTTTCAGACATTAAGTTTGAGAACGTTTATTGTTATCGGAATTTGCATACATGATGACAAAGCAGTAAAAAAAAATTAAAGAATAAAACTTAGTATCCTTAATAACATAGTAGATTGCAATTTCTAGTCAAACATCTGTTCTTGAGTTATATTCATTTTGATCTCTTATTTTCCATTTTATACTCTGCTGTTTTCTTCTGAGTATAGGTACAAATAATCTTTTGTGTTAACTGCCACTTTTAATAACATAAAGTCAGCTGTTTCCCTTGGCTATACTTTTATCATTTAGTGTAGGATACGCTTTTTAAACTAGTTATACTCTAGTAACTTTGTGAATGAAAAAATTTTAAGAAAGCTAAGAACAAACAATGGAGTTATTCTTTCACTGGTCCTCATCTGGTTTCCAGAAAACCACTTCCCAAAGCAGCAGTTCTGTCTGATACATCTTCCTATGTCTAAACAGAAACTGAAAGAAAAGTGAAATTATGGGAAACCTATGATAGTTTACTAGATATTGTGTGCTTTTAACAGCTCAACACTGGTAATACTTGATAATCAAGAGTAAAGTAATAGGCTAACATTGGAAAATGTGTACTTTAATAAGTATATGAACAATTAGGTAAGCTTGAGTAGAAGCTGACCAAATTACATATATTAGGAGATGCAAGTGCCTATCTAAATTTTCTACATTTTTTTTAACAGAATGTTTATTCAAGTTTAATGTATAATTTCTCATGTGCCATTTTGGGAGTCCTTTATTATAAAGACTCTTCTTTTGTCTGATGACAAACAGCAGCCACAATGTCACTGACTATTCTGGACCTCCACATTGGATAAATTCCATTTCTTCTTGAGACACAAGTTTCCTTCTACATTTCTGTCCCGAGGTACTGTTTTTATTATTTCTGAGGTGTCTGGTGGGCCCTGATGCACTAGCCATGCTGGTGATTTACTTCCCTCAGACTGCTGTGAAGTTGAAGAAGAGTGAGGTGGTCGTCCCGTTGATCTCGAAACTTCTGGTGCATTGGCTTTAGGGTTGTGTCTTCTGCCAGGGAACTGTATTAATGGAGTATGTGACTTGACTACCTGAGTGACCCTGCTGGCAGATGCCATGTCACTGCCCCTCATGACCCAAATTAATTTTTATGGAGGAAGGGAAGTATCAAGGCCTCATGAAATTTGCAAAGCAGGCTTGTTGTCTTGCTTAGTTTTGTAGGTCCAGTTTCTTGTAGGGTTTCTGGAACATAATATATACTCAATAGATGTGAAATAATCAAATGATTAAGTGGCCTAGGATTGGGGCTTGCATTTCTTGTTTTTTTCCATAGCAGAGAAGAACAGAGTAGAAAAAAAAATCATATTTGTTGATGGCCTGTTTACCAGAATGAGTGTTTGCTTTCCCTCAGTAGTTCAAAGCTATCTATATATTTATTCATTAATTCAAATATTTACTGACTATTTTGCACCTAGCTGTGCTCCCTTTGTGCACTACTATGGGATTGTGGAATGTCTACTTTAGTCGTAGGAGAACTGGGTGTATCTTTTAGAACAAAGTCCTGAACTAACCAGCCAGTGTGGGAACTGAGCTGACTCCACCTCCCCAGCAGAGCCCTCCAATCTATGGGGCTTGTAAGTCATAAATGTGCTGAGATAATCCTCCAGCTCCAGTAATACATGTCCTTGCTGCATGCAGCCTTTTCTATATTGCTGACATGAGCCAACTTCATCTTTTCTCAGTATAAGTCATTGTTAAAAATGTACACATTGTCCAAACTGGCTTAGATCCTAGTGCTGTCAGTTGCTTTGTATTTGTATTTGTATTTTTTTCTTTTTTTCTTTTATTTTTTTGTTTGTCAGTTGCTTTTTAAACAATAATAAAATCAAGTCTAAGGCTCATGTTGAGAACTTGGTTTTATTGATGATGTACAATGTGAGATGGGTGAGATATTTGGAGCCACAATTCTTTACCATCAACCATTTTTATTGAAAACTTTCTTATTCTAATCTAACTTAAATGAGTCATAATTCAGAAAGTGGATAAAGTTAAATTTGCCTCTGTACTGACTATGAAAAGTACTTGACAAATGCAATAATAACATAGACATGATTGTATAAGGAATATTCAATAGATTTAAAATAACACATTAACTTTCAAGAACCCTCAAGTACTTGGGCATAAAATCTTCCATTCAAACCTTTACTGTATTCCAGGTCAGCTGTTGGCAAACTGTGGCCTAGAGGCCACATCCAGGCTCCTTTCCCCCCCTTTTTTATGGCCTAAACACTAAGTATTGAAAAAAAAAAAAAAAAAAAAGAGAGAGCGCGCACAAGTAGGCAGAGGAGCAGGCAGAGGGAGAGGGAGAAGCAGGGAGCCTGATGTGGGGCTGGATCCCAGGACCTTGGGATCATGGCCTGAACTGAAGGCAGCTGCTTAACCGACTGAGCCACCCAGGTGCCCTTTAAATGTTTTTAAGTGGTTGAAAAAATCAAAAGAATATCCTGTAATATATGAAGATTATATTAAACTCAATTTTCGATGTCCATAAGTAAAGTTTTATTCTACTCTGCTACACCCATTTGCTTATGTACTTTCTGTGGCTACCTTTGAATGATGAAGGGCAGAGTTTAGTTGCAACAGACACTGTATGGCTCCCAAAGCCGGAAATATTTGCCATCTGAAACTGTACAGAAGAGTTTGCCTTGAGGTCCTTGAGACACATCAGTGAACAAAACAGAGATCCCTGTGTTGGAGATCATCAAGAGGGTGTGACTGCCCACTGACCCGTGAGCTAAAGCCAGGAGATGGGAGGCTTCTTAGTCTCTCCCTGTCCTTGAATTGTGCTTTTCCAAGGACCATTCCCATGATCGGAGCTGTATCAAGGACACAACCTTAAAAAAGTAACGTGTTGTTTAAAAAGACAAAAAGGTAATATGTTGTTGAGACCATTTGGACTGTGTATGTGACAGAAACTTTTTGAGCCTCTATATAAACTTTTAAGATTCTGGCAGGTGGGTATGAAGATCTACTTATCCTGTTGTCACCCAAGATAAGCCTTGTTTGTAACTCCCTTGCTGGTTAAACACGCCACCTACCAATCCCAAGTGGTCTGTCTTTCTTTGGTCTCTCCCTGCTCTCCTTGTATGGGGGCCACGATTGAATTTCCCCCAGAGAACTCCCAAGGTTACAGACCAACACCCTGCCCTCAGGAAACTTACATTTAAGTAGGGAGAGACAGTAAACATTATATGTAATATATTAGAAGATGGTCAATGTGATGGGGAAAAAGGTAGAATAGGGTTATGGGAGTGAAGATTTTTGGGGGGCAGAGGATTTTTACAATTTTGAAGAGAGCAATCAGGGTAGAACCTCGTTTAAAAGGTGGTATTTGAGGAAAGGCTTGAAACAGGTGAAGAAGTGAGCCAATGTGGGTGTCTGGGGGAAGAGCATTCTAGGCAGAATATGGCCCTTCCTCACAGGGTTGTTGTGTAGACGAAGTGAATAATATATTTAACTAAAAATAGTGCATGGCAAACGGTAAATTCTCTAAAAGTGGCTGTTTTTTGTTTTTTTTAAGTACCAGCTGGCTGTAGATGCTGTTTTCCTCTTTACAGGGGCCTGCTGCCCTGAGTAACTCTCAGTAGGCCATCACTATAGCAGAGAAAGGCTCTCCTGAGTACAGGGGATCTTGATATGACAGCTTCATCTGTCCCAGGATTAGCTTTCATCCCTGGCTTAGCTTCCGGGGACAGAGCTGTCTTTGGAGAATCATGAACTCAGGAGATATCATTTCTGTGGTCTGCATAATTATAAATATGGATTCCAGAGTTTGTGATCACACACAGGGGAAGGGACTTGCCTCACCATCACACAATTAGTCAGCAACAAAGCTTCGATAGGCATGGGGTCTTTTGCTTCCAAGTCTAGTGTTCTGTTCCTGGTCTGAACTCGTCGTCCTGCACCAAATCTATTTTTATGCAGCTTATTTCTTCCAGTAAATTTTCAGGCATCTTCATGCAGGGACCATGTCTTACTCATTTTTGTTTCCTGTTTCAGAATCAGGCACCAAACAAACAAAAACCCAAAACCGTTGAAAGAATACTCAGTACTTGAACTTGTTTGGTACCATTTCAAATCTTAACCATTATATGTGTAAGTCTGCCCAAAAATGTCACCATGGAACTGACTGTGCTTTGTTCCCTGTGTTTGCATAAAGTGTGTGTATGTGTGTGTGGGGTAAATTGTCCTACAAATTAGGGAACTTCTAGGAAAGATCCCAGACATTTACATTTTTGAACTTTTTCATGTTACTGAATATCATATGAAGATCCTGAAGCACAAAAATGCACTCGTGAGCTTTGGGCTTTGATGAGCTCTGTAAGGCTAGCAGGAGTGTTAGGATGCTAGATAAGAGATGGCATTTCCAGGGCAAAAAAATTGGGCAGATGATGCAGAACAAACACTTTCTTATCCTTTGTCTTAGTCCAGAGTGGTTCTCAAAGTGTGGTTTATGAACCAGCTGCATTAGCATCACACCTGATGCTTGTTAGAAATGCAAACTCAGGCCTCACCTTGAACTCACTGAATTTGAAGCTCTGGGTGTGGGGCCCAGGAATCTATGTTGAAATAACACTCTAGGTGATTTTGAGGCATGCTAAAGTTTGAGAGTCCCTGGCCACTCTTGACTTTCTCTGGCCAGGACTCACCCTGCTCAGCCAAATGCCTAAGCGATGTGTTGGGTGAGCAAGGAGCTCCTTTTACAAAACCTGGTGATAACCTCAAGGCAGGAAAATCTTTCTGGGGAAAGTTGAAATTGTATCACATTTCCAGTAGGTTTAACATATTCCCTCTGACTGATGAAGGTGGGAAACACATTGGCTACTTTAGGTGTCGAAATAAAGAAAGCTTTTAAATCCTAAAATTTTAACTCTGGTTAGGATTTGGCTTGGGCTAGATAGGTACACCAGCTGAGCCATGACAGGAGCACTATGGAATCTGGACGCTCTACTCTGATTTGGGCAGGCCATTTGAAAAATTCTCTTGAGAAAAAGCAGAAGGTCAATGTATGGTAAGTGGCTTCTCCAGAGCCCTATAGCCGATCATCCTGTAGGAAGCACACCTATTAATCATTCCAACCTTGCAGGATTGCAGATGTGGGGTACTTTTGGCTGAGGTATGAGAAGAACAACCTAAGAATGCCTTTTGACTCAGGATAAAAGACTCTGACAAATACTCCCCGCTCCCCCAATATATAAAATATCTGAGTACAGGAAATGAAGCTTAGAATTTGAGACAAATAGCTAAAAATACCTTTTTTAAAAAATTTTATTTTATTCTTTCAGTGTTCCAAGATTCATTGTTCATGTACCACACCCAGTGCTCCATGCAATACCTGCCCTCCATAATATCCACCACCAGGCTTACCCAACCCCCCGCCCTCCTCCCTTCTAAAACCCTCTCATGCTTCATCTCCCCCTCCGATTTCCCCCAATTCACCCTTCCTTTTCTTCTCCCAGGGTCCTTCATGTTTTACCTTATGTTCCACACATAAGTGAACCGTATGATAATTGACTCTCTCTGCTTGACTTATTTCGTTCAGCATATTCTCTTCCACTCCTGTCCATGTTGATATAAAAGTTGGGTATTCATCCTTTCTGATGGAGGCATAATACTCCATTGTATATATATGGGCCATGTCTTTTTTTTTTTTTTTTTGGGAGGGCCAAGTCTTCTTTATCCATTCCTCTGTTGAAGGGTGTCTTGGCTCTTTCCACAGTTTGGTGATTGTGGCCATTGCTGCTATGAACATTGGGATACATGTGGCTCTTCTTTGCACTACTCTGTATCTTTGGGGTAAATACCCAATAGTGCAATTGCAGGGTCATAGGGTAGCTCTATTTTTAATTTCTCAAGGAATCTCCACACTGTTTTCCAAAGTGGCTGCACCAACTTGCATTCCCACCAACAGTGGAAGAGGGTTCCCCTTTCTCCACATCCTCTCCAACATTTGTTG
>CM053618.1:48154761-48180637 GCA_028646535.1 Procyon lotor
AAATATCTTCTCCCGTTCTGTGGGTTGCCTGTTTGTTTTGTTGACTGTTTCCTTTGCTGTGCTGAAGCTTTTTATCTTGATGAAGTCCCAAAAGTTCAATTTCACTTTTGTTTCCTTTGCCTTTGGAGACGTTTCTTGAAAGAAGTTGCTGTAGCCGATGTTGGAGAGGTTACTACCTGTGTTCTTCTCTAGGATTTTGATAGATTCCTGCCTCACATTGAGGACTTTCATCCATTTCGAGTTTATCTTTGTGTATGGTATAAGAGAATGGTCCAGTTTCATTCTTCTATACATAGCTGTCCAATTTTCCCAGCACCATTTATTGAAGAGACTGTCTTTTTTCCACTGGATATTTTTTTCCTGCTTTATCGAAGATTAATTGACCATAGAGTTGTGAGTCCATCTCTTGACACTGTATTCTGTTCCACTTTGACTATGTGTCTGTTTTTGAGCCAGTACAGTGCTGTCTTGGTGATCACCGCTTTGTAGTAGAGCTTGAAATCAGGCAATGGGATGCCCCCAGGTTTGTTTTTCTTTTTCAACATTTCCTTAGCAATTCGGGGTCTTTTCTGGTTCCATACAAATTTTAGGATTGTTCTAGCCCTTTGAAAAAAGCTGGTGGAATTTTGATCGGGATGGCATTGAAAGTATATAGATTGCTCTGGGCAGCATAGACATTTTAACAATGTATATTCTTCTGATCTATGAGCATGGAATGCTTTTCACCTTTTTGTGTCTTCTTCAATTTCTTTCATGAGTGTTCTATAGTTCCTGGAGTACAAATTCTTTACCTCTTTGGTTAGGTTTATTCCCAGGTATCTATCTCATGGTTCTTGGTGCTATTGTAAATGGAATCAATTCTCTAATTTTCCTTTCCATATTTTCATTGTTAGTGTATAGGAAAGCAACTGATTTCTGTGCATTGATTTTGTATCCTGCCACATTACTGAATTGCTGTTGAGTTCTAGTCATTTGGGAGTGGAGTCTTTTGGGTTTTCCATATAAAGTATCATGTCTTCTGGGAAGAGAGAGTTTGACTTCTCTGCCAATTTGAATACATTTTATTTCTTTTTATTGTCTGATTGCTGTTGCTAGGACTTTTAGTACTATGTTGAACAAGAGTGGTGAGAGTAGGCATCCTTGTCATGTTCCTGATCTCAAAGGGAAGGCTGTCAGTTTTCCCCATTGAGAATAATATTGACTATGGGCTTTTCATAGATTTTATGAAGTTGGGCAATGTTCTCTCTATCCTTATACTTTGAAGAGTTTTAATCAGGAATGGATGCTGTATTTTGTCAAATGCTTTTTCTGCATCAATTAAGAGGACAGTGTCTCTTCTCTTATTGATTTGTTCTATCACATTGATTGATTTATGATTGTTGAACCACCCTTGCATCCCAGGGATAAATCCCACCTGGTCATGGTGGATAATCTTTTTAATGTGCTGTTGGATCCTATTAGCTAGGATCTTGTTGAGAATCTTGGCATCTATATTCATCAGGGATATTTGTCTGAAATTCTCCTTTTCAATGGAGTCTTTGGTTTGGGGATCAGGGTAACGCTGGCTTCATAGAAAGAGTCTGGAAGTTTTCCTTCTGTTTCTATTTTTTGAAAGAATTTCAGAAGAATAGATATTATTTCTTCTTTGAATGTTTGGTAGAATTCCCCAGGGAATCTGTCAGGCCCTGGTCTTTTGTTTTTTGGGGAGGTTTGTGATCACTGCTTCAATGTCGTTACTAGATATTGGTCTATTCAGGTTGTCAATTTCTTTCTGTTTCAGTCTTGGAAGTTTATAGGTTTTCAGGAATGCATCCATTTCTTCTAGGCTATTTAACTTATTGGCATATAGCTGTTGATAAGAATTTCTGATGATTGTTTCTATTTCCTTTGGATTAGTCGTGATCTCTCCTCTTTCACTCAGAATTTTATTAATTTGGGTTTTCTCTCTCTCTCCTTTTGGATTAGTTTGGCCAGTGGCTTATCGATCTTATCTTTCAAAAAACCAGCTTCTAGTTTCATTGATGTGTTTTTAGAAGTCATTTTGAAGATTCTTGCCTGGAACGTCAAAAGACATGACGTACCATGGAGAAGGGCATGTGCTTTCTGCTGAAATAGACATGTCTGAAATAATTGAAAGGAAAAATGGCACAAAATTAAATTTCATTCTTTGTTATGAAATATTGCTGGAATATATACAAAAATATATGAAGAAAGAATTTTGTTGACAAATTGTTCCCTGTGTGATGCTTGTGACACAAATGGATGAAAGTACAGCTGTTTCTCACATGTCTCAGCTAAGTAAGTGCTAGATTTTATTTCAATAGTGGATTTAGGGAAGAACCACATCTCTGAATGGATTACCAAGGGAAATAAATGCTGATATTCAATTGTATATTATTTATTGATGACATTGTTTTGTGGGGAAAATGCTGTAGTACATTGCTTTTCTGTACATTTAAACTATCTTTGGGTGAATTCTAAGAAATGTCATTCTTACTCTTTTCTTCTGTCACACTGTTAACCACAGTGCAGAAGAATCTCAGGGCCAAGAAATTGACATGTATGTTCTGCTTGAGGCTTGGACTCTATCCTGGAGGAAAATAGGTCTGATTTGTGATTTTGAATGGTCAGAGGCTAGAGATGGAAAAGGTCCAGAAGGAGCAACGTTAGAGGCAGGGACAGTTGGAAAGCAGGGAAGATGAGCTGGAAGGACAGTTGATGACATGTTGAATTAGGGACATGGCGGGTGACTCAAAATGTTGAGTGAAGGTGACAACATCAGGAATGATTCCCAGGTTTTTAGCAGTGAGTCAGGGAGTGAGAACATTTGGAACAGATTTTTGGGAACAGACCCAGGAGGCAGCCTGAGCTTTTGGTGGATGTTAGCTGCTTGGCTCCCTTTTTACATTTTGCTGTCCCAACCTGCTCCCTATTCAGGGAACCTCCCACATCCAGGTACCCTCCCACATCTGGGCTCTGGGCCAGGGAAGTAAAATGGCCTGACTGCAGAAGAGAAACTCCAAAATTTATCAGCTCAGGCTTGCATTTCAACTGTTATATTTGAAGTAAAATTTCTTTAAGTGGTTTTAATGGTATTCCGTAAGTTTTTATGAGAGGTGTTGATATAGTTTTAGAATACAGGTGAGGTTTGGTGGGGTGAGGTCCAGGGCCAATGACCAAAAAAAGAATTCTTGAGACATCTTTGGTGCGAAATGGTGGTTTTTATTAAGGCACAGGGACAGGACCCATGGCAGAAAGAGCTGCTGCCCTGGGTTTGTGATGGGTGACTGATTATATTCTTGGGAGTTGGCAGAGGTAAGGAAAAGGAAGGTTTCAAAAGGATTTTCACGTGTTAGAGAAGACTCACAGAATACTGGAGGCCATGCCATTGTCAAGTTAAGGTTGTTTTTCCCTCTAGAAAAGCAATAACATGAAGATAGTTGGGAGCTTCCTGGAAGAATATCACATGTGTCCCACCCAGGAGTGGGGTTTGGGGAGAGGTTGCAGGGGGTCAGCTTCTGCTTTATCTTCAGTTGCCTTCTGCTCCCTCATCAGTGTGTTTATAGTTAAGAATTATGAATGGTATAGTCATAATTTTGAACTAAATATAAGGCTTTTCCTCCTAATTTTGTCCAAAGTCTTTTCCATCCAAATAGTCTGATTTAGCAATTATGGATGGGCTTTTCTTCTAGTGCTTGTCTAACCTGAGGGAAGTCTGATTTCTTTGCTTCCCAAAAAGCTGTAGAATAAGTTTCTTGTGAAAGATATTTTTTTCTTCCTATTCCAAGAACTTATCTAAATACTTTGGCATCACCTCTCAATAAATGTATATTCAGTGAGCAACAGTGAATGAAGAACAGGTTATTGGGACTTAAGCTAGTAACAATACAAATATGAATTACCAGTCAGTGAACGCTAGGCAGCATAATATAATTTATGCCTATTATTTCTGATCATAAAAATAATACTGTAATGCAGACAGTCGCTTGGGAGAGTAGTAATGGGGATCTACTAATTGTTTCTGTTTCCTTTCCCTTTCTGAGTTTCTGGAAAATGACATAGTAAAACCTGGTTTGGTTATGCAACAACAGTACTGTGTTTATTAATATTTGTTCAAATTTGGAAATGCTTTCATGTAAAACATTAGTACTTAATCCTATGAAATAAATATTAATCTTTATTTGAAAGAGGAGGAAATTGAGACCCACAGGGTAAACAAGACCCATGGCTAAACAGGGATTTAGCCATGGAGTTGTTAATAGAGCTGAGGCTTTCTGACTCCCATACTGGCTCTTTTCCCGCTGCCTTGTGTTTTTTGTGCACTAGATGAATCATTTCTTCACTGAGCAGTGCATAAGAACTCTGCTTGCTCAAGATTTTTTTAACCTATGATTCCCCGATGACATTTAAGTGAAGCACTTAATGTATTTGCAACATCCTATATCCTGTTTTCTAGGATCTGTCAGCATAGGGGCAAGAAAAAAGGGGAAAAAACCCCCAAATCAACAGGGGTACATATAGAATTCCAGGGGCTTTATGCATCCAGGGGGTTATGAAGGTCATGGCTGTAAGATCAGCTGTAATGGGTTACAGTTATGGAAACCTATTCTTACTCCCCAGGTTTCACCAGTCTCTGACACTGGCTGACATAGAGGATTAAGTGGGGGATACAATAGGCATTATTTCTTGTGCAACTTGATATTGCTTGAGGTGCTGTCCTTGTTCTGTTTGGCTTGGAAGAAAGAGCTGCCTCAATATCTTAGGATTGTTTCTGCAATAATGGTTGTTATTCCATAGGCCAATAAGGGCATTCTGCCAGGATACCATTTTAATTTTGTTCTCTTAAATTGGAGAAATAGTTAAGCATATATGAACTTCCTATGGACTTCTGTGAAGTCACATTAGATTGCATTAATCACTGATTTCTCTATACTCTTGCTCAGACTGGCTGATTTTAGGGATTAGTGTAGGCCCTATGGATTAGTATTAATTTAGGGTTTGTAGCTGACATTTCCCAAAGATTTAGGGGACATTTTTTAGGTAAATGGCTACAGGCCCATTTGGGCAAAGTTATGAATATTTCAAGGTTCTGAGGTTAGAGCATTCTGGCTTATGTAAAATATTTGTCTGCAAAGTCTTGATTTTATTGCATTTTTGTAATAAAAGTCACTCAAAACCTCTCAATTTTTGTCCTTGGAGGCTCCATGCCCTACAAACCAGAATTAGACATCTCTGAGTCTTAGGCCACTGATTACTGCAACTATTTCATGGTAATTGCTAAGCATCCTCACTCATTTTAGAGGTTTGTTTAAACTGTCCAGTTGAGTCACCATTGTAGTATGGGTTAGGCTGCTATGGACTGAGGAGAAGGAGCTACCAGGAATGTGGGGACAGGGAGATAAAACTGTGGATTTCTGTGGTGGTGGGAAGGGATGATGATAAGCCACTAGCTCAAATTCAAGTAGGAACAGGGTCATAGGAGATTTAATCCTGGTCTAAGACCCCCTAAGAGATTGAAGGGGGGTAGGAAACAGTTCTGGATATATAAGGCTGAGATGATACAGGACAAATCTTCCCTCCCTCCCCTCCCCTCCCCTTCCTTTCTTCTAAGGAAGATGGACTATGCTAATGGGAAAGCCTTATATGTGTCAAACGTTTTGATGAGTTGGTATATGTTCATTTGGGAAGGGAACCAGAGAGAGAGCCAATCTGGTATGTGCCAGAGAGAGAGGGAGAGAGAAGTTTGAAACTGAGGATGGAGATGTATCAATAGGGGGAGAGGAAAGAGAGCCCATGAGACCACCTGCTGCATAGGAAGGGCTAGGACAGGCATCCTTGGACGGCAAAACTGCCTGGAAGGTGGGTAAAAGAAATTTTAAGTGTAGATTTTTAACATGTCTGCTGTTGGTGTACTCTTTAATAGTCAAAGCAAGGGGAAGACATGACTGGTTCTATAATTTAGTTTCTTATAACAGAAGAATGTTGAAATTATGTTGGTAATAACAACATTGACAAGGGATTCTGCCTTCCCATTCTCTTACGAAGTTGGAGAAATGCAGAGATTTAGGTTTGAGAACAGAAATAATTTGGAGGATAAGTTTGGTTTTCCTTTAGGTGACCTAAACTTGAACAGTAGAGAACAAGGGGGACTTCTGTTTGTAGCAATATGGCAGACTAGATAGTCCGTTACCTCTTCCAATGCAAAACACTTAAAAATGCTAGCCAGATCACAACAGGCATCCTTTTGGGCACATAGCTGAATTTATAAGAAAGAAGAGGAATGTAGAGGCCAAAGCTTGAGAGTAAAATGACAAAGTAGAAGGGTATGTAGGTCTCAATAACCAATATGCTTGGATTTTGATGGCCTCACAAGGACTGGAGACGGGTTTTAGGTCCACTGGAGACAAAATTGCAATCTCTGTGCATAAAGCAGAGACCTACAGTGGCTGCAACATGAACAACGTGGACTAGAAGATAACTACTTTTGGCCAGTCACTGACTGAAAAAAGTGTTTCCTGATGAATGATAACTCTAGGACTATTCTCACATGGTCGAGGGGTTCCAATTTATATTGTCCACATGCTCTCATAACATTCAAGCCAACAATTTATCATAGAAGTGCGTGCTTGGATACCTGGCAGAAGTAAGTGACACATCCGGGAGGGCGTACTCTTAATCCAGGTCCTTACAAAACCACGGAACTAATCCTTAGGATCTTCAGCTACCAGAATTAATTAAGTCTTTAAATATGTTCAAGTGAATAAATAAATCAGTGATGAAACAAAAATCATAACAGAGAAACAAAACCTTAAAAATATTAGATATTAGATATTTGAAAAAAAAGAATCAGATACAATTTCTAGAACAGTTATAGTAATTGACATTAGAATCTCAGTGGAAGGGTTTTCATTGCAGATTAGAAGCAGCTGAAGTGAGATCAGTAAGTGAGAAATGCGGAAATAATCATGAACGCACCAAAGGTAAAGAGGGGTTCCTTCTTTGGCTAGACTCATACATCTCTTTGGGTTACATTATAATTACAGTTATATCAGTTTAGGAGTTGTTAATATGCTTGCAAAGAGAAGAAAATGAGTTAACACTCTAATATATTTAGAACGATCTTACTAGCTTAAAGATAAGGTGATGTCAAAAAAATTAACAATGGAAATTTTTTATAGTCATACACATGATAAAAATTTCTCTTAGCCTGTCATTGGCAAGTGAACATCCAAAGAAAACTGGGTGTCCTTGAATGCATCAGTAATATTTGGAAGAGAAAACACAGCATGCTTTCAAGGGCTCTTCTAGAAGGAAGAGTTGGAGAGTGTGGTAAAATAAGGATAACTTTACTTTTTTTTTTCTTATTTCAAAATTCTCAATGTGCATAATATATTACCATTTGTAAAAATAAAAATAATATGTAATACATATATATGCATGCAATAACAGGAACTAGTAACCGAGGCTGTCTCTCATGAAGGGAACTGTGTGCCCAGGGGGACAAATAGGTATGGGAGAGACTTATTTCTCACTGTGTATCAGTCGTTCTCAAACTTTTTTAGTCTTAGGACCCCTTTAGGTGCTAAAAATTAATGAAGTTCCCAAAGAGTTTTTGTTTATGTAATATGTCTATCAGTATTTACTGTACTAGAAATTAAAATGAATCTTAAAAATACTTATTTAATAATTCACTTAAAAATAACAGTAGGAGGGGCGCCTGGGTGGCTCAGTCGTTAAGCGTCTGCCTTGGGCTCAGGTCATGATCCCAGAGTCCTGGGATTGAGCCCCGCATCGGGCTCTCTGCTCAGCAGGAAGCCTGCTTCTCCCACTACCATCCCCTCTGCTTGTGTTCCCTCTCTCGCTGTGTTTCTCTCTGTCAAATAAATAAAATCTTAAAAAAAAAAAAAAAACAATAGGGGAACCTGGGTGTCTCAGTTGATTGAGTCTTACTCTCAATTTTGTCTAAGGTCATGATCTCAGGGTTGTGAGATCAAGCCCACTTTGGGCTCAGGTCTCAGCTCAAAGCTGGCTTGAGAGTCTCTCTCTCCCTCTCTCTGCCCCACCCCCATTGCATGTGCACATGTGCACGTGCGCTGTCTCTCATAAGTGAATCTTGAGAAAAAAAAAACAACCCTCCATAAACCTATTATGTGTTAACATAAAATATTGTTAAATGAAAAATATATATTCTAAAACAAAATTTAGTGAGAAGAATGGCATGCTTAGACATTTTTTGCAAATCTTTTTAGCATCTGGCTTAAGAGACATCTGAATTCTTATATTTGCTGCTTTATTCAGTGTTTGTGATACCATATATCTTTAAGTGTCTAAACACTTCACCACTCTGTACACTTGAGAGAGAATCAGAGTGAGACAAGAAAGTATTATTATATTATTATTATTATATGATTAAGTATTATTATATTAGTATATTAGTATTAGTATTATTATGAAAATAGTTTTCATCTCACAGACCTATGAAAATAATCTCAGAGACCCTGAGAGTTTCCCTGGACTACACTTTCAGAATTGCTTCTGTATAAAATGTTTGAATTTATACCATGTGCTTAGATCAGCAAGTTAAAATACATCTAAAGTTACATCCATACAAACACCCATGCATGCATATGTATATATAAATGTACACCTTTAAAGACTCTTTTTCTGATCCTTCTGGAAGGCAAAAAAAAAAAAAAGGTAATTGAGGGTTTCTGTGAAGTGCAATACAGTTTTGATATCATTGCTACTATCTCTAGCTTTAGAAAGGAGAGGCTAATATATAGCTAATGTCTTGTATTTTTCTTGTTTATTTTCCTCTCAAATATGTTTATTTTTTTAGTGTTACAAGACTAATTGTTCATGCATCACACCCAGTGCTCCATGCAATATGTGCCCTCCTCAATACCCACCACCGTGCTCGCCCACCCCCCATCCCCCCAAAACCCTCAGTTTGTTGCTCAGAGTCCATAGTCTCTCGTGGTTCATCTTCCTTTCTGATTTCCCCCCATTCCCCTTTCCCTTCCTTCTCACAATGCCCTCCATGTTTTTCCTTATGTTCCACATGTAAGTGAGACCATAAGATAATTGGCTTTCTAAAAGATTTTATTTATTTATTTATTTAGAGTACGTGTGTGAGCAGGGGGAGGAGCAGAGGGAGAGGATGAGAGAGAATCTTAAGCTGACCTAAGCTGAGTCTGGAGCCTGACTGGAGGCTCGATCCCATGACCCTGAGATCATGACCTCATTGGAAATCAAGAGTCTGATGCTTAGCTGACTGAGCCACCCAGGTGCCCTGATTTATTTATTGGGTTCTTATTATGTAGTGGGCAGTGTGCTAAGAACTTTACCTTTCTTCAGTTTTTAAGGAAAAACTAGGACTTAGAGAAGTTTAGTCATGTGTCCAAGACCATGCAGCCATTAAAATTTTGCTATGTTCAACTCCAAAGCACATAGCACTCTTAAAAACTAGAAGATAAATTGTTGTCTTTTTCCTCTGTTCAATTTTTAAAATTGTGGTAAAATACATGTAACATGAAATTTACCATCTTAATCCTTTTTTAAAAAAAGATTTTAGTTATTTATTTGACAGAGAGAGCACAAGTCGGAGCGGGATGGGGAGAGGGAGAAGCTGACTTCCCATGGAGCAAAGAGCCCGATGTGGAACTCAGTCCTAAGACCCTGGGATCATGACTGAGCCAAAGGCAGACATTTAACAAACTGAGTCACAAAGGCATCCCCATCTTAACCCTTTCTAAGTGTACTATTTAGTAATATTAAATACATTCATGATGTTGTGCAACTATCACCACTATCCTTTTCTATAATTCTTTTCATCTTATAAAACTGAAACTCTATACCCACTAAAAAATAACTGTTCTTTCCTCAAGTCCCTGGTAACCACTCTTCTACTTTGTCTCTGTAATTTTGACTACTCTCAGCATCTCATGTAAGTGGAATTATATAGTATTAGTTTTTTTTCACATGGTAAAATGTCTTC
The DNA here is from genome assembly GCA_028646535.1 of Procyon lotor. NCBI lineage: Eukaryota > Metazoa > Chordata > Mammalia > Carnivora > Procyonidae > Procyon > Procyon lotor. Next base: position 48,164,759 of record CM053618.1, read on the forward strand.
AAGATTCATCCATGTTGTGGAATATATGAGAATTTCTTCCTTTCAAAAGCTGAAAAATAATAATACTTTATAGATATACCACATTTCACTTATCACTTCATCCATGGATTAACAATTTGGTGGTTTCCACATTTTAGCTATTGTCAATAGTGCTGCTGTGAACACAGTTGTACAAGTATCTCTTTGAGACCCTGCTTTCAAAAAAAATTTTTTTTTAGATTTTATTTATTTATTTGACAGATAGATCACAAGTAGGCAGAGAGGCAGGCAGAGAGAGGGGAAAGCAGGCTCCCTGCCGAGCAGAGAGCCCAATGTGGGGCTCGATCCCAGGACCCTGAGATCATGATCTGGGCCAAAGGCAGAGGCTTTAACCCACTGAGCCACCCAGGTGCCCCTGCTTTCAAAATTTTTGAGTGAAATCTGAATAAAGCTTTTAGTTTCGTTAATATTATTGTACCCATGTTCTTAATTTTGTCAAATGGACCATAGATATGTTAATAGTGGGGCAAGAGAGTTCCCTGGGTAAAGGGAACTCTGTACACTCTTGCAACTTTTCTGTAACTTACAAATTATTATAAGATAAAGATATCTTTAAATAGTGAATGACAAGCTTTTAATACTTGGTCAGTGATAAATATACCTTTAGGAAGATTCTTTTCATATGTAATCTTTTTCAATTTCAGTATAAGCACATATTGTTATTTTTGTCCATTTCCTCTTAATCATTAAGAACCTCTGCTCTTCACTTGCCATAAAAAAAAGTTCTTTCATGACTTTAATTTTGAGAATTACAACAGCTTTTCACATACATTTGCATTTTAAATAATTCATATTATTTAATCAAATCAAAATTATGGTTCAATTTTAATCCCTTTATAGCTATTTGATTGTATTCTCTGGCAATATTGTCTTAAAGTCACATAGGCTCAGCAGCCTGACAATCGTTATGATTGGCTTTATTTTTTAACTTTATTGAGATATAATTGACATAAAGCATTATGTAAATTAAAGGTATACAATGTATTGATTTGATACACTTATGTTTTGCAAAATGATTACCACCTTAGTGTTAGCTAATACTTCCATTGCATCATCTAATGACATTTCTTTTTTGTAGTGAGAACATTTAAGATTTATTTTCTTAACAACTTTCAAGTATATAATACAACAAACAGATTATTGCTATAATCCCCATGCTGTATGTTAGACATCCAGAACTTTCATTTATATGAAATCATACAGTAATTGTCTTTCTTTAACTTATTTTACTTAGCATAACACCCTCAAGTTCTATCCATGTTGTCACAAATAACAGGATTTCCTTCTTCTCTAAGTGACTGAATAGCATTCCATTGTACATATACCACATTTTCTTTATCCATTCACCCATTGATGAACGCTTGGGTTGTTTCCATGTCTTGGCTATTGTGAATGTTGGAGCAAAGAACATGGGAGTGCAGATACCTTGAGTTAGTATTTTCATTTCTTCCAGGTAAATTCCCAGAAGTGGGATTTCTGGATCATATGGTAATTTTATTTTTAATTTTTTTTGGGGGATCTCTATAGTGTTTTCCATAGTGGCTGCACCAATTTACATTTCCTCCAATAGTGCACAAATATTCCACATTCTCACCAATACTTGTTATCTCTTGTCTTTTTAATAATGGCCATTCTCAATGTGTATGGAATCACAAGACCCCAGTTAACCAAAGCAATTCTGAGAAAGAAAAACAAAGCTGGGGCATTACCCTTCCTGATTTCAAACCATACTACAAAGTGATAGTAATCAAAACAGTATGGTATTGGCATAAAAGCAGACACATAGATTCTATTCAGTGGAACAAAATAAAGAGCCCAGAAATAATACTATATATATATGGTCAATTAATTTACAACAAAGGAGCCAAGAATATGCAATGAAGAAAGAACAGCCTCTTTAATAAATAGTGCTGGGAGAACTTGATAACCATTCACAGAAGAATGAAATTGGACTTTTATACCACTCACAAAAATTAATTCAAAATGGACTAAAAACTTAAGGATAACCTGAAACAATAAACTCTTAGAAGAAAACATAAAGAAAAATCTTTGTCATTGATCAACATTCTTTTTTTTTTTATTTGACATCAAAAACACAAACACTAAATTAGTGGGGTTACATTGAACTAAAAAGCTTCTGCAAAGCAAAACAAACAGCAAAATGAAAAGGCAACCTATGGAATAGTAGAAAATATTTGCATATTATATATACAAAACTATCAAGAACTATCAATAGGAAAACAACAATCCAATTAAAAATGGGCAGAATAACTAACTAGACATTTCTTCAAAGAAGACCTACCAATTGCTAACAAATAGATGAAAAAGATGCTCAACATCACAAATCATCAAGGAAATGCAAATCAAAACCACAATGAGAAACAACTAATTGTTGGTGTTAACAAAATGGATTCCACTGAGCCATGCTACAGCCCGAAGAGATATGAGGAAATCATTAAGGAAGTCAGCACCTACATTAAGAAAATTGGCTACAACCCTGACACAGTAGCATTTGTGCCAATTTCTGACTGGAATGGTGACAGCATGCTGGAGCCAAGTGCTAACAGGCTTTGGTTCAAGGGATGGAATGTCACCTGTAAAGATGGCAATGCCAATGGAAGCATGCTACTGGAAGTTCTGGGTTGCATTCTGCTAACCACTCCTCCAGCCGACAAGCCCTCGCACCTGCCAGTCTAGGACGTCTACGAAGTTGGTAGTATTGGTACTGTGTGGGCTGAGTGGAGAGTGGTGTTCTTAAATCTGGTGTGGTGGTCGCCTTTGCTCCAGTCAGTGTTACAACTGAGATAAAGTCTGTTGAAATGCATCATGAAGCTTTCTTTGAGTGAGTTTCTTCCTGGAGACAACGCTGGCTTCACTGTCAGGAACGTATCTGTCAAAGATGTTTGTAGTGGCAGTGTGGAGCAAAAATGACCTACCAGGAGTGCTTGGGTGGCTCCCTGGGTTAAGTGTCTGCTTTCAGCTCAGGTCATGATCCCAGGGTGGGATTGAGCCCCTTGTCACGCTCCCTGCTCAGCACAGAGTCTGTTTCTCCTTCTCTCTCTGCCCCTCCCACTGCTTGTGCTCTCTCTCTGGCTCTCCCTCAAATGAATTAAAAAAAATTTTTTTTAAAGATTTAAAGACCTAAAGATTTTATTTATTTGAGAGAGAGAGTGAGAGAGTGCACAAGCAGGGGCAAGTGGCAGGCAGAAGTAGAAGCAGGCTCCCCGCTGAACAGAGAACTTAGTAAGGGACTCGATCTCAGGACCCTGGGATCATGAGCTGAGCCGAAGGCAGACACTTAACTGGTTGGGCCACCCAGGCATCCCTAATAAAATCATTCATTCTGGAAAAGAGCTGGAAGATGGTTCCAAGTTCTTGAAATCTGGTGTTTCCGCCATCATTCGTATAGCTCCTGGCGAGGCTATTTGTATTGAGAGCCATTTTGCTGTTTGTGACATGAGACAGATGGTTGCTGTGGGTGTCATCAATGCAGTGGACAAGAAGGCAGCTGGAGCTGGCAAGGTCACCCACCGGGTCTGCCCAAAAAGCTCAGAAGGTAAATGAATATTATCCCCAATACCTGCCACCCCAGTCTTAATCAGCGGTGGAAGGACAGTCTTAGAGCTGTTTGTGTCAATTGGCCATTTAAGTTTAATAGTAAAAGACTGTTTAATGAAAACAGTGCATAGTAAGATCTTCAAAAGGACAAGAGAATGTTTTGTGGACCAATGTGTGTGTGTGTTTTAAGTTATTAGTTTTTAGTTAATACTTTTAAATGGGAACAACTTGATCAAAAATCTGTCACAGAATTTGAGACCCATTAAAACAGAAGCTTAATGAGGAAAAAAAAGTTACAGTGAGATATCATTTCACACCTGTTAGGATGGCATGACAAAAGATAACAAGTATTGGTCTTGGTGCCTGATTTTTTTTTTTTAATTTAACCCCAAAAGCAAAGGCAATAGAAGCAAAAAGAAACAAGTGGGACCACGTCAAACTAAAAGGCACAGCAAAGGAAACTAATAACAAAATGAAAAGGCCACTACCTAATAGGAGAAAATATTTGCAAATCATATATCTAATAAGGAGTTAATATCCAAAATATATAAAGAAATAATACAACTCAGTAGAGGTGTTGGGCAGAAGATCTGAATAGACATTTTTCCAAGGAAGACTTGGAAATGACCTACAGGTTCATGAACAGCTGCTCAACATCAAAAGTCGTTAGGAAAAAACAAATCAAAATCACAAGAAGATACCACCTCACATCTGATAGAATTGCTATTGCCAGAAAAGATAAGAACTAACAAGTGCTTGTGATGATGTGGAGAAAAGGGAACTCTTGTGCACTGTTGGTGAGATTGTAAATTGGTGCAGCCACTGTAGAAAAAAGTATGGAGGCTTCTCAAAAATTAAAAACAGAATTACCCTAGGATCCAATTATTCCACTTCTGGGTATTTTTTTCAAAGGAAACAAAAACGCTTATTCGAAAAGATATCTACACCCCAATGTTTGTTGCAGCATTATGTACAATAGCTAAGACATGGAAGTATCCCAAGTGTCCACTGATGGACGAATAAAGAAAATGTAATATGCATGCATGCACGTACACACACACACACACACACACACACACACACACACACACACACACATTATTCAGCCATAAAACCGAAAATCCTTCCATTTGCAATAACATAAATGGACCTTGACAGCATTGGGCCAAGTAAAACAAGTCAGACAAGACAAATACTGTGTGATTTTACTCATATATAGAATAAAAAACAAAAAACAAACCCAAACCCCTCTGAACTCATAAATACAGAGAACAGATTGACGGTTGCCAGAGATGGCAGTTGGGGTTTGGGTAAAATTAGTGAAGGTGGTCAAAAGGTACAAACTTCCAGTTATAACTTCCTTAAAATATCTTTATTGTTTTCTAAAATTAGACAAACGTAACTCAAACTATTTCAGATAATATAGAGGTAATACAACAAAAATAAAGTCCCTTTCCCCCTTCCCAGTCCCCTAGAGTTAACTGCTGTTTATTGTTTAGTGTGAGTTTCTTTTCACAGTTTTTCCTTGTATGTATATATGAATAATATGTATACATAGGTTTGAATGTACAAATACGTGTGTGTGTGTGTGTGTATCTACCTCTCTCCATACCTCATTTATAAATCTATTCTAAAATGGAAAAAATTTTAACAAAAATGAGATGATAAAATTTATGTTTTTCTCTCTTTTCATTTCTCTGAGCAATGTGGTATGCATCTCTTTTCATATTAGTAGGATATATATCTACCTTATTCTTAGATGTAAAATAGAGATGTAGTATAATTTAAGTAATCCTCTATAGATGGACATTTAGATTATTCTTATTCTTTCCTTATTATAAACAGTGCTGCACTAAAACTCATACAAACACCCCAGTGTTTCTGGGGTCTGGTTTCTAGAAATTAAATTTCTGAATTAAAGGTTATGGACTTGAATATCTCCATTATTTATTATCAAATCATCCTCTCAGAGTAGTTACAAACTCTTGCTCTGAATAGGGCCAGACTGTGATATGTGATTGTCCCCAACAGGCTAAGAATGTGGTGCCCAGCATTCTTTAAGCCTTTTGTTGTTCTCTTTTTGAGGAAGAGGGGAGGTTCAGTGATGTGGTGGGAAAGAGCAGAGAGGCAGGGCCCCCGCAGCAGAGCTCTGTTTCTTTCCCATCATCTTGAGCAATTCTGGTCTGGTGCAAACTGGCAGATCCACTCAACAGAGAAAAACCCTGCCATTCACTGGACCCACCTTTCCTAAAAGGCTGTTTAATGTACATCTGATGTTATTCAAGCATGCTTTTGAGGGGATTTCACCTCCCATTTCCTTCTCTGTGAGAAGTGATTAAGTTATTCCTTGTAACTACGTTCAGTAAGCTCTCTGAGATGGGTTCTAACACACCTAATCTTCTCATCTCCTTGTACTCCCAGGGCTGCTGTCCTGCAGGGGGCTTGGCAAGCTCCCTCATCTTCGTTGCCCCTTGCCCCTTGCCTCTCACAGCAACTGTGTGAAGAGCTCCCTTTGCCTGAGCCACAGTGTCAATGTTGCCTCCCAGGTTTCCTTGCAGCTTCCTTCTTGCTCACATGATGACTATAATAATTTCCGTGAATCGTTACTTTCCCTGTGCCCCCTATTTTCTCACAGCTGGGTTCCTGGCCCGCCATGGAGTCCTGCTCTGAAGTTTCTTTTCTGCAAGTAGCACCTCCGTCCAGCGCCTTATTAAAATTCTTCCTTGTTTCTTTGGGTGTCTTCCCATTTCTGTCCCTGGAGGTACCACAGCTGGATGTGCTACCCCCAGCTGTCCATCTCCTGTCACCCAACAGTGAGAACCAAAGCAACAGGCGAGCTGAACTTCATTGTCAGGCTCGGCATTTCTAGCTTTCTTTGGTAAATAGAAATCAAGCATGGTAAGTGGAATTAAACACTTACCCTCTTTGGAGGCTGTCTTTTATCTTCAAAATTACTTTATTTTATCACCCTGCGTAGCTATCCCAGTGTGGTGGGAGGAAGTGTTTAAGTACTTGAAAGGCTTTTCTGCTAGAGTCAGCAGTGACTTGTCAGGCAAACAACGTGGGAGGCGTGGCTTTGAGCTGGATGGCCCTCCTGCGATGAGACACAGGCTTTGCAATGGGAAATGGAGAAAGACTTTAGAGCAAAGGTGTTTACTTCATGGCTAAATATGAGTCTTCACCTGCCAATAGGTACTTGAAAAAAAAAAAGCCTCTAGACAAAGAAGATAGATACATATCTCTTTGGAAGGGTAGCATCAGAACTGTATCAGCCAGGCTGGTAGGACTGGGGAGAGGCCAAGGTTAGTGGTTGGTCATATGGCTACTGGACTGTATGCTCATCATAGTCGAAGTGGAGTGGACAGTATGATCAAGGAATCATTGACTCTGTGGTGAAATGGTCTGACCAGGGTTTTCAGATTGACAAGCTTTCCCATCCAGTGTGCTATGGATACTCAAGTGCCAAGACTGAGTTGTAAGGCTAGCTCATTACATTACAAGGATAACAGTGAGGAGAGAGAGCAGTGCCATCGATGGCTAAGGAAGGCAGCAGATAAGGTGACTGGTGCTTTACAAGGGGGAAAAAGGAAGTCCTTGAATTTTCCTTTTTAAAAATAACTCTGAGACTGAATGGAATTCATTTATATTTATGTGTCTCACTAGACCATGAACTTCTTGAGATTAGGTTCTATCTTTTTAAGAAGTCTTTTTATACCAAACACCTAACACAGCGCCTATTGAATAAATGTTTGTTTGAATTAACCAGGCATAAGCTAATTGTAAAAGAAGGAATTCATTCATTCATTCTGCTCAACAGACATTTTGGAGTCACTATTACGTGCTGGATTTTGGGCATTCAGGTGAATTAGAAATGCCACAGTCTTCATGTGGTTCACAGTCTGGAAGAGGAGATGGAGATTGTTACAGATGGCATAGCAGAGGCTTAACAAGAGAAAAGGGAAAGGAATAGCCAATTTTATCCTGGGGGTGGATAGGTAACCTGAAGCGATGTTTTAACTGGGTTTCTTCTTAAAGGTTCATTTAAAAATGGTACACACATAGTATATATGTATCATAAATGTACAGCTTAATGAATTTTGGCAAATTGAACACATCATATATACCAGTACCCCAGAAACATCTCATTTTTTCTCTCCTGTTTACTATTCTCCTCCTGAAATTAACACCCCTTTGACTTCAAACAGCATAAAATATTTGTGCCTACAACCAGTGCTCTAAGTGACAGAAATCATACATGTGCTGTGCTGTGTGCCTGGTTTTCTTCACCAAACATTAAGGCTGTGAGATTCATCTACCTTTTTGGGTATTGGGGAGGATCATTCAGTCTCATTGTTGTGTAGTGTTCTATGTTATGAATATTCATTCTTTCATTCCATTCATTCATCTTTCCTGCTGTTTGATGGACATTTTCTTTTTTTTCCCCAAAATTTTTATTTTTTCAGTGTTATAAGATTTATTGTTCATACACCACACCCAGTGCTCCATGCAATACATGCCCTCCTCAATACCCACCACCAGACTTGCCCAACCCCCCACCCCACCCGTCCAAAACCCTTAGTTTGTTGCTCATAGTCCACAGTCTCTCATGATTCATCTCCCCCTCTGACTTCCCCCCATTCACCTTTCCCTTCCTTCTCACAATGCCCTCCATGTTTTTCTTTATCAGCATGTAAGTGAGACCATAAGGTAATTGGCTCTCTCTGCTTGACGTATTTCACTTCGCATAATCTCTTCCAGTCCCATCCATGTTGATACAAAAGTTTTTCCTTTCTAATGGAGGCATAATATTCCATTGTATATATGTACCATATCTTCTTTATCCAGTCTTGATGGACATTTTCAATCTTTGTTACAAATAGTGGTTACGAGCTTGAGTGGCTCAGTCGTTAAGCATCTGTCTTTGGCTCAGATCATGACCTCAGGGTCCTGGGATCGAGCCCCACTCTGGGCTCCCTGCTCAGTGGGGAGCCTGCTTCTCTCTCTCCAGCTCCCCCATGGTTGTATTCCCCCTCTTGCTATCTCTCTCTCTCATAAATAAATAAAATCTTAAAAAAAATAGTGGTTATGAAATTCTAGTACATGTGCTTTAGTGAAATTACGTATGCATTTCTGTTGAGTATATACCTAAGGATTTCTTTTTTTTTTTTTTTAAAGATTTTATTTATTTGACAGAGAGAAACATAGTGAGAGAGGGAACACAAGCAGAGGGACTGGTAGTGGGAGAAGCAGGCTTCCCGCAGAGCAGAGAGCCCGACGCGGGGCTCGATCCCAGGACCCTGGGATCTGACCTGGGCCGAAGGCAGACGCTTAACGACTGAGCCACCCAGGTGCCCCTATACCTAAGGATTTCAATTGCTGGTTCTTATGGTATGTTCAACGTTAGTAGACACTTCTGGTTTTCCAAAGTAGTTGGACTGATTTATACCACCTGTGGCAGTATATGAAGGTTTGGTGGCTCCACTTCCTTGCCAATACTTGGTATTCTTTGTCTTTTTATTTTTATTTATTTTATTCTTTGTCTTTTTATTTCAGCTGTCCCGTGGACAGTCACATTGTAGTTCAGCAGACTTTTGAAAGATAAACTGTGTGTGTGATCAGGCAAATGGAATGATAGAGGGTTTTCTGGGGAGGATCAGAAAGAGTGCTCAGGAAAGGGAGGGCCAGTGGGAGTTTTCAGGTGTGAACCTCATTTAGTTACATAAACTGCAGGTAAGCCAAATGTGCAAATGATACGTCCCCAAAGTATTGTTTGTAGTAGAAATTTATAGTGAAGTTTGTAGTAGAAATAGACTACAAGCAAGGCAATTTGCCATCAGCTGGTGAGTCCCGCACAGTTTATATAGGCTTGCAGCTCTGAAAGGAATAAACACATGGCATCCCTAATGGAAGACTCTGAGACATTAGTGGCTTGTGCATAAGTATGGGTAAAAACAACTGATAACAATAAAGAAGTGATGTTTCAGTAGGTACTCACCTATTAGATGTCTTCATCTATGAAGTAAGGAGGTCCAGCATAGGTCCTCCAGAGGGTTTCTGGTATCTACCAAACTACTCTGTAATGTGGCTGTGTCTTCTAGTTGTCTACCATATGAGTAATCCTTTCTATGATTCCTGGTAATAGAACCTCCAGTTTTATTCCTGGAGGAGATGTGAGTATGTCCAGTTAAAGACCATATTTCCCAGTCTCCTTGTAACTAAATCCTGGCCACATGAAATGTCAATGTAAATATTGTATGCCACTGATGGATACTGTCCCTAGGGAGAATATATACCCTTCTTTCTCTATTTTCTTTCCTGGTGGCTTAAAAGGGAGATGTGATGATTGGAGCCTGAGCAGCCACGTTGGACCATTAGGTGGAAGACACCTGCTAACTATGGCAAAGGAACCTAAATGCCCGATTTCGTAAAGCAGCTCCTCCAGCCCTAGACTTCCTACTTCTGGATTTCTTTTTCTACGCGAGAGAAATAAATTTCTATCTTGCTTAAGTCATGGTTTTTGTGCATGTATGTGCACTCTCTCTCTTTCTTTCTCTGTTATATGTAGCCCAATGTAATATTAACTAAAAACTGTTTATCAGGAAGAGAAAAGCTCTGCCTAGAAACCAGTGTGTGAGAAGAAAGGACATGAGGTTTTAAGTATAGGCACTTCATGGTATTTCTCTATAATGCCATAGACATCGGGTTTGTATGGCGTCTAATACACTGCAAATAAGCCCTTGTTGATTTGAACTATTGCTTTAATCAATATAAGAAAGTAAATGTATCACTTTTCCTACTGCTGCTGTAACAAATCACCACAAACATAGTGCCTCAAAACAATTTTGTTATCTTACAGTTCTGGAGGACAGAAATCTAAAATCAATTCCACTGGGCTAAAACCAAGGTGCCAGTAGGCCTCTGTTTCTTCTGGAGACTGTAGGAGAGAATTCATTTCCTTGGCTTTTCTAGCTTCTAGAAGCTATTCACATTCCTTGGCTCATGGCCATACATCTCTCTAACTTTGCTTCTGTCATCACACCTTCTTCTCTCACTCCTACCCTCTCACCTCCCTCTTCTCAAGGACCCTTATGATAATGCGGGGTAGTCTCCCCATCTCAAGACCCTTAACTTAATCACACCAGCAAAGTGACATATTCACAAATTCCTGGGGTCAGGACATGCACCTCTTTTGGGAAGCCCTTTTTTTCCTACCCATGTTACAGCCCCAGCTTATCTACAGTGTGAATTATTCTTATTTGTGTGTGTCACGTGCTAGGCAGAACAGTGTGGTGGAAGGAACACTGCTTCGGGGTTAGCACACCTGAGTCCCAGAACTGCTTTTACGTAGCTGTAAGGCCTTGAACAAATCATTTAAACTCTCTTGGCTCTTGCTTTTTTTTTTTTTTTTAAGATTTTATTTATTTATTTGTCAGAGAGAGAGCACAAGCAGGGGGAGAAGGAGGCAGAGGGAGAAGCAGGCTCCCTGCTGAGCAAGGAGCCCAATAGGGGACCCTGGGATCATGACCTGAGCTGAAGGCATATGCTTAACCAACTGAGCCACCCAGGCTCTTGCTTTTTAATTTATGAAATGAGGTTATTGGGCTATACCAGGGAAGGAAAGACTTGGTGAGGAGCATACTGTCAGCCCTTCCTCCTATACATACAACAACGATGACTTCTTCCCTTGTGAGCTTGTTTCCAGTCTTTCAAATAGCCACTGCCAGGTAGCCAGAGGTGATACTGAGATGAAATCTGTTTTCTGTCCCTGAACAAGATCATCTCCAAGGCTTGTGACCTAAGCTATGAAAACACAGACAGAGCTAAAACTCAACTAGCCCCATCATGGATCATTGATTACCCAAAGTCAATTGATCCCTTTCTTTTCGATATTTTTCCTCCCAATCTTTTTTAGACCTATTAACTGGTCTAGGTTAGTGTTTCCTATTTCCATGCTTTTCCTTTGAATGGAGCAGTTAGGAGCTAAGAGACATAGAAGATCTGAAAGGTCTTCTACTTATTTTGTCCATTGGGTATAAATGGAAGTTGCCCACACAACCCCTGCCCTGCCACCACAGGCAAGCATGACCAGACTGTGCTTGTGCTGATGATTCATATACTGACATCTACACCTGCCCATAGAGCCACACCCCAACACCACGACCCCAACACCAACACATGCACCTATATTTACACTTACCCTTAAAAGGGTAAGTCCTTTTTTTACCCACTGGTTTCCAGGTAGAGGTTGCTGCTTACTGATGTACAGAGAACACTGTAACAGGCTCTACTGTCTATTGCCAGGTTCATAAGCCAAAAAGAATTATCTCAAAAACAATTAGCAGCCAGTCATAATCAGACATGTGAAACATCTCACCAAGAGTAGGTACAAAACACTAAAGATGTAGCTTGGACCACAAAACAAGCTGCAAGATGGGAGGGGAACTCGTTTCTACTGGAAAGAATGTAATATAGAAAAAACAAAACAAAACAAAACAAAACAAAACAAAAACACACCAAAAACACCCCAAGCCCAACAACAACAACAACATGGTAAGACTTGCTCACAAAGAGCAAAGTCAGGTGCTAGAAAAACCTCAGAATAGTCAAATGGTCCAGTTGTTTAGACTATGTGATTTCTGGAATGCATGAAGACTGAAAGGCCAATGTTCTATTAAGATAATTGTCCCTTTTTAGAGTCTGCTTAGACTTGTTGAAACCTAACTCTTTCAGCATTATTTTTGGTAATATTTTGCAGAAGAGAATCTGCTTATTCTTATTTTTATAATTTTTACATTTTTAAATTAACGTATAATGTGTTATTTGCCCAGGGGTACAGGTCTGTGAATCATCAGGCTTACACATTTCACAGCTCTCACCATAGCACATACCCTCCCCAATGTCCATAACCGAGCTACCCAGCAACCCTCAGTTTGTTTCATGAGATTAAGAGTCTCTTATGGTTTGTCTCCCTCCTGATCCCATCTTGTTTCATTTTTTCCCTTCCTACCTCCACGACCCTTGCCCTGCCTCTCAAAATTCCTCAGATCAGAGAGATCGTATGATAATTGACATTCTCTGATTGACTTATTTCGCTTAGCATAATACCCTCTAGTTCTATCCACATCGTTGCAAATGGCAAGATTTTGGGGTTTTTTGATAGCTGCATAGTATTCCATCATGTGTGTGTGTGTGTGTGTGTACACACATTACATCTTTTTAAAAAAATTTTTATTAACATATAATGTATTATTTGCCTCAGGGTATATGTCTGTGAATCATCAGACTTACACATTTCACAGCACTTACCATAACACATACCCTCCCCAATGTCCATAACCCAGCCACCCTATCCCTACCCCCTCTACCTCCCAGCCACCCTCAGTTTGTTTCGTGAGTTTAGTTACCCCCCCATCCCCCACGACCCCCCACCCTGCCTCTCCAATTCTTCATATCAGAGATCGTGTGATAATTGTCTTTCTCTGACTGACTTATTTCACTTAACATAATACCCTCTAGTTCCATGCACGTTGTTGCAAATGCAAGATTTCATTTCTCTTGATGGCTGCATAGTATTCCAGTGTGTGTGTGTGTGTGTGTATACATATATACATACACACATCTTCTTTATCCATTCATCTATTGATGAACATCAAGGTTCTTTCCATAGTTTGGCTATTGTGGACATTGCTGCTATAAACATTCAGGTGCATGTGCCCTTTTGGATCACTACACTTGTATCTTTAGGGTAAATACTCTGCAGTGCGATTGCTGGGTCATAGGGTAGCTCTATTTTCAACTTTTTGAGAAACCTCCATACTGTTTTCCAGAGTGGCTGTACCAGCTTGCATTCCCACCAACAGTGTAGGAAGGATTCCCCTTTCTCTGCATCCTCACCAACATCTGTCATTTCCTGACTGGTTAATTTTAGCCATTCTGACTGGTGTGAGGTGGTATCTCACTGTTGAGCACATTTTCATGTGTCTGTTGGCCATTCGGATGTCCTCTTTGCAGAAATGTCTGTTCATATCTTCTGTCCATTTCTTGATTGGATTATTTGTTCTTTGGGTTTTGAGTTTGAGAAGTTCTTTATGGATCTTGGATACTAACCCTTTATCTGACATGTCATTTGTGAATATCTTCTCCCATTCTGTCAGTTGTCTTTTAGTTTTGTAGACTGTTCCTTTGCTGTGCAAAAGGTTTTGATCTTGATGAAGTCCCAATAGTTCATTTTTGCCCTTGCTTCCCTTGCCTTTGGAGATGTTTCTAGGAAGAAGTTGCTGCGGCTGAGGTCGAAGAGGTTGCTGCCTGTGTTCTTCTCAAGGATTTTGATGGAGTCCTGTCTCACATTGAGGTCTTTGATCCATTTTGAGTATTTTTGTGTGCGGTGTAAGGAAATGGTCCAGTTTCATTCTTCTGCATGTGGCTGTCCAGTTTTCCCAATACCATCTGTTGAAGAGACTGTCTTTTTCCCATTGGACATGCTTTCCTGCTTTGTGAAAGATTAGTTGACTATAGAGTTGAGGGTCCATTTCTGGGTTCTCTATTCTGTTCCATTAATCTATGTGTCTGTTTTTGTGCCAGTACTATACTGTTTTGATGATTATAGCTTTGTAATAGAGCTTGAAGTCAGGAATTGTGATGCTGCCAACTTTGGTTTTCTTTTTCAACGTTGCTTTGGCTATTCGTGGTCTTTTCTGGTTCCATATAAATTTTAGGATTATTTGGTCCATTTCTTTGAAATAAATTGATGGTATTTTGATAGGGATTGCATTAAATGTGTAGATTGCTGTAGGTAGAATGGACATTTTCACAATATTTGTTCTTCCAATCCATGAGTATGGAACATTTTTCCATTTTTTTGTCTTTCTCAATTTCTTTCATGAGCACTTTGTAGTTTTCTGAGTACAGATTCTTTGCTTCTTTGGTTAGGTTTGTTCCTAGGTATCTTATGGTTTTCGGTGCAATTATAAATGGAATTGACTCCTTAATTTCTCCTTATTCTGTCTTGCTGTTGGTGTATAGAAATGCAACCGATTTCTGTGCATTAATTTTATGTCCTGACACTTTTACTGAATTCCTGTATGAGTTTTAGCAGTCTCGGAGTGGAGTTTTTTGGGTTTTCCACATAAAGTATCATATCATCTGCAAAGAGTGAGAGTTTGACTTCTTTATCGAATTGGATGCTTTTTATTTCTTTTTGTTGTCTGATTGCTGAGCCTAGGACTTCTAGTACTATGTTAAATAGCAGTGAAGATAGTGGTCATCCCTGCCGTGTTCCTGGTTGAGAATGATATTCGCTGTGGGTTTTTCATAGATGGCTTTGATGATGTTGAAGAACATATCCTCTATGCCTACACTGTGAAGAGTTTTGATCAAGAAAGGATGTTGTACTTTGTTGAATGCTGTTTCAGCATCAATTAAGAGTATGATATGGTTCTTGTTCTTTCTTTTATTTATATATTGTATGACATTGATTGATTTGTGGATGTTGAACCAACCTTGCAGTACAGGAATAAATCCCACTTGGTCTTGGTGAATAATCCTTTTAATGTACTGTTGGATCCTATTGGCTAATATTTTGGTGAGAATTTTTACATCCGTGTTCATCAAGGATATTTGTCTGTAATTCTCCTTTTTGATGAGGTCTTTGGTTTTGCGATCAAGGTAATGCTGGCCTCATAAGATGAGTTTGGAAGTTTCCCTTCCATTTCTATTTTTTAGAACAATTTCAGGAGAATAGGTATAAATTCTTCTTCAAATGTTTGGTAGAATTCCCTTGGAAGTCATCTGGCCCTGGGCTCTTGTTTGTAGGGAGACTTTTGATCACTGCTTCAATCTCCTTACTGCTTATGCATCTGTTCAGGTTTTCTATTTCTTCCTGGTTCAGTTTTGGTAGATTATATGTCTCTAGGATTGCATCCATTTCTTCCAGATTGTCAAATTTGCTGGTGCATAGTTGCTCATAATACATTCTTATAATTGTATTTCTTTGGTGTTGGTTGTGATTTCTCCTCTTTCATTCATGATTTTATTAATTTTGGGTCCTTTCTCTTTTCTTTTTGTTAAGTGTGGCCAGGGATTTATAAATTTTATTAATTCTTTCAAAGAACCAGCTCCTAGTTTTGCTGATTTGTTCTACTGTTCTTTTGGTTTCTATTTCATTAATTTCTGCTCTGATCTTTATTATTTCTCTTCTGCTGGGTTTAGGCTTTCTTTGCTGTTCTTTCTCAGCTCCTTTAGGTGTAGGGTTAGGTTATGTGTTTGAGATCTTTCTTGTTTCTT
>CM053618.1:48181137-48208618 GCA_028646535.1 Procyon lotor
TGGGCGAGTCTGGCGGTGGGTATTGAGGAGGGCACGTACTGCATGGAGCACTGGGTGTAGTGCAAAACAATGAATCCTGTAACACTGAAAAAAAATAAATAAATAAAATTAAAATTAAAAAAAGAAAAGAAAAGAAAGAGCCAAGATGCCCTTCAACAGACAAATGGATGAAGATGTGGTCCATTTATACAATGGAATACTACACAACCATCAGAAAAGTTCAATACCCAACTTTTGTATCAACAAGGACGGAAATGGACATTATGTTGAGTGAAGTAAGTCATGAAGAGAATGTCAATTCTCATATAGTTTCACTTACTTGTGGAGCATAGGGAATAACACGGAGGACATTTAGAAGAAGGAAAGGAAATCAGAGGGGGAGGTGAACCATGAGAGAATGTGCACTATGAGAAACAAACAGGGTTTTTGAGGGGAGGGGGATGGGGGCTGGGTGAACCTGGTGGTGGTTATTAAGGAGGGCACATATTGCATGGAGCACTAGGTGTGGTGCATAAACAATGAATCTTGGAACACTGAAAAATATAAAATATTTTTAAAAACTATATAAACCATTAGAAAGATTTCTTAATTTTCACTGTTATAATCATATTCTATCCCTTCATTGTATTTAACCTTATTTTTTGTATACATATAGGTTTTTTTTTTTTTTTAAGATTTTATTTATTTCACAGAGAGAAACACAGTGAGAGAGGGAACACAAGCAGAGGACCCTGGGATCATAACCTTGGCCAAAGGCAGACGCCCAACGACTGAGCCACCCAGGCGCCCCATGGTTTTTCTTTCTTTAAAATTTTGGTATACAGTTTCTTCTAATAGATCAAAATATTCCCTAAATCTAGTGCTTGGCTTTATTCTAGTCTCCAGCCTGATTATGGTTTCCTCTTTTCTTTTTTTTTCCAACCAACTTATCAATTCCATTTTTAGAATCTTTTTTAATTTTCATCTTTACAATCATATTCCATCCCGTCATCATGTTTACCCTTATTTCTGTATATAAGTTTTTCTTTCTTTAAAATTTTGGGAGGCAGTTTATTCTAACAGACCAAAATACACCCAAAATCAAGTGTGTGGCTATGTTCTGTTCACCAGTCTTATAGACATACACACACACACACACACACACACGCAAGCACATGTGCATACATATATTTTTTTCTTTTTTTTCTATTTTTCCTCCTTTCCTCTCCTACTGGTTTCTGGTCTCTTCAGATTTGGTTAGTGTATATTTTTCTGGGGTTGTTGCTACCCTTTTAGTATTTTGTTCTCTTACTCATCTATTCTTATCTGGATAAAATGACAAGGTGGAGAAACTCACCTCAAAAAAAAAGAACAAGAGGCAGTACCGATGGCTAGGGACCTAATCAATACTGAATTTAGTAATATGTCAGACTAGAGTTCAGAATGACAATTATCAAGGTGCTAGCTGGGCTCAAAAAAAGCATGGAAGATACTAGGAGAATCCCTTTCTGGAGAAATAAAAGAACTAAAATCTAACCAAGTTCAAGTGTAAAAAAGCTATTAATGAGGTGCAATAAAAAATGGAGGCCCTTACTACTAGGATAAATGAGGCACAAGAGAGTGTTAGGGATATAGAAGACCAAATGATGGAGAATCAAGAAGCTGAGAAAAAGAGAGACAAACAACTACTGGACCACAAGGGAAGAATTTGAGAGGTAAGTGATACAATAAGATGAAACAATATTAGAATAATTAGGATCCCAGAAGGAGAGAGAGGGGCGGAAGGTATATTGGAGCAAATTATAGCAGAGAATTTCCCTAATTTGGCAAAGGGAACAAGCATCAAAATCCAGGAGGCAGAGAGAACCCCTCCTCAAATCCATAAAAATAGGTCAGCACCCTGTCATCTAATAGTAAAACTCACATACTTCTCTTCTCAGTGACAAAGAGAAAATCAAGAAAGTGGCTCAGGACAAGAGGACTCTAACATACAATGGTAGAAGTATTAGATTGGCAGCAGACCTAGTCACAGAGACCTGGCAGGCCAGAAAGGACTGGCATGATATACTCAGAGCAATAAATAAGTAAAATATGCAGCCAAGAATACTATATCCAGCTAGGCTGTCACTGAAAATAGGAGAGATAAAAAGCTTCCAAAACATATAAAAACTAAAAGAATTTCCAAACACCAAACCAGGCCTTCAGAAAATTGAAAGGGTCCTCTAAGCAAAGACGTAACACACCAGAAAGGAACAGAGACAATATACAGTAGCAGTCACCTTACAGGCAATACAATGGCACTAAATTAATATCTTTCAATATTTACTCTGAATGTAAATGCGCTAAATATGCCAATCAAAAGACACAGGTTATCAGAATGGATAAAAAAAATAAGACCCATCAATATGCTGTCTGCGAGAAAGTCATTTTAGACCCAAGGACACCTCCAGATTTAAAGTGAGGTTTAAAACCTCTTTATAATAAGAGATGAGGAAGGACACTATATCATATTTAAAGGGTCAGTCCAACAAGATCTAACAATTTCAAATATCTATGCCCCTAACATGGGAGCAGCCAATTATACAAACCAATTAATAATAAAATCCAAGAAACACATCAACAATAAATAATACAATAACCGTAGAGGACTTTAACACCCCCCTCACTGAAATAGACCCATCTAAGCAAAAGATCAACAAGGAAATAAAGGCTTTACATGACACCGTGAACCAGATGGACATCACAGATCTATTCAGAACATTCTATCCCAAAGCAACAGAATACACATTCTTCTCTACTGCACATGGAACAGTCTCCAAAATAGGTCACATCCTGGGTCACAAATGAGGTCTCAACTAGTACCAAAAGACTGGGATCACTCCCTGCATATTTTCCACAAAGACCACAATGCTTTGAAACTAGAATTCAACCACAAGAGGAAAGTTGGAAAGAACTCAAATACATGGAAGCTAAAGAGCATCCTACTATAGAATGAATGAATCAACCAGAAAATTAAAGTATAATTTAAAAATTTCATGGAAACAAATGAAAACGAAAACACAACTGTTGAAAATCTTTGGGACACAGCAAAGGCATTTCTCAAAGGAAAAGTATATAGCAAAACAAGCCTTTCTCAAGAAACAAGAAAGGTCTTGAGTACGCAACTTAACCCTATACCTAAAGGAGCTGGAGAAAGAACGGCAAAGAAAGCCTAAATCCAACAAGAGAAGAGAAATCATAAAGATCAGAGCAGAAATCAATGAAATAGAAACCAAAAGAACAACAATTAATGAAACTATGAGCTGGTTCTTTGAAAGAGTTAATAAGATTGATAAACCCCTGGCAGACTTATCAAAAAGAAAACAGAAAGGATCCAAATTAATAAAATCATGAATGAAAGCGGAGAGATCACAACCAACACCAAAGAAATACAAACAATTATAAGTACATATGATGAGGAACTACACACCAGCAAATTAGACAATCTGGAAGAAAGGGATGCATTCCTAGAGACATAAACTACCAAAACTGAATCAGAAAGAAATAGAAAACCTGAACAGACCCATACCCAGTATGGAGATTAAAGCAGTCATCAAAAATCTCCCAAAAAACATGAGCCCAAGGGCCAGATGGCTTCCCAGGGGAATTCTACCAAACATTTAAAGAAGAATTAATACCTATTCTCCTGAAATTGTTCCAAAAAATATAAATGGAAGGAAAACTTCCAAACTCATTTTATGAGACCAGCATGACCTTGATCCCCAAACAATCAAAGACCTCATCAAAATGGAGAATTAGACCAATATCCTTGATGAACACAGATGCAAAAATTCTCACCAAAATACTAGCCAATAGGATCCAATAGTACAGTAAAAGGATCATTCACCACAACCAAGTGGGATTTATTCCTGGGCTGTAAGGTTGGTTCAACATCTGAAAATCAATCAATGTGATATAATACCTCAATAAAAGAAAGAACAAGAACCATATGATACTCTCAATAAACACTGAAAAAGCATTTGACAAAGTACAGAATCCTCTCTTGATCAAAACTCTTCACAGTAGGCACAGAGGGTACATACCTCAATATCATAAAAACCATCTATGAAAGACCCACAGTGATTATCATTCTCAATGGGGAGAAACTGAGAGCTTCGCCACTAAGGTCAGGAACATGGCAGGGCTGTCCACTATCTCCACTGCTATTCAATATAGTACTAGAATTCCTAGCCTCAGCAATCAGACAACAGAAGGAAATTAAAGGCATCTGAATTGGCAAAGAAGTCAAACTCTAACTCTTTGCAGATGATATGACACTTTATGTGGAAAATCCAAACGCCCCACTCCAAAACTGCTAGAACTCATACAGGAATCCATTAAAGTGTAAAGATATAAAATCAGTGCACAGAAATCAGCTGCATTGCTATACACCAACAGTAAGACAGAAAAAAGAAATTAAGGAGTCGATTCCATTTACAATTGCACCAAAAACCATAAGATACCTAGGAATAAACCTAACCAAAGAGGCAAGGAATCTGTACTCAGAAAACTATAAAGTACTAATGAAAGAAATGGTGGAAGACACAAAGAAATGAAAAGTGTTCCCTGCTCATGGATTGGAAGAATATTGTGAAAATGTCTATGCCACCTAGAACAATCTACACATTTAATGCAATCCCTATCAAAACACCATCAACTTTTTTCAAAGAAATGGAACAAATAATCCTAAAACTTATATGGAAGCAGAAAAGACCCCAAACAGCCAGAGGTTGAAAAAGAAAACCAAAGTAGGCATCAGAATTCCAGACTTCAAGCTCTATTACAAAGCTGTAGTCATCAAGACAGTATAGTACTGGCACAAAAAGAGGCACATAGGTCAATGGAACAGAACAGATAGCCCAGAAACAGACCCTCTACTCCATGGTCAACTAATCTTCTACAAAACAGGAAAGAATGTCCAATGGAAAAAAGTCTCTTCAACAAATGATGTTGGGAAAATTGGACAGCCACATGCAGAAGGAAACTGAACCATTTCCTTACACCACACACAAAAATAGACTCAAAATGGACCAAAAAAACTCAGTGTGAGACAGGAATCCATCAAAATCCTTGAGAACAGAGGCAACAACCTCTTTGACCTCAGCCGCAGCTACTTCTGCCTAGAATCATCTCCAAAGGAAAGGAAGCAAGGGCAAAAATGAACTATTGGGATGTCATCAACGTTAAAAGCTTTTGCACAGCAAAGCAAACAGTCTACAAGACCAAAAGGCAACCGACAGAATGGGAGAAGATCTTATCAAATGACATATCAGATAAAGTGCTAGTATCCAAAATCTATAAAGAACTTATCAAACACAACACCCTAAGAACAAAAATTCCAATCAAGAAATGGGCAGATCACATGAAAAGACATTTCTGCAAAGACGACATTCAAATGGCCAAAAGACATGAAAAAATGCTGAACATCACTCAGCATCAGGGAAATACAAATTAAAACCACAGTGAGATACCACCTCACACCAGTCAGGATAGCTAAAATTAACAAGTCAGGATTCGACAGCTGTTGGTGAGGATGGGGGAAAAAAAGGAACCCTCTTCCACTGTTGGTGGGAATGCAAGCTGGTGAAGCTACTCTGGAAAACAGTATGGAGGTTCCTTACATAGTTGAAAATAGAGCTACCCTATGAACCAGCAATCACACTACTGGGTGTTTACCCTAAAGATACAAATGTAGTGATCCGAAAGGGCATGTGCACCCAAATGTTTATAGTAGCAATGTCCACAATAGCCAAACTATGGAGAGAACCTAGATGTCCATCAACAGATGAATGGATAAAGAATATATGATACACACACACACACACACACACACACACACACACACACACACACACACAGGAATACTATGCAGCCATCAGAACCTAGATGTCCATCAACAGATGAATGGATAAAGAATATATGATACACACACACACACACACACACAGGAATACTATGCAGCCATCAAAGGAAATGAAATCTTGCCATTTGCAATGATGTGGATGGAACTAGAGTATCATGCTAAGTGAAATAAGTCAATCAGAGAAAGACAATTATCATATGATCTCTCTGACATGAGTAATTTGAGAGGCAGGGTGGGGGGTTATGGTGAGTAGGGGGGAATAAAACAAGATCAGACGGGGGAGGGAGACAAACCACAGGAGACTCTTGATCTCAGGGAACAAACTGAGGGTTGCTGGAGAGTGGGGGGGGGAGGGATAGGGTGGCTGGCTCATGGACACTGGGGAAGTTATGTGCTATCGTGCGTGCTGTGAATTGTGTAAGACTGATGATTCACAGACCTGTACCCCTGAAGCAAAAACATTATATGTTAATTTAAAAATGTGGTTATATTCTATCCCACGTCTGGTTGGCATCTGCCAAGCTGAATCACCTATAAGACAAAGTGAATGCCATCCGGTCTTACTGTTGCCTTTTCTTCTCCAAAAAAGGAGGGTTTTAAGTTATAGAACATACATCTGTAGTCAGACCTGAGTCATAGGTTCACAGCAATATCCAGGGCCAGGCCACCAAAATGCATGAGTTATTCACAGACAGAACAAGATCGACAGCTAAACAGCCGGAACCAAATGTCCAGGCTCTGAGACCCTTTCAGAGCTATACTCTTGGCTTGAATGGATCATCTGCCCTTTTCTTACCTGCCACACCTGGCCTTCAGTTACTATTCTGTTTGTAAACCAGGGGCCTTGGGATTGTGACCTGAACCGAAGGTAGATGCTTAATGACTGAGCCACCCAAGCACCCCGAGAATGTTTTTGTTTGTTGGTTGGTTTTTTTACTTAAAATAAGCTGATGGCACATCTTCTACAATCAGTAACTTCCTGGGATGGAAGGAATCCAGCTCTGCTTTGGAGAGAAGACTGCCAGACCCGAGGAAGGGCAGGAGCTGGGCGGCGCCAGGGACACCTTCCCTTGGCCCTGCTTTGTTCCTCTGACACATGCTCATCTCACGCCCAGCTAGCTGTCTTGAATGTGGTCCAAGAAGTGTCTTCACCCACCCACCCAGGTCAGATGCAGCACCCACACCTCGTTGCCAGCTTTCCTCCCTGCCTCTTGAGACGAATTCTTGACAAAATTGAGACAAACTCCTATTTTCAAGCCAGCTATACAGGTCATGTAGCCTTTAGGTAACTCAGCAGACCTTGACTAGGTCTGAGGTATGAGGCTTACTTACTTTGACTAACAGATGAACTCAACCTCAGGTTTTAAAAAGCCCAGTGAGTAGAAGACAAAAACGAGTAGTAACCCAAAAGCGGCCATCTGTTGTCTTGGAATCAAGGCAGCTGAAACCACTCATTATTATTTTCCAATTCCATTGCCTGGTGATCAGGTTGCCTAATCAGGGCCGGCTGTCCTCAGAAGCCATTCTCCCATGAATCCTGCCCCACTTCCCCCAGCCCCTGGCTGGACTCTGTCTGCACCCCTTCCCTGGCAGCTCCCCCTCCTACCTGCCCTTTGTGTGTCATGACACAGCCGGGTGGTGCTGCTCTATCCGTGATGTGGCTGGAATCCAATGGCAAAATGTTAAGTCCCCAACTCTGTGGCGGCTCTTCTGTATCCTCCTGGGGAGCTTGCAAGGTGCTGGGCACAGAAATAGGCAGGTGCAGGGTAAATATTTGTTGAGTGGAATTGAGTTCCCCCCATGAGGCCAGGTTTCAAATCGAATGCCTTCTCTTCGTGAGGTGTTACATGTACGCCTCGCTGAGATGCGAGTCACTCCTGCTGGAATCCCAAATGCTCCAGGGCTTTTAACAGCCGTGACCTTGGGTTTTTGATCTCAAAGTCTACCCAGTATTAATTGGCAGCTTGACGAGTTAGGGCCGCTTTTACAGCCACTACATTTAGAGAGAACCTGACCTCAAGGGACCTCTGCCATCCTCCAGCCCTCCCCAAACCCTGCAGACGGAGGGTTTGTGCCGTGGCATTCACGGCCGTTCGCAACTCCCACCCCACCCCTGCTGACTCTGACTGCCCCGTGGCCTCCCTCTGCCACATGCCTGTTGTCCCCAAGCTGGCCACGGGGCTGAAAGCCCTGCAACTCCGGGCAGCTTCCCCGGCCCCTTCCCGCAAGTCCCTCCCAGGCCTGACCCGGCCTGATGCCCGCTGGGCCCAAAGGTCCGGCCACCAGTCTGGACGGCAGCACTCCCGGCCCCTGCAGGCCCCTGGGCCCACCGGCATGGCCCAAGGAACTACCGTGCTCTCTGGGAGTCAGCAGATTCACCCCGAGGCAAGGGCACCAGCTGGGTCGCCCCAGACGTAATCACCGAAATGACCATTACCTGCGGACGGCCGAAATACAGCTCGGAGTAAAAGCAGCATCTTCACCAAAGCGTTTATTATGCAGAAGAGTAAGCAAGGCTTTAGCACACTGGTATAAATTAAAACCAAGCAGAACAGAGATGGCCACACACGACACCTCACACAGAGAAGGGCGCCCAGACGCCACCGGAAGCCCGCTGAGTAATCCCGGAAACCGGAAGCTGGCAGAGGCGATCCCAGAAACCCTCGGAGGCGATCCCGGAAGCCAGCTCCGGCGACCCGGCCCGCGGCAACCCTTGGGTCTCTGCAGGTCTGCGGGTGGCTGTGCTTCCTGGGGAGGCCTTCACAGGGACACTTTCACCCTCAGCGTGAAGTGAACAAGTGCCTGGAAAGAGTGTGCTCATGCCCCCTCTCCGCCCGCCCCCACTGTTCGCACTCCGCGGTGGCACTGAGGATGTGCTTTGAGGCCTGTCTGTTCACACCTCACGTCTCCTGTGAGAGTGAGAGCTCCGTGAGGACAAGCACCGGCTTGTTCATCGTCAGGTCCCCGGAGTGCCCAGCCCATAAATGCTAAGTTCTATAAAGAGGAATGTACGCTTGATTGAAGAAGGGCCCCTTTCTCTCTGCCCTGCACGTGCCCGTGCTCTCGCTGAACCTCCATCACTGCTCCCCTACTCCCCTCCTTCGGCCAGCTTGCACTGCTCTCCCCCCAACCCATCCTCTCCCCATCTGCCCAGGCCTTTCACGGGGAGACACAACAGCCCCTTTAGCCCAATGACAAGTGACCTTGAAATGAGGGCACAGGTTGACGACAAAAGCCAAATTTACAGCAGGAGCAAAGCCACTCAAATACTGAGGGAACAATAAAGGCTATTGGATATGTGTTAACATTTGGAGTTTCTCTGGGGACTTGACAAAGCACAGACAGTATACAGCTGTGAGGAGCAGTGTGTACCCATCTCCCAGGTAGGAGCCCAGGGCCTCCATCAGAGGGGCCCATCCCCAGTCTCCAACACACCAGAAGACTCCCACCCTAGAAGCCTCCAAAATGTGTGGCCTTCACAAAGGACTCCTCAAGGATGGGCCATAACCCTGGCGGAGTGCCCTCCCCTCCAAAGTCAGGGATGATGGTTTGAAGTTGGATGTGTCCAAATGTTACAATGCAAAGCATCCAATCCATAAGAGGGAATACTTTGGTGGTGGAGAACTAGGCGAGAACTGGGTGATAAATGCTTTATCCTGTGTCTTTAACAATCTGGGCGTCTGCGGGTCTGGCCTGTGGTTGGTGCTGTTAACGAGGAGGCAGGGTCTGCATGTGGAGGGCATCATAGGTGTCCTTGGTGGCCGTGCTGAGCCCCTGGTGAAAGCAAATCAGAAAAGAAAAGTGGGTACGGAGCACCTGGATGGCTCAGTGGGTTAAAGCCTCTGTCTTCAGCTCAGGTCATGATCTCAGGGTCCTGGGATCGAGCCCCATGTCGGGCTCTCTGCTCAGTGGGGAGCCTACTTCCCCCTCTCTCTCTGCCTGCCTCTCTGCCTACTTGTGATCTCTTTCTCTATCAAATAAATAAAATTAAATCTTTAAAAAAAAAAAAGAAAGAAAGAAAAGTGGGTCAGGATCCCCGTGTGGGCAGGAGCCTACCTAGAGATCAACAAGAGGAACAAGCCCCTCGTGCCTCCCAGAGGGCTGCAGAAAAGATGTGCTCTCTGCCCTGGGCATGGGCCTAGAAGAACTTTCTGTTGGACCCAAGAGGAAGGGGAGTACCCCATCCCTGAATACTGAGCTCGAATCAGGTTTGCTCCAGAGAGTTTGCTGTCCCTGATCCCTGGGCCTCCAGGAAGCCCGGACTTGTCACAGGGAGATAGTGGCCCCTTGACCTCAGCCCTCTTCCCCCAGCCTCCTTCCCAGATCACCCTACTATACTTATGTTCTTTGTTGGGGGGCAGGCCAGCTGGTCCCAATCCCACTGGAACAGCTCTCCCTGGTCCAGAAGACAGATCAAAGCAGCCATACTCAGGAACATTCTGGTGGCCCTTTTGACATGATTCCAAGCTCAGGCAAGCTGGGCAGCCTAACACGTTGGAATCACTCAAGCAAGCTGTGAAGAGCCCAGGGGAGCCAGAAGTAGCCAAATAAGAACCCACTGGGGATTATATTTTAGAGAAGTAGGCTGAGTATCCTTGATTTGCATAATTTTTCACACTGATTTGCATAAACCAGGCACCTGACTATAACAACATCTTCTTTTTAAAGTTATTATTTCTCTCGATTTTTTTTCCCCTTCAGTTTTCCCACCCATCCATCCATCTTATTAGGTCTGAGGATACAGGGCAGAGCAAGGCTACTTGCAAGGGCCCAGAGCAGCGGGGAGGAGGCAGGTGTCCTTTGCCTACATTGGCCCTCTAGGCAGCTGCTACTTATCTGTGGCCAGTGCTTGGGGGCTCCCGTGATCTCCTGGTTGGAGTCAAGTCATGTGCTTGGATGGTTGAATCCCAGCCACGCCCCGGGGCCTTCCTGGCAGAGGTGGCCCTGGGACCTGAATTGGGACCTGAGGTTTTTGCCCTGCCCAGCTGATGGCAAGAGCTGGGTGCCACTAAGCAAGCAAAATGGGGGAGTCTAGGCTTGCCCCTGATTAGATGGCACCAGGCAAGGAGGGAGGACCTGCAGCACAGACCAGAAGCACCCCATGAACTCTTACCTGGTAAAGGCCATCGTGCCCCTTCCCTCTCCGACGCTGGTTCTGTGGGAAGGAGCCAAAAGGGCAGAGAGTCAGATAGTCGGCAGCAGCCTCCTGCTCAAGGCCCCTACTCTCGGGGCCCCCAGAGAGTGGGAAGTGACCGTCTCCCAGCCGGCATCCCACCCCTGGGGGAGAACGGTCCTCAGGCCACTGGTCAGACCTCACTCGGCAGGTAAGGTGAGGACTGGCTTCAGTGGGGCCCAGGTTTGCTGTGCCCCACTCACATGCTCAGAGACATCACGGAGTCCTAGAATCCGGGCTGCGTGGGCGCTGGCCACATTGTCTGCCGCTTGGAATAAAAGGGCCTCCCTGCCACTCCCAGCGTTCCTGGCTACTCCTCAGTGCTCACCGGGAATGGCAGCCACATACTGGGAGGAGCTCTGGCTACCAAGTCCCCTCACAGAGGGGCTCCCCTAGTCAGTAGCTAAGTGACCTTGGGCAAGTCATTTCACCTCCTGTGCCTTACAGGGTACACATTTCTCCCTGGGTTATTGTGGGGATTATGTGAGACCGCCTACCTGGTAAAGCACAGACCAGGCCTGCATTGGGGACACGTGACCTAGGCAGCCCCTGCTCGAAAGGGGTCAGCGCTCTGCTCTCACTATTTGGAAATTCTTAATCTTTTAGAAACAAGAGGCCCTGCATTTTTGTTTTGCCTGAGTCCCAGAGTCCTAAGCTCTGAACCCAGCATGGCACACGGTAATTACTGATGGTGACAGATTCACCTTGATTTTTATAAAGCTTAGTGTGTCTCAGGATCTAGACTTGGTTCCTGAAAGAACATCACCTTTCCCCACTGTCTTAGGTGCTGTTGAGTGGGGGAGGAGCTGCGTTATGCTCTGTCCCTGGCAGCTACCGCTGGGCCTTCTGCCGGTGATACCAGGATGGAGGCCAGATACCAGAACGTGGATACCAGAACGTGAGGAGGGACTCCCTGGGAGCATTGCCACCCAATCTTTGGGAATCAGCACTCACCTCGCCTTTTATCCCAATCTCACTGTAGGCCTCCGCCATCTTGTCTTTCTGCAGCGCCTGAAAAAAACAGAGGGCGTGGGACACTACGTTTACTAACTAGTGCAGAAAACAGTGGGCTTCCGCACAAGAGGAAGCCTCTCCACTTCCTACCTGGCAGGGAGCTCCCACAGTCAAAGCCCCAATCCTTATTCACACAAGCCTCTCTATCCACGACCAGCTCCAGCCTCACTCTTCTCAGCCCTTTGGAACATTCTCTTATATTTTTATTTATTTTTAAATTAAAAAAAAAAAAGATTGTATGTATTTATTTGTCAGAAAGAGAGAGAGAGAGAGAGAGCACAAGCAGGGGGAGCAACAGGCAGAGGGAGAAGCAGGCTCCCCCCTGAGCAGGGAGGCTAATGTGGGACTCGATCCCAGGACCCCTGGATCATGACCCAAGCAGAAGGCAGACAGACGCTCAATGACTGAGCCACCCAGGCACCCCCTCTGGAACATTCTCTGAGCTGCCAGCCCTTTTGCACTGAACTGAACAGCTGAAATTAGATTCGAAGATAAAATTGCATAAACCAGGTACCTGACTATAGCCAAAGCACATGAATGTGCACAGGGCAAGGGCTCGCCATCTATTTGAGCTAGGTGTCTCTTTATATGGTCAAGGCCATGGGCTGTGGATCCCCCAAATGCAGGAAGGAAGAAGAAGTGGCTCTCCCCCCAGGAGGTCACCACCTTCGACGGTCCCCTTCAGGGCAGCCTCAGATCAACAGTCTGGAAACCACGATTGGATCCACACCCAGGTGGTGAGGCTGACCTTCCAACAGGAAGCGACACTCAGGAAAAGACTCCGGCCACTAGAAGCAGGAGCCTCTCCGAGGGGCTTGCCTAGCCCGATCTTGCTGTCCCCCAGCACCACCTATAGGGAATGCCAACAGCCAACCAGGGGACAGAAGGGGGGGAGGCAAGCCTAGGGGCTGTCCTTGGAACAGCCAGCCCCTGCAGGCAGCAAGCAGGTGAGACCCGAGGTGCAGGAAGGGTGAAGGTCAAGTGAGGCAAAGACGCTGGGCAGGAAGCAATGCCTTCACCCAGAGCCCTCCTCCAACTTCCGGACGGAGCACATGCCACCTCCTGTACTCACATTGTACACGACTTCCTGAGGATTCCTCTTCCTCTGCTGGGAGAGACGAGGGCAGGTTAGGGCTGGAGAGACAGGGCTCCAGGCCAGGAGAGTTGTAGCACCCTCCCCACCACCTTCCTCCTCACCCCCTGGTCACCCCTGCCTCCCCCACACCCCGCTCCTGCCCTGCTCCCCCTGCAGCCCTGCCCCCACCACCCTGACCCTCACAGCTCTACTGGGGCTCCTACTTCTTAGTGCACACGTGCATGCTCCCTGGCACACTGGCTTTACACTGCCGCCCCCCCTCCCCGACTCCACCCCACCCCCCAGCAGGGCCTCCTCAGCCCAGTCTTGCCAGGGCCGTTTCTGCTGATAGCCTGCCTATGTCCCCTTGCAGAGACAGTGCCACACGTGTCACAAGCTTACAAGTGGTATTTCTGGCTGCAAAGGAAAGGTGCCAAGTACCCTCACTTAGAGCAGGGCCAGTCACTGCCCAGCAAGCCCTGGTGACCCCCATCATACCCCCCTTCACCTCTCCTCCTCCAAGTTAAGAAGAGGTGAGGGCAGCTGAGGCTGGAGGGCAGGGACCAAGGAAACCGCCAGTGTCTCCTCCCCACTTTTTGGCTCTAGGAACAATGTGTCCAGCACAGGGCTCAGACAGCATGGGGGGTCTTGGGGGGACAGGTATGACCAGAAATATCAAAGGCCCTGGGCACAGTCTGGCAGCACTGCCCTAAAACCTGGGCAGCCTGGGCCTTTGGGCTGAACCCTGCCCTTTTCTTTCTTTTTTAGATTTTATTTATTCACTTAAGAGAGATGGAGAAAGCATGAGTGGGGGAGGGAGGGAGGAGGGAGGAGGGAGGAGCAGAGGGAGGAGCAGACTCCCCACTGACTGGAGAGCGCAATGAGGGACTCCATCCCAGGACCCCGAGATCATGACCTGAACCAAAGTCAGATACTTAACTGCCTTAGCCACACAGGTACCCCTGAACCCTGTTTATAAGGTTGGAACTTATAAGGCCCCCCCTTCCGCGGGCCTCATCCAGCCTCCTCTCCCCCAGCAGGGTGAGGAGTTTACAGCCAAAAAACAGAGCCAATAGGAGCCTGGAGCCGGATTTTGCTCCAAGGGGTACCTGGCACCCAGAATTCCCTGTCCAATGGCCCTCAGCCCTTCCTGCATGGACCTCTTCACCAGACCTGTCCTTTTGGGGGGCATGCATCTCAGGGTGGCCAAGCAGTTTGAGGGGAGGTGGGTGGTGCTTGGTCTCGAGGGCCAAGTGCCACGTTCCTGTGTGGGAGGTCCCTTGCGATGCAGAATGGAGTCCAGGGGGAAGGAAGAGAGGGGTGGAAGCAAGGGGGGCTCCGACTGTCCTCAGGCCCCAGGTCCCCTGCATGTCAGCACGGAGTGTGCTGGTAGAGTGCGCTGGCTCTGAGGAGCCCTCTCCTGTCTGTCCTGCGCACGCCCACACTCACACACTCACACACACACGCAGAGAGAGGAATACCCTACCTGTTTGCCTCCCATCTCAGGGTCCAGGCCTCGTCTCTTATCCAAAACCTCATACTCCTCTCTTCCTCTTACATTGAGCTCCTAAAACAGACAGGAAAGACACCCTTAGGAGGACTGGACCAGCTGGACTGGGAGTCCCCTCTGGGTGGTGGCTCTCAAACTGGCCCATCTGCCATCTGCAGCGGAGACCCTGCCAACTGCGGGCAGGAGGGGCTCACTGGCCAGGGCTCACCACGCATCGGACCTGGAGAGCGCGGCACGTCCGCAGCGCCCCCGCGCGGCCGGAAACCATTCCCGTCCCCGCGTGCAGGCTGGAAAACGAAGCCCTAGGGAAGCTGGACATCTCGGCCGCCGGCCGGCCTGCAGCGGGGACCCTGCCGCCGCCCCCTCGGAGGGCTGCGGGAGGGCGGACTTACGTTGTAGAGCTGGTTGGGGCCCTGCCGGTCCTCGGGGACGGCCGCGCTCCTGCCGAACTGGAAGAGAGGGTGGCGAGGTTAGAGCCCCGCTTCCCCGCCTGGGCGCTGCGCCCCGTGCGGCGCCGCGCGCCGGGCCCCCCACCTCGGGCAACTCCGAGGTGGACGGTGGCTGCACGAGGCCCCAACTCTTCTCGTGACCTCGTGCGTCACTGCATCGCACCAGCTTAAGGTCCTTGAGGACCGGCCGGAGGCGCTCACAGCCTCGCCCTTGGCGCTGTTCTCGCCGCCAGCGCGGAGAGAAACGGCAAGATCCTGCAGGTGCACCGCACTGGAAACCACCTGAGAGATCATCTAGGACAGCTCTGTTCAAACTTTTAAAAAGAAAACGAGTAAGACTGTTTTACAAATGAAGTCTTTTGCCAAAGTCGGCCATCCCAAAGAGCAGCAGGTGGGAGGACTGAAGTGGTAACAAGGACTGAGCCCCCTCCCACCCTCTGCGGGCACCGCGGCCACGCCCAGCCCCGGCCCTTCCAAAAAATCCAGCCTCTGGAAGGCTGCCTCTGAAAACCCATGCTCGGCCCCCGGCCCCCCTGCACTGATAGGGACCCTGAGGTTTCCAGAGACAGGCTGCTTCCCCTCCAACAGCAGTGGGACAGCAGAGCCTGGGAAGACACCGGAGGTCCCCAAACTCCCACTCTTAGTTGTCAGAGACATAGCCCTTTTCCTGCCTGCGGTAGCCCTGACCTGGGATGCTCTGATGTTTGCCCATCTGTATGGCTGCTCAGGAGGACACCCTGCCTCCCAGCCTCCCACTCTCCCCCTGCACAAGCACCCTGCCCCCTTCCCCGGCCACCCAAGCTGCGTGCCTGGCTGGTCCCTGCTTTGCCATGGACACCAAGCTCCGGGCACTACCCATATTGAGACCTTCCAACACTAAGGCCCTGCTGAACATCCCCCAAGCCCGGGATCCCACGCCTTCTCCCCGAGGCCCATGGTACCGACCTTCGCTCTCAGGAACAGGGCAGTGATAATGACACCATAGATGAAGAGGATTCCATCCAGCAGGTAGCACAGTTTGGGGTCCAGCAGGCCAAAGCTCTGTGCCCCTGTGCCAAGAGATGAGACTGATCAGCCAGGCCCAGGGTGACAGAACATGTCCCCACCATCCCAGGGTGGCCCCATGACTGACCGGGCCAGGAAATCCTGACCAGGGGGGCTAGATCCATTTCTCCCTACCCCCTCTGACCACAACTTCCCTCCCATACCCTTGGACCAGCTCTGGGGAAAACCTGGCCTCCTCCAACAGCCAGACGTGACACTTGGTGGGGCCACAGATCCTGGGAAGACCAGAAGGAAACAAACTAGGTGGGAAGGTGAAGCCGTCCAGTGGACACAGGACTGCCTCAGGCCCACTGGAACCAAGCTGTGTGTGAACTCCCATATGCACCATGGATTCTGGAAGTCTCTGTAATAAAACACCCGTGTCTGGATGAATGACACCAGCTGAATTAGGGTATGTAGTTCCCTAAGGCCCACTCGCAGGCAGAGAGTAGGACTGATGTTTGAATGAGATCAGTATTAGGACTGTGAGAATTGGGGTTAAATTCCCCTTCCTGACTCGCAGTTTCCTTAGTGCCAGGTGCTGAGCAGGGTCTCCCACTCAGGGTGGTGGGGTGTGGGGCTGGGCCCCACGGGGTCTCATGAGCAATAGACAAAGGTACATTTGGGGAGCCCCTTCCCCACTTGAACCTGGCAATTTCCCTGCTTACCGGTCCCAGCACCATGGCCTCAGCTTTGTCTATCCCCGCCCCCCCTTTGTTCCCCCCCCAACACTACAATTCCTGGGACACACCTTGCACCTCCAGACTCTGCCTCTGTGCCTTTGCATGTACTGTTCCCTCTACATATTCTCTCCCTTTCTCTCCCTGCAACCCTGCCATCTGGTAAAGTCTGATGCATCCTACTAAATTAGCTCAGAACTCCGTCTAGGCTGTTCCATCCCGAACTGCAGATGAACCCTGAGTCCTCATTGCCCTATTAACCCTTGTCAAATCAGCAACGCACATCTAGCTGGCACTGGCATTACTGTACAACGAGACTGGGGAAGGAGGTATGGTAAATGTTCTGGTTAAATCAAAGCAATTTTATTTGAAAGCTCACTGCTCTGCGAGTGAGAAGACACGGATTTTAGATTGTACTTCGGGCTAGGTATGTGTGCCTCAACTCAGCCTGCTCAGTGGGCCTTTGGGCCACAGTGGCTGCTTCTCCCAAGGCCAGAGTGCCCCCTGGTGGCCATCTGCAGCCCTCCATTGCGGCTGTGGGAGTGGATGCCACACACCTGAGCCTTCTTAGCCTGACCAGTGGGTTGACTCGTGGCAAGGTATTCGCCTTCTTTCAGCTGCCTCTTCCATTAAGTAGGGCGAAAACTAACATTTCATCAGTGTTTACTATCTGCCAGACACCCCTTTAATGGAATAACTTACCAGATCCTCCCAACAGCACCATATAGAAACAGAGGACTTTGACTTAGCAAGCAGCAAGCAAAAGGCAGGCCCAGGACTCTGCCAGGCAGTGAGCCCCGCTCGCTTCGCTCTCTTGCCCTGGGCCCCGCTCTGCCCACCCTTCTCCAGGAGCCTCCTTTGGGCGTCTCCCCCTGCCCCACGCTATGGGAGCAGGTGATCCCAGGCTGCCCCGTGGTTCTGACTCTCACATCCCTGAATCCCAATCTCAAACCTTCTATTCCCACCCTGATTTAGGATCTCGCAGGCCCCTGGTGGCTGATCTCTTTGTAAGCTTCCAACAATCACCAGCCCAGGCCCACCTGCCCCCCTCCTGCCTCTCCTGTTCCTCCTTGAGTTCCCCAGAACTTTCCTGCCCACTTCGAGCTCCCTCCTCTCCTAGCTCCCCAGTGTTAGCTCACCTTTCCACTCAGCATGAGACTCTTATCCCCCATCGTTGCCTCTGGGGATTTATCCCACACACATAACTCCCCATTTTCTGAGATTCCCCTCCTCCTAGGCTGTAAGGGCTCCACTTTTTGCCTCTTCCTTCACCCTCGACAGCAGGGCACAGGGGTGCAGTTTGTGTGTTTTCCAGCGAAAAACAGTTTACTGTGTGGTTTTCAGTTAAGATGCGGGGCCAAGTTGGCCTGCCCTCTGGCCCTGAGGCAGAGCCACAAGCCACCCCACCCCCCAAGCTGACCACAGGTAAGGTCCAAAGCCCTCTAGGAGACAGGCCACCCCCCAACAAAGGCCACTAACTCTGGGGTGAATTTTTTCTTTTGGGCCTGGAGAAAAGGTGTCAGCAGCAATTTATTGGGGTGGTTGAGATTCAGAAAAAAAGCTGGGAGAAAATAGCTCAGCTGCCTGTCACATAAAATGAGGACAGAAAAATTACTGGACAGTAAATTTGGAACAAATGAGAAGAAATATTTCTTTGCGTTGTGCGGAGCCAGCGCGGTGGGGGAGGGGAACTGGCTGCCCCCTACCCACCCACCCAAGATAAGTAACAGGGACACGTTTTCTTCCTTTCTTTTTAAAGAGCAGCATGATTTTATGGCCCATGACAAGTCTGCTGTGTGTGGTTTGGCTGAGGAGAGTATATTAACCGCAACACATTTCCCGGGGTAGGGATCTGCCCTCCACCCTGTCCTGCTGGGAGCGATGGGCCTGAGCAAGGCAGTGACAACGGGGAAGTTCCAGGAAGGGACCCAGGGCCTAATTCAGTGAGGTAACTGATGAACTATTTCTTGGCTCAGTGCCAGGGAAGAGTGAACGAGAAGGCGCCCTGGGTTGGATGTCAGCTGGGTTCTAGTCCTTCTCTTGCCACTAAGTAGCTGTGTGGTGTTGGACAAGTCACCTCACCTCTCGGGGCCTCAGTTTCTTCATCTGTAAAATGATTTGGTGGTCAGGTCTACCTTGAGGGCGTGGTGAAAATAAAATGAAAAAATATATTGGCAGATGTTTTTGTCAATTTCTTCCATGAGAACATGATGTCCAAGGTGGATGTCCGAGGTGGGTAGGGTCTTCTGGGTCCCTGCCTCGTGGGGCTAAGGCTACAGCTCACACTGGGTGGAGGGGCTTCCCTTGAACAGCAGAGAGTTTTCCAGGAGGGCATGAGGCAGAGACACTGGTTCCCTGGTCCCGGCTTCTTCCCTGCACCCTCATCCCCCAGGCAGAGACCTGTTTGCCTCCTTCCCTGAGCCCCTTGCACACTTTCTCAAATCCCCATCGCATCCGGTTGCGGAGGGAGGTGGGTGTTTAACATGCTGGATGGCGGCTGCTTTCCTATACAACTATGATTGTTTTCTCTCACAGTTTCTGTTCTCTGCCCCAGGTCCACAGCCCCCAAGAGAATCCAGGGTCTGAGCAAGGAAGGGCCCAGAAACTGACTGAGGCTCTCACTCAGACTGTGAGTTGTGGCTGCCCACCCCCGTCTCCCCCCACTTCTCACTGACTAGGTCTGGGCTGGAGCCTGGGTTAGGGGGTGGCAGGGTTGAGATCTGGCGGTGGGGGGGTTTGGGGGGGAGGCCAATATCACACAGGTCCCGCCTCGCACACACATACCCTACAGTCAGACAGACGCGGAGAAGGAAATGAAGGCCTCAGTCCTTATATACTGTAATTTTTGTGAATTTCCCAACTGTGTGCTACTCAACTTCCTTAAGCCTCAGTTCCCTCATCTGTAAAATGGAGCTAACACTCCTCTGGGTCTCACTAGGGGGTGGTGAGGACTGTAAGTCCCCAACCCGGGGTGTCGTGAGTTCTCCGACTCCGAGGTGGTTGTCGCTATAATTGTTCCCCCCCAAATCACCACCAACACATTTTTTTTTTTTTTTTTGAGGAAGAAAGGGCCAAATTGCATCAAACTTTTCAAGGGTAGGACAAGAGACGCTGATGTGTCTAACTTTTGGGTGTTCGCAGCCGCAAGGCTAACCAGATCCTGCCCTCACCATTAAACCAGCGGGCATTTGATGAGGGGGGTGTATTCTGAGCAGTCACATGATTTCCCATTTAGAAAATGCTGCCTTCCTATCAGAGAAGTTGTGTTGACGAGAACAAAGACAACTCCTCAATTGCCTCCCAGCGCAGGCCTAGACATGGTCGTCGCCAAGTGGAAGGCGACAAGCCCTATTTGCAAAGCTGGAGAGCTGGGGTAGGATCTGATCCCCTGAGTCTTTTTTCCATCCAACCCGGACTTCCACAGGCCATTCGCTGGCCCCCTGCCCAAGGCACACTCAACAAACCTGGAAAAATAAGGGGACCTTATCTTCCAGGTCTAACAGGGGACTCACTGTGCCAGACCCTTGCATCTGGACAGACATACGACAAATATGGAAGCTGACGTTCAGGTGGGCTCCAGAAGTAGGGAGCACATCTAGCTGTTATGTCAG
The DNA here is from genome assembly GCA_028646535.1 of Procyon lotor. Taxonomy (NCBI): domain Eukaryota; kingdom Metazoa; phylum Chordata; class Mammalia; order Carnivora; family Procyonidae; genus Procyon; species Procyon lotor. Next base: position 48,201,575 of record CM053618.1, read on the forward strand.
GCAAGCTCCCAGATGATGAGGCCTTCCGCATGGGGCCAGGCTGGTGGTGGACAGCAATATTTTCCGGGACTCTATTTTGGGCAAAACCACCCCCATGATACCTGCAGAAACGCAAGCCAAAGCCTTAGAAGAGCTGGCCTCACTCACTCACCTACTCCCAGCACTGGATGCAAGATTAGAGCACTGGGGGACAAGAGGGGCGCCTGCAGCCTGACCTTGTCCACAGCCAGGAGGTCACTGCCCACGATGCCTATGACAATCTCCATCACAAACACGATATAGCTCAGGATGGCAACTGGAGAGGGACCACAGTGTCTATACCTACAGCTCACGGCATCTAAAAATGTTTCTCATTCACGAGAGTGATCCCCGCTGGCCCTATCCACCCTGCTGTCTCCACAAAAGCTCTGAGTTCAGGAAGTTTCCTGGCACTGACCATTCACAGGAATATTGTGGGGGGAGGGGCAGAGCACAGCCTGGGGGAGGCACTTGCCCTTCCAGAGTCTCATTTCTTTGGATGAGGTGTGTTTGAATTGTACCGTGTCCCAGTCGGACCATGAGCTTCTGAGAACAGGGAAAGCAGGTCTCAGTCCTCCTGGTCCGGCCATGAGAAAGCTGGGAACACCCACTAGTGCTGGGCCCCCCTCTAGCCAACTTCCTCTCCTCCCCCCTCCTACCCGGTTCCAGAGCAGAGGGACTGCCAGGCTCCCTCGCTTCCGACTGGTAAGGATCCCTAGCACTTGAACCCCAATTTGAGCTTTTAAAATTACTTCCTGTGCCTGATCGAGCTCGATTCTATGAGAGTCCAGACTGTCGGCAAGGCTCTAATACGGGTCTTACATAACTCGGGTACTGAAGCAGGAAGAGTTCCCAAGTGCATCTGACGGGAATATCTCTTGTCCTTCCACTTTATCCTGCCACTTCTGGAATTCGTGTTCTCCAGAGGGCTTCCTTCCCACTTTCTGTAGGCATTTCTTCTCTGATACCCTCAGCCTGTGCTTGAATACCCCGGGTGACAGGGTGCTCACCACTCCTCAATCACTGGTGGAGAGCTCTCATTTTCAGAGTTGTTCAGAAACAGCTTTGGTCCCAGCTCAGCTTTCAGAAGCACAAAGAACACAGACTCTCCCAGTACTATAAGGCACCCTTTAAAATCTCACCCGTGTCCAGCTGGTGTCCCCCTTAATAGGAAACAGTTGAGCATCACAGCAAAAGCCAGTCCTTCGAAGGTAGAGGACTTGAGTGCAAGTCTTGGCTCTGGCACTTACCCATCTGTGTGACTATGGAATCGTGTCATAGCTACCTCACAGGGTAAGTTCTCAGCACACAGGTGCTCATGGCATCAATAGTCCTCATAAAGACCACAGTGCAGGTGAGGTCAGCAGTGTTCCAAGACGCCTGACCCAGCCTTCTGCAGACTTAACCTTGAGCCCCAGGTCCTGCTGCGGCCCAGCCCCAACCCGGGCTCAGGCGGGACTGGAGATGACATTGCAGGCTGAGAGTTTAGAAAACAGGAAGTCACGTGTGTTCAGGAAGGCTGTGGCAGCAGTCTGGGGGTGCCTGTGCTGGGGGCGGTGCCCAGCTCATTGACCACAGCACCAGAGGCACCCAGACCTCCCCTGCAAGGGGGTTTGCTCCCTTTCATGGAACAATTACCTTTCACCGTAGCAGGAAGGTTAAGCACACTGGGTAATGATGACAACCACTCGTTGAAGCAGAGGGGAGTTTTCTCATTCAGTCCTTAGTGACGGTGACTTTAAGGTGAGGCTCAGAGGGGTTCACAACGTGCCAAAGGTCTAGATCCAGGGTTGAGCTCAGGCCTGTCTAGAGCCGTAGTCCAGATACCATCTCGCCCACCATTTGGACCACTTCCTGACCTGGGGCCACTTCCTGGTCCTCAGGGGCAGGGAGACGGGTTCCCTTCAAGGCTGTGGATGGAGTCCTTCCTTCTCTGAGGCTCACACCCAATTAGCAGGGGGTGTTTCTGACCCCACACTTGGCCTTCTTTCTTTGAGGGGGGCCGGACGCTGAGAGGCCCACAGGGTTAACAGGGGTAGATGGCCTGCTACTAAATGTGAGGCTATGCAGGCCGATGTCTTAGAGGCTGACCCACCTGGAGACAGCCTTGACCTGCAGAATGAGTTTACACAATATGTTGGTACCATATAGTTTCTTGCCACTCACTTTAATTTGGCACAGCTTCCTCAAGCCCCCTGCCTGCCCCTCAGATGTTGGATTTCAAATACTCTTGGTTCATTGTGAAGCTGATCTGGTCCTAACTACCTACAGATTTTATAATCCCACAGGCAAGGATTCCAAGGCAAAAGGGGAAGAAAGGGAGTTTGATTTCTTAGAAGTAACAGGATTCTGGAAGAATATTTCCCTGCTTGTATTACTTACGGCTTTCATCACATTTGTTACGATTCGTGCAATAGTTTTTAAATTTTATCTACAATCACTTTTCATTTTCACTTAAATCAACTCATTATGAAAGTGCAGGAAAGTACAAGATAATCAGAATCACCCATAATTCAAACACAGCCACTCTTCACCTAATGGTAGATTACCTTCCAAGGTGTTCATTATTTATAAATTATAATTATTCTATTTATAAATTATAATTATTTCAGGAAAAATGTTTTCCCTGAAAAATTTTTCCCTATTTTTTCCTGTTAGTATTATAATTTAACATTATATTTTCATGTTATTTCACATATCTATATTTCATGTTTCCTGCTATTTCATGGGTTTACTCAATCGCCTTTTTAATGGTTGCGTAACAATTCTTCCAGTACTTATTTACTATTTCTGCATTGGAGGTTGTTTGTTTCCAATTTTTCACCGCTGTAAATAACTCTGTGATGAACAGCTTCATTCCTAAAGCTTTCTACAGGTTTCGAATTCAATCAACAAAATTTTGAAAAATGAAAGCTAAGACAACTAATCCAAGAGAAAAATCAGCAAAAGTCATAAATAGGCAATCTTTAGAGGAGGAAAAACAAATTGTTGAGAGCATATATAAAAATGCCCTTAGTCTCCCTGCTGGTTATTCACTCCTGAAAGTACAAAAGGACAGAGAGAGGGGCCTCGTCGTGCATGGAGAGTCAGAAGGCCTCAGCTGTGAGTATATGTGAAGGAAGAACCCCCTTTGGCAGAGGAAGAGAAGGTGCAAAGGTCCTGTGGTAGATCCAGGTCTGGTGTCTCTGAACAGCAAGGAAGTAGACATGACCAGGGTGGCATGAAAGAGGAAGAGTGCTAGAAGATGCAGTCAGAGGCTAAGAGGGTGGGGGCATTAGAACCTTCTCAGCCAGTGGGCTTTACTCCAAATGAAATGGGGAGCAACTGCAGGGTTTTCTCTGTTTACAACAAGTACACATTATTTTTGTAATTTCAAGGATGTGAATAAAATTTAAAAGAAAAAAATCAGCTAATTGGAATAAATCTGGCTCATGATTGCCTTTGCCCAGGCAAGCTTGCAGGACAGGCCTAAAATCCAGGCTCTGCTGTCAGAATGCTGACTGCCCTAGACTGACCATCCACAGTCTGTCTGCATTCACCTGAATATAGTAATCTCTGTCTCATCCAGCCCTTGCTATGGTTGGCTATGGTTTGCACACAGTAAGTGGTTTATTTCTACTGAATGGATGCAAATCCCTTCATCCTTGTGCTCTTTTATCATTCAGTAACACATATTTATCACCAGACTCTTTGTGATGGGCTGAATTGTGTGTCTCTCCCCCACCCCACCACCAAAATGCAGATGTTGAAGTCCTAACCCTCAGTGCCTCAGGCTGTGACTATATTTGGAGAGAGGCCCTTCACGGAGGTAATTCGGTTAAAATTCTAGGGTGGGCCTTGAGCCGATGTGACTGGTTGATCTGGGCAGATCTTATTTGTTCCACTTTACAGATAAAGACCCTGAAGGTCGGGGCGCCTGGGTGGCTCAGTGGGTTAAAGCCTCTGCCTTTGGCTCAGGTCATGATCTCAGGGTCCTGGGATTGAGCCCCCCCCCCCCCAAATCGGGCTCTCTGCTCAGCAGGGAGCCTGCTGCTTCCCCCCTCTCTGCCTGCCTCTCTGCCTACTTGTGATTTATCTCTGTCAAGTAAATAAATAAAATCTTAAAAAAAAAAAAAAAGAGATACTGAAGGTCAGGGAGGTCCTGAGGCACCAATGTATCAGAGGCTGGATGAGAGGCCAGGTCTTGCCAAGTCTTTGTTCTTCCCCACACAGCACACAGCCCCCACATCATGCTCTTGAACATCACCAATACTTAAAAGAAATCTACTCTATTAAACTCCCTCATGTCAAAATTCCAGGCACGATTTTGCCATTTCTTTCTTTCTTTCTTTTTTTAAAGATTTTATTTATTTGACAGAGAGAGAGAGTGTGTGAGCATAAGCAGAGGGAGCAGGAGAGGGAGAAGCAGACTCCCTGCTAAGCAGGGAGTCCAATGTGGGACTCAAACCTAGGACCTTGGGATCATGACCTGAGCTGAAGGTAGATGCTTAACGCACTGAGCCACCCAGGTGGCCCAATTTTGCCATTTCTCTGAGACTTTAATTTATTCTGCAGATAAACCCTCATAGTATGCATGCATAAGCACACACACACATGGACACACACACGGATATTTATTACATAATTATCTGCGGGAGCAAAAAAAGAAAAAAAAGGAAACATCCACCAGCGAGGCACCTAATTAGGAAATGTTGGTATAGTCATGTGTACCAGCTTAAAAAAACCAAAAACACAACAGATAGGTCTGTATATGCCGATATGGAAAGCCCTCCAAGATAATTAGGCAATAAAAGCAAGCCCTAGAATAGTATGCATGATATTTATGTATGAAAAAGAAAAGATATATAGGCTATGTATGTATAATAATACAGAAATCTCTATCTGGTTTGAGATGGTGAAAAAGTTCTGGAAATGGAGAGTGGTAATAACAATTGCACAACTTTATGCCACTGAATTGTACACGTAAAAATAATTAAAATGGTAAAATTATATATTTTACACTCTACCACAATAAAAATGTTTATTTATGTATGTCTATATCAATATTGATACTGACATCCACAGCTGGATGGCTACATAAACAAAAAATGTTCTCTGCACTTAATTCAAGAGGAGCCAGGCAAGGGGGCGTCTGGAGAAGTTTCCTTATTTTCCACGAATGACGTGAACCCTTAAGTCACACTGAGTGTGTGCGGATACTTCTAGGGAGGCATAAAGTGGAGGCACAGGGACCCATCCATCCAGCAAAGCACCCTCAATTAGGCTGTGGCTCAGTGCATTTCTGATGATGACTTACTGGCGCCTGGAAGTATCTCCAATATATAGAAATTGTCACTATAACGGCGTTGGGGGAATAGGGTTCCGGGTCTGGATGAACACGAAAACAATTACTGCCGGCAAACAGCCCGATTATTACTGGTGCTGTTATTTATTACCGGGAGCTGCAGGAATGAGAGGCCAAGTCCTTCCCTTCCCCAACACCCGGTGGAGCACCAGCTCGGTTGGGCAGGTCAGGTACAATGAACACAGCTCTGGCCACAGCCCTGCTCAGCCAGAGCGACCGCCCTTCCGCCCCGCAGGCGAGAGGAGGCCAAGCGGATTTCTGGGCAACTGAAGAAGCCTTGGGGTGGGAGGGAGCCCGAGGCTGGGGCGGGGAGGGGAGGCTGTACCTCAGCCCCAGGCCCCAGGCCCCTGAAGGCATAGCCCCAGGGCTCCCCCCCCCCGGATCACAAACCTGTTGCCTGATGCCCCCTTCAGCCAGGGGCTTCCTGAGCCCACACCTTGTCCCCCTCTGTGGGCGGGCCCTGCGCCTCTCACTCTGCAGGACACTGTGGCAGGCTGGCCACAAGCTCAGGAGGTGGACCTGGGGAGCAGCTTCCCACCGCGCCAAGCTTCTCTGGAGGTCGGGGTGGGCAGGAAATGCGACTTTGATTCTAAATCAGACACAGAGACCTCCTGGGACAGTTAGCAACTCACTGGGATTTTCAAGAGGCGATCCTGGCCCTCCTGCGGCGCTGGGCGAGGGCTCCCTCGTGGAAAGCGTTAGGAAAAGGACGAGGGGCTCCGGAGGCTTCTCCGGACATGGCCACGCTCACACTCGCTGCCACCACCCGCCGGCTGAGCTGGGGCCCCTCCTGCTCCCGCTGCCGGAGCCCACCCGGGCGCGCTCGGCCTCTTCCCTCCAGCCACCCCCAAAGCCCCGGCGCGCGCTAGACCCCGGCCCCGAAGTCTCCAACCCAATCCTAAACGACAGCCTTGGCCACGAGGGAGAGAAAAACTGGGACGCGGGAAGGGGCGCGCGGGCCCTTCCTCCGCACGCGGCCAGGGCTGGCTCCCCGGCCGCGCCTCCCCCCGCGGGCTTTCGGTGCGGTTACCGGGAGCAGCAGCCCCGCCCCTCCTGCCCGCAGCCGGCTCCTCCTCGAGGTTTCCTGTTGAGCTGCCATCCAGGGCCTGGGTTATCGCCCGTGATCTCCCATCTAAACTGCTCACACACTCAGGCGCCCGCCCCCACTTGCGGTCCCTTTCCCCCGAACCGCACCGCCCCAGCCCTCTGCGCTGAGAACGCGCCCCCGAGGCCCGGGAGCTCTCAGGGGCCGCGGGGGCTGGGGTCCGAGGGCTGGTTCCCAGGCGTAGGAGAGAGCGCTCCCGGGGTCTCCCCTGAGAGGCGGGGGTCTGCCTAGGGTGGGGACGGCGATCGGGAGAAGGCCTGGCTCGGGCTCCCCTAGCAAATGCCCACACGTGCCCACCGTTGTGCCCGATCTGAAGGCAAGAGACGCGCAACCGGTAGGGGCTGGTCCTCCACACCCCTCCCCCTCCCCCCACGCCTCTGAACAGGGAGGAAGCGCAGGGGTCTCTGTTCTCATACGGGGGGACTCCAAATGTCGTCAAGCTGCTGTGAGCATCAGTTTCCGGGCTTTCCTGGCGCGCCCGCCCAGCAGGTGCCGGTGGATGGGATCGCCCGCCCCCCTGACGGGCCACTGCTCCGCGGCAGAGCTCGAGAATACTCCCGGGGGGGGGGGGGGGGGG
>CM053618.1:48208718-48220363 GCA_028646535.1 Procyon lotor
TAGGAAGACGGAAGAAGTCAGTTGAGCTAGTTCCTGGGCAAAGACGGGTTTCTTGACTCCTCCTGGCTTGCAGCAAAGTCCTCGTCGGTGGTCTCCAGTTCTGTCTGGGGCTTGTGTCAGAATCCCCCCCCCCCCCCCCCCCCCCCCCCCCCCCCCCCGGCCCCAGCCACTGAATTAAGAGTCTCTGGAGGGGAGTCCAGGGATCTGTTTTCACCTGCTCCCCCACGTTCTCATGTAAACCATGCTTTGGGGACCCCTGCTCTCTGGTTTGGCTGGATCTGGAAGATTCTGCGGATGTATCCGCCCCACGGGCTGCTCTCTGAGGGTGGGCAGCCTCAGACACAGAACAGCCTCATGTGGGCCACTCACACGCTGCCTCTCTTTTGTCAGAGAAACCCCGAGGGAACCAGGGCTTTCACATCCCCGATCGTCTGTGTTCATGCCCCACATTTATTCACACCCATGAATAATCTCATCGCCTGACAGTGTTTAAAATATACTAATGAGGACCATCCTGGGATTTCTTTTTCTTCTTCTACCCCGCCTTCTTCACATCCAAGTGTTTGCTGAGGACCACCCTACTGGGGGCCCTGCCAGGAAGACCTCTCAGCCAACAGGTGTTGAGAGACTACAGGCGGCTGGTGGTGTGAGATGCCTGGCTGGGCAGGGCCAGGAGCTGGGCTGGGTGTCCCCCGCTGCCTCAGCTCTGTCTCAGAGGTGTTCTGTGCTCCTGGAAGGGAGCCACAGGCTGCTCTGGGTCACTTAGGGACTCAGCTTTCCTCAGGGCTGTGTTCATGGGATGAGTCCCCCACTGCCTGGTTGAGTCCCCCTCGCAGGGTTAACTGGTCACAGAGAACAAGTCCAGTTTCCAAACAGACCGGAATAACCAGCCAAGAAGGAAAGAACCAAGAAATGTTGCAGTCAAAATGGAGCTGGCATCTGACCAGTGATTTATCCTGGGTGAAGAAGGAACAGAACGAGCCACCAAGCCTGGAGGGTGAGAAATGCCAGAACATAGGAAGGAGCATAGCCTGGCCTGCAAACGAGCGCTTGAGTTTGCCCAGACATTGCCCACGGCTCTCCATCTCAGTGCTCCCTCTCCCTGCCCGCAGGTGATCCTCTGCGGTGATTTCTCAGCCGTCACCTTCCCCCCTGGCTTCCTCCCACCAGGGCTCCAGCCCCCACCGACTTGCACCAATTATTTTTAGTGTGAAGAGCACTTCATGTATTACTCTTGTTGCATCTAACGGGTTCTTTCCTACTCAGCTAGATTGCAGGTTGCTCAAGGTCAAAGACCATGGCTTCGGGTTCTTTTGTTTCTGCCGCTGTAGGAAGGCCAGTGATAGGCAACGTGGGACTCGTTAATTATTAATTAATTAAGTAATTAAGTAATTATGTAATTGCTTGGGTAACTGAGGGGCTGATTGGTTGGTTGAGTAGTGGTCATTAATGCAGTAACAGGAATGAATTTTACCCCTGACACGTCAAAGAATCTGTGAGTTGGAAGAGGCCCTGAGAGCCCATTTTCCTGGGCACCTTGGCTAATGCTATCACCCAACGTGTGTGTGTGTGTCCTTAGGGAAGTTACTTCACTCTGGTTTCCTTGCCTCCGAAGTGAGGGTGTGAATTTAACAATCTCTGTGGCTCTGTGATCAATGCTCAAGCTAGTCATCAGGAAGAAAACGACTGAAGATTTCATAAGGAGGAGCCATCACAAAGTGCCGGCTTCCCAAACATGCTGTCTACCTTGCCCGCTGTCCCTCGTCGAGCGAGGGAGATGGAGAGTTTGCAGTTGCTGAGTCCTGAGCCCGGAGCCTGGAGCCCTGGAGGGAGGAAGGTGGGCAGGGGATTTTTTCGTGGGTGGACCTCAGGTGAGCAGACCCCCTGCCATGCTAGGCAGCATTCGTGAACATGCAGGACAGGATCACCCAGGAAGGGTTGTCAGCCTTCTGGAAGAGCCAGGCCCCCCTTCCAGAACACCTGTATACTTGTCTCCAGTTCAGCCCACTTTTACTCATCATTCAAGGCTCAGCTCCTCCCCTGGGAAGGCTTCTCTGCTTACTTCAGGCAGAACTGATCTCCTTTTAATGGGCATCTGCCTCTATTCTATTAGTCAAGGCTTAAATTTACTGTTAAACAGACTATTAGTTACATCTTCAAATAATCCATTCAATATGTTTTCCTTCAACCTTTAGATATTTGCTCAGATGAAGTCCCTCTAAATTAAGGAAAGGGATCCAATTGTTAACCTTGTTGAAAAAAAAGGTACAAGGATTACAGGACTTTCTCTGCATCTTCAGGTGGTAGTATAATTCTCGTCCTTTTTTACATTAACAACTGATCTCATTGCTTTAAATTTAGAAGAACTTCCTGATAAGGTGTCCAGGGGTTTGAAGAAAACCATATTGAGCATACTGTTTGAAAATGTAGCTAATGTTCTGTTTAAAGATAAGTACTATTTAATATGGCAATATTTCTGACTTTTCAGACACATATTTCATTATTCAGATGTAATTATTTGAATAATTACTAGAACATCTGGAATAGATTTCATTCTCTTTGACTCTCCAATCCCCAGCCTGGGCCAGCATGAAGGAGGTAATCGTAAGGGTTTGTTGAATGAATAAATGATAAAGTCTGGTAGGTTTTACTCAGACCCTTACGCTGAGGCTGAGCCCAGAGTGGGCTGCCTCCCTCATCCCTCATGCTTTTCCACGTCTCCTCTGCAGGTCTTTTGTGAGACAGCGGGGCTGCTGGCTGGATGGAAGCCCTGTGAGAATGGGAAGGCTTTCCTGGAGTGTGTCTGTCAGTTTGGCAACCCTTGGTGTGCCCAGCAGCCCACGCCCACAGGAGCTCGGCTGCGACTACCTTGTTTGCATGGATCAAAGGCCCCACAAAGCCTGCCGCCCCTGTAGCTGGGGAGGTGCTGGGGGACGTGGGCGAAGGTGGGCTGACAGCCTCTCTCCCAGGGAGGGAGTTCACCCTGGGGCCTCCAAATCCAGCCCTGGGGCCTCCCCACTTCTGCGAGGGGGGACGGGCAGGGGGGTGAACCTTGGGCCTGTCACCCCCCGTCTTGCTCTCTTAGCTACCCCATAGTTCGGTTCTTAGGTCGTCTCTCCGGGACCACCAGTGAGCAGAGCTGGCGGTGACACCTGCAGGACCCTCTAGTCCCTCCTGTCCGACTGGACATCAAGGTTACAAGTAGAGACAGAGACTCGGATGTTCCTGTAGAAAAGTGACTGCAAGGAACTACAGCAAAGTGTCAATAGCAGGGCCATCAGAAGATTATGAAATAAGAGAAAATAGTAAAAGTCCGTTTTTGATGCTGTTTTTAACCACCCCCCTCTTCATCCTCAGCCAGGCTTTAGGTCAATGAATATTTAAATGACTGGGCACCAGCAGGGGGTAGGTAGCTGGACACGCAACGCAACGTGGTCTAAGTCCCCCCAGGGCTCCGCCAGCCAAGCAGGCCTGAGCCGGTGTGGAGCCCAGGAAGCCGACGGGAGCACATCTCCTCACCCCACTCAGGGCCTGACAGTCCCCACTCACATCCCTGTGCAAGGACCGAGCAGGAAGGTGAATGAGCCCTTTGGGGACCAGGGCCAAGCCCCGGCTGGGTGACAATTGCCTGGTCCCTGCTGAGGGCAGTTAGCTCCACACCACTCACACTGAGGTGGCCCCGGGGCTATTTCCTAACCCAGGTTCTCTCTGCAGGGTCAGAAGGTGACCAGATGGCAGAAGGAGCAGACCAAGTCTCCCAACGCTGGAAAGATCTCCCCTCCCGGCTTGCAGCCCTCCTCCGGCTTCCCTCTAGTGCAGTCCTGCCTTCCTCCCTCCTGTTTTCTCTTGTTTGTCTTCTCTCCACAGTTCCAGTCCCTGCCTCTCCCCTACCAACCAGCCTTTTCTTCCTCTCTCCTTCTTTCCTCCCCCGGCCCCCTCCTCGTTCACACCTGGTCCCTTCTGGAGGTGGCATCACGGCCTGTCACCTCGGGTAGCCTGGGGTGACATGCTGCCCACCAGCCCGGGCCCTAAGGACGTGGGGCCCGTTCCTTTTGCTGGCTCGAGCTCTCTGGAGGCAGTCAGCGGGTCACCCTTCCCCGCGCCTGTGCGCCGCTCTGCTGCCCAGCCCGCTGAGCTTAGCCTCAAGGTTACACTGCCCACTTGAGTAGAGGGAATCGCAGTCCAGTCGGGACATGACCTATGACCCGGGCCAGCAAGGCTTTCTTACTCCCCAGTCAAACCAGGTATAGACAAGCAAACCTGGAAACCCGAGGTTACCCTGGCCGCCTTGACAGTAGCACACCGGGATGTATCCAATTAGCGGCGCTTGCTCCTGCCTCCCAACTGACTTCAAATACCCGAAGCCCTCCCTGTCTGCAAGCCGAGCCCTGAAAAAGTCATCATTTTCTTGTTTTCAAAGGAGAAGGGCGAAAGGGGGGGTCACCCACGCACACTAATTCACACGCACACACAAATGAAAGTTGTTTCCATGGAGGGCGTCTGCTGGGTAGAATCTGGGTTTCTGGCTTCCAGCTCTTTCCTCTTGATCCTGCAGGTCGGCCTCCAATTTAGGGGGAACTGGAACTAAATTTGTGCTAATTTATTGGTCGAGCACCGAATTCAAAGAGTCCTTATTTTTTTTTGAACAAAATCAAACTTTTCAACTTAAAAAAATAGACCTCGTGGAAATGAGTTGTTGGCATTTGATCTGAATCTACATCAATTTATTTCTGAAGATTATTAAATTAAGGAGAATGTCAACCTATGGCCTGAATTAACACCAGCGATTCATTTCGACTAAAGTTTTCTTTTTCAGGAAATACTATGTCCTACCACTGTAAAGGGGGCTGGTCAGGGAAATGGTGAAGAAAAGCTTTGTCTTTAACGTTTTGTTTGCTGGCTTAAGGAGCACAGGACCTGGGAGATGGCCTCCTTGTTCCGTGAGACAACAAAACACCCCTGAAATCCTGACTCTGACTAGCAGGACGCATTTTAATAACTGCCTCAAAAAGAGACTCAAGTGTCATGTGTTCGGCGGTACATTGTTTTTCTCCAGAATGTGCCCATCGTGACAGGCAGCAAGCGCCTTTTTATTGGGCAATAATAAGACTGTTTTTAAGTTCCCTTCCTTTGATAAGCTTAAATTACAAACGGAAATAAGAAGCTTAAAATTTCCCCCCAAGCAGATGCCACTCTTCGGGAACAAAATCACCCCGGGATTGCTGTGGAGCCCAGCACGGAGCCCCAGTGTTTCCTAAGCCCAATTTGTGATGGATTGAAGGCAGGATTTGTTTCTGCAGCCTGCATTTCTGACTGGCTTTTTATAAGCACTTAGCTCCAAATACAGAGGCTGCCTCCCTGCCGTGAGTTGCGTGCCGGGTTCATGAGCACCCCTGATTTTTTTATGGGGAGGAGGAATGGGGTTTCAGTTCTGAACCTCTCTAGGGGTCCCATCCCCCAGTAGTGGCTCTGAAGTTGTCCCCTTAGGAAACTCCCTGAGGGAAGACCGGCTGCCTTCTGCTTTGGGCTGAGTACAGCTCCGAAGCAAGCGGGGAGGGGCCCCAGGACCTCGAGCTCTGTTTCTCAACCCTCCCCCCACCCCTTTCTGAAAGCAGAAAGTTGCACAAGCCAGATGAGAGCAGGAAGGAGAGAATTCTGCCTGTGGTCGTTGTACCTCGAAAAACCTGGAAACAGTGACAGGAGTAACCCAAAACTTGGATCTTGTGTCTGCTTTAAAGGCAAAAATTGTCAAGTGAATGCACAAAAGTAAAGGGAAAGAACAGGAGACGCACAGTTACTGAAAAGGCTTCAAGACTGTAATGTTTACCTGCAATGTGTGCTCTGTTAAAAAAAAAAAAGGTGCCCTTCACTCCAAGCATTCATCCTAGCATTCATCTGTTTCCTCCTTCCCTCTCTCCCCCGTCCAATCTCTCCCCATCTTTTGTTGATTTCTTCTTTTATTGATTTCACAGTCTCCTGCTCTGTCTATCCCCTCCCTCCCTTTCCCTTCTTCCTTTCCTGTCTCCTTCCTCCCCTTCAAAGACCTGTCCAGACCCGGAATATGTTTACAAGCCTCACATTCAGAGTTCTAGAAGTTCTCGCACTGCCCCCCACCTGGCCAAGCTCCCTGGGGTCGCCACTCGCTCCCCCCCTTCCACGCGGAGGGCAATGAGCTGGAAAGCAGCAGCTAGGTTCCCCACCTGTCTTTGCTCCTCACCTGTGCCGGTTCCTCAGCTCCTTGTAGCCGAGAGAGACCGACAGTCAAAGCACTGGTTTCCCTGAAATATTTCAGGGAATTTATTTCACAGCAGGAATTATTTATCTAGCCCAGGCTGCCAGAAAATTCTGAGCGTCTAGTCATTTGGAGGTCACTGATGACTGGACAAGCCCCCTCCATATTTCTCGGGCTACAGTGAAAGCGGGTCTTGGAGCAGAGTCAGCTGGGTGGTATTAACTCACTCTCTCTCTTCTTTGCTAATTTGAGAGCTCGGATGATACATGGCCAGGCACAAACACACTCCTGATGGCAGTTGCCAAGGAATATTGCTTTTTTGGACTTTGACACCAGCTCCAACTTGGAGAGGAATTTAAGTGATATTTACTGCATAGAAATTTCCTCGCTGGAGCTCTGCTCTTCTGGCTTAGCCTGCCGACAACACGTTAGATTTATCCTGGCATCAACTAGCCTGAGACTCAGACTTAATTAACTTCACTGGGGGCTTGGTTGCTGCTTTGGAGTTTGGGGCTCAGTGCAGACCTTGTGACTGGTACCCCTCACCACGCTTAGGAGCCCCTCACAGCAGACAAATTAACCACAAAAAGAACCCTACCCTTTGCACACTTGTCTGGCCATTTGCCAGGTTAACTCCGACCTCCTTTAGGGGGAAAAAATCAGTTTGTCTTTGGACTGCTGGTGCCAGATGGTTTGTGTATTACATGTGAGTCTATCTTTAGATTGTACCACTTTGGTTGTTTTTTTTTTAAATATTATAATTGGGGACTAATGTTTTTGGGAAAACTTACACTAATGTTTTTGGGGAAATTGACACTTAATCTGAAGAATAATTATTTCCCTTGCCCTGACCTTTTAACCCCAACTTTTTCCCCCTCAGTTTTAAGAGTCGCTCAAATGCTGAAAATGAATTTTAATTCGATTTCATCTATGAGGGGAAAAGTGTGCTTATATGTATATATGTACACATAGGTAGATATGTATAGGTATATACATACATGTGTATGTGTATATATATATGCATTTGACAATGTATCTAATGTATGTCATGCAGCAATTTCAGCGTTCACGGGTAAGGACTGTTGAGAAGCCAGGTGAGTGAAAATCAGGTAGCGTGAGCCCAGCAGGTTGGAGCTCCTCTGATTAGCTAGTTAATGGGAAAGGCATTGGAGGTCCTGTCTCTTGTCCTGATAGTATTTCATTCTTTTTAGTTTTCAGGCCAGAACCCGGAGGCATCCAAAGATTTATCATGAATGCTCACTGTGGTGTACTTTCACTTTTAAACATTTATTGTGGACTCCAAGCTTGTTAACGAAGATTCACTATTTGCTCCTGGCTAATTCCTGGGTGAAAAAAATCTGATTTTTCAGTGGCCCTTCATACAAACAAAGAGTCACAAAGCCCCCAGTGGAGGGCCCAGGGCTTGAGTTGTGCCTTGCTATTTTCTACCTTTGTTTTGGTCTGTTTGTTAGCACCAGAAAACTCCCATCTCCCATTTGGAATGTTCAGAGACTCAAATTCTAGAGGGGAATTTTCTGTTGAAGAATTCTGTTGTGTTGGGTTATTACAGGCATCCAGACTGCTTCTCTGCCTCAGTGACTTAGAACACGGCACTTTGCAGATAAATAGGAAAGGCAGTAAAGGTTTACGCTCCCTCCTTGGGGGGACCCTGGAGGAGGTCGGTGTGGGCTCTAATTGTTGCTAGGGGTGCAGAGCACAGATCTCAGTGCTGGGGGCTGGTTGTTATGACTCATTCTCCTTGGGCTAGCTTAGTTTTCATTCATTGTTCTGGCTAGTCCTGGGGTTCTGCTTTATTCTCAGATTTATGTGGCTGTCCGTGCATCCCCCAGCACCGTCTGCCCCCACCTCTAACCCACTCAGATGAATGCCAGCAGACTTGCTCACATCCCGGTGACCTAGGGCCTCTGTCTGGTTGGTTTAATATCTGTATGGTACGTCTGTGGGCTATTTCCCACCCTGGACACTTCCTCATTCCAGACATTTGGTAACAAATTGAAATTGTGGAACCATATTACACGTCACAGTCCTTCAGTCCCCTTAGCCAATTCGTAATTGACTTTTAAATCATTTAGGTGCAAAAGCAAATAATAACAGCCCCACCGTTCAGTAGCTAATAAATTCTAGCTCATGAAAACTGAGGGAGAAGGCTTAGACCATAAAAATTAAATATTTATATAGATACTATATCCACATAGACATATAAATGCACATACACACACATTTTAGACATCACTATTCATTTTTAATTTCGTATGTGATATTCAATAAAAGATTTCCAGTAGGGAAAAAAAGTGAAAGGAAGACTTACTGCTCCCAAATTAATGTAAGAAAACAACCCTGTAATAGCATCCTCCTCCCAGTAAAAGAAAAAAAAAAATACAAAAATATTGAATTGACAAAATTATCTTTTCTCCATTGTGAGAAAGGTGAGTTCATATCCATAAAGAACTTAGAGCTCCCTCAGTTGAAGGATGCTCTATAAATACAAAGCATCATTATAATTTATTATTGAACAGAGTCAATTTTTTCATCCAAGCCATTTTTCAAACCTCTCATAGCACAGGCCTGTCTGATGGGGGCTCTGACACGGAGCCAAATCACCTCTCCTAGACACGGAGAGGACATCAATCAGTTTAATGGGAAGGCTCCTCCAAGTCAGGCTCCCGTAGCCCGATGGGACTGTTGGAGCCGCCTGCCCGTGGTTCAGCCCAGCGACTAATACTCTGAGCCCACATCCCCCGGCCCAGTGCTGGGAAGGGACTGGTCTTTCCACCCTGGCCATCTTCCTCCCAAGAAGGGAAACCGAGGCCAGGGAAGCTCATTTTTCTCTTCCCACTGCCACTGCCACTGCCAGACCTGCCTTCTGCTTAATTGTAACCAACATATCTATAGGGGCCAACACCTCTGTTCCCAATGAACCGGTTGCTCCTAGACAGAAGTCCTCCAGCTAGCTGATGGGTTGTGGAGGAAGGGGATGGGAAATACAATGTTGTCTTTCCTTTCAAGCAGTGGAAGGAAGAAGCTACAGTCCCGAGCACAGAAAAGAAGCAGACTGCATTCAGAAACAGGAGTTCCTAAATCAGGAAAATTTGATCTGGTTTCAAAATAAATCTTGTAGGGGCGCCTGTGTGGTTCAATCGTTGAGCATCTGCCTTCGGCTCGGGTCATGATCCCAGGGTCCTGGGATCGAGCCCTGCATCAGGCTCCCTCCTCGGCAGGAAGCCTGCTTCTCCCGCTACCATTCCCTCTGCTTGTGCTCCCTCTCTCGCTGTGTTTCTCTTTGTCAAATAAATAAAATCTTTAAAAAATAAAAAATAAAAAAACCAAATCTTGTAAAAAGTTTGGCTCGTGAGATTTACGCATTTTGTGGGACTGAGTCCATTTAATGTGCTGGACCCAAACCAGAACATCAATAAGAATGTTAAAATTACCCATAATCCCCACACAGAAATATAACCTCTGCTAACATTTTGCTGTATTTTCTTCCGATGTTTATCCTAATAGTTTTTTTTCAAGATTGGGGTTGTACCCTTAGGGTTTTTGTTGTTTGGTTCTTACTTAGGACTACTTATTTTTTGACAGTTTTTAGGTATTGTTCTGTATAATTACTTAGCAAGCCCCCCATATAGTGTCAGTTATTGATTTTTTAGTATTACAGTGTTGCAATAAATATCCTTGAACATAGATACTTTTATCCCTCTGATTATTTCTTAAGAAATAAATGAAGACACATGGAAATGCGCAACTGAAGGGAATAAATATTTTTGAGACTCTTTTAGCTTAGGGCTGAATTACTTCCCAGAAAGACAGTGCCAACTTACACTCAGCAATTTTTGAGACACTCTAATTCATTTACGCTTGCCAAGGCTGTGTATTATCATTAAACAAAACCCGAAATGATCTACGCAGTAAATATAAAACCGAATCTAATTTAAAATTCTGCATTTCTTTGATTATTAGGGATGCTGAGCATTTTTTGTGCGTATTTTCTTCACCATGTCTGTTTCTTGTTTTATGAATTGTATGGCTATGATCTTTGCTTATTACTCTTTTTTTGGACGATCTTTCTTAAGAAGTGATTTCTAAAAGCGCGTTACTGGAGATACTCACCCTTATCGCATCATATGTATTGTGAGTATTTTCGTACTTGGTCATCTACCTTTCACCTGGTGTCTTTGACACATAGAAATCGAAATTTAACTTGTCAAATATTTTGCTTTTACTTATATGCTTAGAAAATAGTTCCTCATTTTGAGATCAAATGCATATTTACTTATATTTTCTTGAAGGTAATGTTTTCAATGGTGTTCTGAAAAACATTCACAATAAAAAATTAAGCAGTGTCTTCAGCGGCAGCCCAGGTTGGTGGATTATATCTATTGCTAAATGTGTTTATCTACACTCACACACACAGTGTGAGCACATCGGGAAAGCAAGTCAGCAGAATTGGCTTTTTCTATTTAAATGCAGCAAAATTAAGAAGGCACAGTGGTGGGCTTTTTCAAGGGGACAGCATAGGTGAGATCACTTTCTTAGAGTCAGGTCAGAGATGGTGTCATGATACTTCTGTTAGGATTTTGCCAACACTAAACTCGGGTCCCTCTGCAGCTTATTTAACTTATTACAGTTTCTGGAAAGAAAGAAAACTCAAAGGGGACAGAAGCATCCGTAGGAAATGCTGAATGTACTGTGTGGCTGCCTATCTCGCGTCTGATCAAGCCCCCTGCTTGTCTGGCTTGGTGGTTCCGTGGCCCAGTGACTTCATGTCCTGGCGAGAGAGCCTTTCTGCCTGGTCTTTGCCCTGCATATCCTGTCTGTGAGCATCTGTGCTCTATCGCAATCCACCTCCCTAATAGGGCTTCTGGGTGATTCCAGCCCTGCCACATGACCAGCTGTCCCCAGAGGCTACATCACTGCCCAGAGGCAATCTTGGCTTCTCCCTCTCACTGCTCACCATGTCCTCCCTTCTGGGCCTTTCCAACTATCATCCAACGTCCATCGGAGGGCTGCTTCGGCCTGGACACTGTTTTGGAAACAGGTGTGGTTGCTTCTTACCTGGTGCACAGGGTCAGAGAAGAGGTGTGAGACGCACTTAGTCATACTCACACCCAGTGACTCACAGGCCTGCCCCGCTCACTGACTCCCTCACCCCCCAGAGCACCCTTGAGGATGAGGTGAGATTATGATCCCCATTGTAAAGAACCAAAAAACAAGGAAGGAACCGAGCAGACCAAGTTCACACAGCTGGTGTGTCCAACGGTGAGCCCTGGGCCTCTTCTCCTCTGCCATGCGCAAATTCGGAAACTCAGGCTCTCTCTGTGAGCCTGAGCCCAGTGGCCACAGTAGAACTTCCCAAACGTTCCTGACTAGAGATCTTCCAGACTTGGTGGGA